>JAESUZ010002792.1:600000-1171045 GCA_017311185.1 Proteles cristata cristata
TCACTAACTTGCATTTAAATAAAAATATGGGAAAAAAAAAGAGTTCAAGTCCTTGCCATTAGAGCAGGACACCTCATGAGTCTTTATAAATGATCTCATTTGGAAATATTTTTCTATCATATCTTTACCTCTTAAATTTTAATAAACTGGAACAGTAAAATTTTTAATAGACATATTTCTAATATTTAATTAACCTACAATATAATTGGTAAGTTTTGATATACATATATACTTTTGAAATCATTACCAGCACTACAGCCAAGATAATAAACATAAATATTATCCCCCAAAGTTTTCTGTTTTAAAAATGTTTATTTATTTATTTTGAGAGAGAAGGAGAGCAAGCAGGGGAGGGAAAGAGAGGGAATCTCAAGCAAGGATTTTTGAGCCCCTGAAGTGAGGCTCCATTCCACAAACCATTAGATAATGACCTGAGCTGAAATCAAGAGTTGGATGCTTAACCAACTAAGCCACCCATGTCCTCCTACTCCCCCCCAACACAAAGTTTTCTTCTGTTTCTTTGTATAATCTCTTTCTCCCAATTTTGACCTCTATCCTCCACCCTATCCACATATCATTAAATTTAAGTTACCTTTCAAATCAAAATAGCCCATTTTATTTATTTATTTATTTATTTTTAAAATGTTTTATTTATTGCTAGGAGAGAGAGACAGCGTGAGCAGGGGAGGGTCAGAGAGAGAGGGAGTCACAGACTGAAACAGGCTCCAGGCTCTGAGCTGGCAGTCAGCACAGAGCCCGACGTGGGGCTCGAACCCACGAACCGCGAGATCATTACCTAAGTGAAAGTCAGATGCTTATCTGACTAAGCCACCCAGGCACCCCCAAAATAGCCCATTTTAGCATCAAGTAGACAAGCTGCATCAGGATATGGGTGTTGAGCAATTGGCCATATTCGCTCAGGTTGTTTTTAAATGTTTATTTATTTTTGAGATAACACAAGCAGGGGAGGGGCGGAGAGAGGGGCACAGAAGATCCTGAAGCAGGGTCTGTGCTGACAGCTGACAGCAGCTAGCCCGATGTGGGGCTCCAACTCACGACCCACAAGATCATGACCTGAGCTGACGTTGGATGCTCAACCGACTAAGCCACCTAGGAGCCCCTAAAGTCACTCAGTTTTTAAGAACTTCATGGCCACATTAGATTGTCATAGCACAAACAATTCAAATATATAACTGCAAAATTCAAAATTCGTCTATGTGACATATTTTCAAGACTGCTTGTGACTACCGAGTCACCACTAAATCTAGACATGTTAATTGCCTATCTATTACTCACTTCCTGGGCAATTTTCAGGACAAATGCAATAATGTATGTGTAAGTTCCTCATACACTATAATGCATTACACTTACAAAACATGTAATTTTTATTGTGAAGGTCACTGCTTTTTCCATGTGGCCCCAGAACTGCCATGCATATGAATCTTTTGAAGCACATAGAGCTTCTCTGAGCCCAGTATTAACTATTGATTAGACATCCTTGTAAGGGTTCCACAATGTTTATTGATATGATGGGACCACTTTGCATTGCCTTTGAGAAGACAAAACTAAAATGACCATGGGTGAATCTTTTAAGGCTTTTGGGACATAGAGTGTAGTATGCATACTCCATAATTTAAACAATACCTGAACTAATAATACCAGATGAGAATATATGGTAAACAAAATGAAGCATGAACATTTCCTTAGTGTACTCTGTCTCTGTTAATCCTTAGGTAACACATTCAATCTTAAAAAGCCACCTTTCACTATGATCCTTATATGGAGAGATGGTGGGCTATGGACGGTAAAGACAGATTGAGTACCATGAAGCCATCATGAATGATTATCAGCCTCAGTTAACTATAATCTAGGCAGCTGTCAGACTCTGTGCTTCCACAGAGTGAAGTACCTTCCATCTTGGAGGTAAGTAAAACAAAGCCCTTTAATTGTAAGACATCTTATATCTTGGAGGTAAGTAAGTCTGCCTGATCTGAAAAAGTAATACATACATACATAGTACAGAAATCCTTCCTTAACCATTGGAGTTCAGATTCTGAAACCTCTCATAGAATAATACACGGTTGAGGAATCAATGGGAAAAAGATTAGAGGACTGAAAAGTTACCTGAGGGCAGGTAGGAGAATGTCCTTAAAGATCTTAAAACAATAGTAAAATAGCTTTTAAAATAGTAACAACAGATACTGTACATTTCAGTGAAGCTGTCACGCAGAGATGACTTTCTGAGAGGATGCATGGGTGAGAGAAGGGAAGGGAGCCCAAGTATAATTGGAAAGAAGAATTATTGGCACCTTCCTCCTCCATCTCCTGGAACAGAGATGAAAGAGTCTCCTTGGAGACTCCAAGGACTGTTCTGGAAGGTGAATCCTGTGCTTGTGGCTTTGGCAGGAGGCCTGTGGCTCTCCACCAGCAGGAATGACGCTGTGTGCAGGGCTTCAGGCTCTCGAGTGAGCTTTCTCTTTTGTGAGGACAATGTATCAGGTAGGCTAAGGAGTCTATTTGAAAGAGCTCTTTGCTTCTTGTTATCAGTTGAGGTCAATTCCTTAAACTCATTCCTTCTGGCTTTTGCTTTTACATATGTTCAAAGAGGAGTTTTTAAAGGCTAAGTTTTAATCATTTGATTTCTTTGGAAGGTATATTTTTCCTTCAGAAGGTTTTTCTAGTATTCTCTGAGAAATATGTGCCAGTTTGCTTTGCTAGTCACTGGGAAGGACTGGGTGATGGATAGATATCTCTAATATGAGGCCTCTTCCTGCACTGTCTCTGTATTGTTACTTAAAGTTGGCAGGTCGAGGTGACAAAGGAAGTAATTTAAAGTCCCTTGGTCAGACAGTACTTATAAACTAGTAATAGAGCATTTTTTCCAGCACTTCCTATGTACCAAGCCCTCTGCTAAATGCTTTTATGCATTGTCTTTTAATACTTACATCTGCTGAATGAGACGGTTACTGCAATTTTCTCCATTTTACATGTGAAGAAGGGGAATGGCAGAGAAGAAATGTAACTTGCCCACGATTATATGCTACGTAGAAGAGAAGAACTACATAACCAGCATTGTGATTCCAGACCCTTCATTCCTAATCCTTCTATCAGGGTGCCTCCTTAGGTATCAGTATTCAACCCCTCTCCCTATGATCACAACCCCACCAACCCTGCCTGGTAGCAGCATCTCACAAAACCACCAAAGCTCCATGGAGTATCACACGGAGTTATCTGTGTTCATGACAGGACACAAAAATAATCTATGGTCTAGGGACGAACACATAGAAGAATAAGAGTAGAGGTTAAGAGCCCCATAGACTTATCTGGTTTCATAATATTCTTTCATAGAACTACTTTACGTTGACTTAGAGTGATCTTTGTGAGATAATCCATAATTCAAGTGGTTGTAGAAAAAGCATGCAGAAGTAAGTCTGTAAAAAATCCTAAATTTCTTTAAGAGAATGGCAGACTATTTTTTTCATCTGTTACTTTTAGGGCCTGCCCCCATTAGTAACTGCTAATTATTTGAAGAGAAGGAACACCAGTTAAATAATCTAGTGTAGGATCTGCCACTTTTTACAGTTGATCTTGGTCCCACTTAGCTCTGTCCTAGGTCACAGAGCAATAAGAATAAGAGCTTTATTCTTGGCTTCACATCACATCTGTCCTTATTTTATGGCTTTTGCCTCACTTTTTTCTTATTAACCTTGTCATACTTTACATTCCTTATTAAGCCTCTGGAATTCATTCCTAAGCAAGGTGGGTGAATAAATAAACTTTGTTGCATAGCTCTCTTGGAGAGTAAACGAGATAATACGAAAATGGTTTTGAAACAGTAAAATGCTATATAAATGGCAGTTTATTGTCATTCCTCCCTTCCTGAATATCTTTTCCTTCAATTGGCCTAATATGTTTTCTTTATTTTTCCCAAATATTCTGTGAGAGTTGTTTAGGTTCTCGTTACCATCAATTTCCTGGGCATACCTGTTGTTTGTTTCATAATATAAACAAATTATTTGGCTTCATTTGTGTGTGTTCATGTGCGTGTTTCCTTGACCGTCCCCATTATTATAGTAATTTTTTCTGGGGGTTCTTCCTTCTTTAACCCCTCCTCTTCTCCTCACTGTCTGGCATAATCTACATGATTCTTGGATCTTCTGATTTTGCTTTCATAAAAGGGGAACGATCAGAGCTGTTGGATGATATTTTAACCATTTTACCTCCATTCATTCATAGAAAAGGAACCATTACTTATTTTCTATGATCAGAATATAATCAGATTTTCACTCTTTGGCAATTCAATATTGTTGGGAAATCATTCTGTTTATGGGTCCTTCACAGGAGAATGCATCTCTGTCAGTGCAATATTTTGAAAAGAGAAACTCACAGGGCAATGTAGGCTGAGAAAGTACACTCATCGGCATACTTGACTCTTTATCATTCATGATTTTCCAGGGTGAAGTAATATATTGTACTATTAAAGTCTCAAAGGAAATGAACAGATGGGTCATTCCTCATACAGGCTAGGAAATTGAGATTATTCTATTACATCCTTTGTGGTAAAATGCTTTAGAATGATAAACATTTTTATAATTTTATTTTGTATTTTCTTACTAAACATGAGGATTTTTCTTAAATAGTATTCTAAGAACCTTGTGGGTAGATATAGTTACATTTAGGTAATAATAAAATGTAGTATGAATGAAATCAATATACCTGAATTTAGTAAGAAAACCAAACTGAGGAGTTTCTAAATGAAATTGTAAGATACCTATAAATGTACTCCTCCCCCCACCCCTGCAATGATTCAAACATAAGAAGATACGCAAGCAGGAAAGAACAATGCTGGGAAAATATTCAAAATCGTAACTGTGGATGCTCCCCAAAGGTACCTGAGTTGCCTTATTACTTGAAAGTTTCAAGACACTGTCTGTGCCTTTCTGTCAAGGCCATAGTCAGTATGTTGGCTTAAATCTCTTTTTAATGGAGTGATAGGAATCTGGATCTTAAGGGTTTAAGAGGATTCACTTCTATCACGTGTTCATATTCACCTAGGTTAACTGATGTTTAGACAAAGCTAATCTCATTATTAGAATTGTTCAACCCTGTGTAACAAGAGGACACCAAAGACGGTAAAGTCGAGAGCTGTGGAGTTTGAGCAGCCGCTGGTCTCACCAGAATCGCTTGGTTTTAGAGGGTGTTCATTTCAGACAGGTGTTCTTGCTTCACCTTACCCTCTGCCTTATGTTCTTCTCTCTCCCTTTAAGATGGTCTTGTGGAGGGGTGCCCTGGTGGCTCAGTTGGTTAAGCGTCCGACTTTGGCTCAGGTCGTGATCTCACGGTTCGTGGGTTCGAGCCAACATCAAGATCAAGATCACTGATCAGCACAGAGCTGATCAAGATCAAGATCAACATCAAGATCACTGTCAGCATAGAGCCTGCTTGGGATCCTCTATCTCCCTTTCTCTCTGCCCTTCCCCTGCTTGTTCTCCCTCTCTCTGCTCCTCCCCTGGTCTCTCTCTCAAAATGAACTTAAGAAGACAAAAAAAGATGGTCCTGTGGCTGGCGAGGGTCATAGGGAGGGAGTGAGAACACATCCATTACCAGTGGGTGACACACTAGACACACAACAGGCACCTGCCCCATCTGCCCACCCTTTCAGGATGCGAGGGACACAACACCCCCAAAGGAAGCATGGACATTGACCTTTCATCACATTACCGCCAATTTGCTGGGCCAGACTTGGTATAACACAGACATCCTTACTGAGGGCGCAACGTGAAACTGGAAGCCGTCCCTCCTACTAGCTCTGTGACCCTGTAGGCATTTGGTCTTTAAACTTTCATTTCCTCCTCTATATCATGCAGGTACAAATAGAACTAACACCTAGGATTGCAGTAAGGAGCAAAGGAAAGAATTAACTGAGACCCTTAGCAGAGTAGAGTACCTGTTTTTCAGAAAAAATTCACAAATGGAAGTTGTTATTGATGATGATGATGATGATGATGATGATGATGATTACTACTACTATATAATTTGAACATTCTTTTTTTTTTGCCTCTTTTGGTGTGAGGTCCCACCCAGTGATGGGACATTCCCCTGACCGCTGGACAGCATGAGTCTAAGAGGGAGAAAAGGCTGGCTGGAAAGTTAAAGGTTGGAAATCCATGAAGTTGGCAGGAAGAACACAGTGTCAGAGGTGGGGAGCCTGAGAAGCTCCCTGCCTCCCGGGCCAGGGGTGAGGGTGGATCACGCATGCAAAGTGCTCTCTGCCTTTGGTTGGGCCTCTAGAATATTTCACAGGGGGTGGGTCTCTTTCTGTTCAGGGACATGAACCTCTTGGGTGTTTCTCAACAAGGACACAATCGCAATCACAGCCCCCATCCCCCTTACCCAAAGCTCTTTGCTGAACTACACGCTATAACCATTATAATCATATTAAGTATTTTACTTGTGAGACTATGCTACTGTACACATTATAATAATAATAAATCTGGCTTAACGTTTATTATGCCCACAGGGTACCTAATGCCTTAGTAAACCTCTCCTCTTCCATTGTACTTTCTGTTTTATCCTTCCCTAATTTTTGAAGCAGGTGGTTCTATAAAGGACTTTGGAATTAGTTAGAAATTTAATTTCTTAAACACATTCAGAAGCTTATAGCTGATGACATCTAGTGAATAATTTTTTTCCTTGGAAATTCAGTGTCTGCCATGGAATTGAGTAATAGATAACAATGGAAATATTCATGATAAATGCAGTAGAAACCTCTTAGGTTTCGGAAAGCGGGGTCTCTGTGAATTAATGATGGCTCCTCTTCTGCTCAGTGCCTTCCCAAATGAAGAACTTGGTTCCCCCTTTCGTAAAGCATGAACCTGACCCCTAAGTGACTGATAGGAACAGGAGGGGGCCCCTGAGCTGGGACTCAAAAGATTTAGTCTCTCCACGGCACTGACTGACGTGAGAGCAGAGGCGTGCTGGAAAAGCGAACGAAGCTGGTGAGAGGACAGAGGATGACACAGACAGAAAAATGAGAACAGAGATGAGAGGGGGGAACGCGTCATGTCTTCCTAGTTCCTGGTTCTCATTCCTTTCTCAGTCTGGCAACATTCAAATCTGCTCTGAGGTTTTGTGATACACCACTGAGTTCCAATCATCGATTTTTTTTTTTTTTTTTGCTTTAAGCTAGCTTCAATTATTAATTTTATTTCTATTATTTGCTGCCAGAGCTGCCTTGATGAATTGAGTAAATGTTCCAGGTAAACTTCCATGACCACTGGTGTTGGCTCTGGCGGGAGTGGGGGTGGGGTGGGTGGGGAATAGGTCCCCGTTTGGTTGTTCCACTTGCCTTACACCTTGTGCTTCAAAAATGTGTTTCCCTTAAAGAGGCTCTTGAGAAGAAAATACTTTGACCTTGAGTTCCCCTAAGGAATTAGCCCTGAGATATGTGAAACCTAAGAAAAACAACAGCTTTCTTTTCAAAATGTCAACATTTCCTTGTGTTGTTAGAGCTGGAGACTTGATTGTGCCTTTGGGGCTGACAGTTCTTTTGTTTTGGAAAAACGTCCTATAGGTTTGCAAAGTTAAAGCCCAGATCCCGTGTTGGAAAGGAGACGGGAGAGGCTGAATTGCTGTGCTTACTTCTGTCAAAGGTTGTCTTCCTCAAGGGTACAATAGCATCTCTGAGATGATGTGTGAGGAGAGGATGGTTTGCAAGACCGAGGAAGGGAAAAGCTGCTTTACTTGGTGTTTGTGCTTTTCCCTACTGGGGGTGGTGGTGACAGCCGGAGCCTCTGACGCCAGCCTGCCTGGACTGGAACCTCAGCTCTGCCATCCTAGAAGTCAGAACCCAGTCAGAAGGCAGGACAACAAGCGAATTGAATACAAAGAATTATTAGTGAGGCAACAGGTTGTTAACTAGGTGACTAAAAAGCATCACAGAGGTAGCAACGGACAGAAGTAGCCATCACTTCAGACACTGGAATAGTTAAAATTTAAGTTATTGAGGAAGGAGCCCCATGGAGATGAAATAGACTCTGAGGAGGCTGCTGATGGGCGGGTGCTGGGGTCTCTGAGGGTCTGGTGGGACCCACATCTCCTAAAAGAAGGAGCTGGTTGCCTAGTGTTGGTATTTTGGGAGGTAAGGGGCAAAAGATGTTTCGCCATGGTGTGTGTGTATGTGTGTGTGTGTGCGCACGTGTGTGCACACATGTGCATGTTGTGGCTCCCTTATGCTTTCTCCCAGCTTTTACTCAAAAGTTAGTGGGTGGCGACAACCTGGCCTCAGCTTTGTTTTGGGGGTTAATGGTTGACCCTATGTCCCACACTTGGGTCAACATGATGAACATCAACAGTCACCTGAGCAGGCTGGTTTGGAAGGTAAACTGGAAGAGTGCAGCTGAGAACCAGGCCCACATGCAGAAAAGGGACATACGGAATCCATTTGTGAAAATAAAAGCATGCCATAGGGACTCTTAATAAACATGTTGGGGAGAATTAGGTCAAATGGAATTGGGTCGGGAGTGTGGTCTCTCTTGATTGGATAGAGGCCCCAAATATGGGATGAGGGTCGGGTGGGAGCCGGTGGTGCAGGCAGTAAAAGGATTCACCTGACGAAGTGATGAGGGATGTGGGGCGTGAGGGGCATGGGGTGGGCTGAGGACAAAGCTCAAGCTAGCGCAACCCCCCCTCCCCCAAGTGGGATGTGTGTGATATTCCTCAGGCACTCCTGGCTGCCCAAGGACAAAGGAAAGGAAAGAAAACAAATGGCCAACTGATGGAGATCAGTCATTCAAGACAGGGGTCTCCATCAGTTTACAAGTATCTTAGTAAATTACAAGAAAAAGGTTAGCGTATCAATAGCCTAATCTCCAGAAACCTTTAGACTCAGTTTCCTGGAGCCCCAGCCTCACCCCTCCTTAGTGATGTGGAGAACAAAGGCAAGAAGGAAATGGCTGGTAAAATTAAATTTCCTTATAACCTGCAGCTCATCTGACAAACACTTGAGGCAAATGCAGAGTAAAACATTTCTCTAGGAACCCCCTACAGTCATGATGTTAAGGCCTTAACTAGAGGGAAAACAACTTTAGCTTGACAATAGGAAGGCCTCAAGTATCTTAGGAATCCTCTTTAGCATAGCAAAGTCCCTGTGGAGTCCTCCCTTTTGACTTTATCTTCCCATCTCCAAAGTATAAAACCAGCCATTCTTCACATCTCCAGCGTAGCTCTTTCTGCCTGCAGGTCCTGTCCCAGCAAACATGGCCTCAAGAATTCTTGGTCATCAGCTCTCAACCTCCCCATCACCCCAAAACCTCATTAGCAGAACAAAAGAGATAAAAGTTCACTGAATACATCCCAAGGGAGCAGGCAGCAGGCTAGCAGAGGAAAGACTGCAAAGGGGGAGTGAAGGGGCTGTTTCTAAAGGGAGCCGATAAGGCAGTATGGTGACATATGGAGTTTTCCCTTTTTATGGTAATTGTGCCTGGTTATAAGGATCCCATTGGTCAGTTAGGGCTTATGGACATTTTGAGGTGGGTCGCCTGATGGGCCTGTCTGTATTCAGTCAGCTGGGGTACCTTTTTTTTTTTTAATGTTTATTTATTTTTAAGAGAGACAGAGAGTGAGCAGGGGAGGGGCAGAGAGAGAGGGAGACACTGAATTCAAAGCAGGCTCCAGGCTCTGAGCCGCCAGCCCAGAGCCAGACGTGGGACTCGAACTCACAAACCGTGAGATCATGACCTGAGCTGAAGTCAGACACTTAACAGACTGAGCCACCCAGACGCCCTGGGGTACTTTTGTCCTGCTCAAGTTTCCTTTGCTCAAGCCTGTTGTCTAAAAGTCTCTAAGGGGAGCACTTAGGGTTTTGTTACTATCAAGTAACTCACTAGTTAGTGATGGAGTCAGTGAGCTATTATGACCACTTTGAAGAACACTTAGGAAACTTAGGTATTTATCCACAATTTAATGGGAAAACATGAGAGTAAAATTGCGGAGTTAAATATAAATCTGTTCAATTTTCAATAAGCAATGAATCTTTGGGATTATCTCTTCCACCAGACAAATTATTAGCATTTCTTTTTTTTTTTAGATTTTTTTTTAATGTTTTATTTATTTCTAGGAGAGAGAGAGAGAGACAGCGTGAGCAGGGAAGGGTCAGAGAGAGAGGGAGTCACAGACTGAAACAGGCTCCAGGCTCTGAGCTGGCAGTCAGCACAGAGCCCGACACGGGGCTTGAACCCATGAACCGTGAGATCATGACCTAAGTGAAAGTCGGATGCTTAACCGACTAAGCCACCCAGGCGCCCCAAATTATTAGCATTTCTAACCAACAAAAATAAAAAATTAATAAGTAACTTTTCAAGTTAATAAAAAATTAACAAAATTTTCCAAGCCTGGAAATTTTAATCTATAGTGAAAAATGAGATGCACTCAATATATTCTCCCAGGCAATCTGTAGGTGTCCTTTGTCCCATATGGTATTGAAAGGATATGCCACACATCGTTTTGTCTTAATTTAAAGCTTAGGATAGATTTCCTGACATTATTTAGGCATAAAATAATGGTTTGATCCTGAAAGCTTCTCTAGAGAATTCACATAATTCTGCATGGCAGCTATATTAGAAGCCACCTAACGCTTTGTTCTGTCTTGGGTTCTAAGCCACCTTCCATTGGTTACCCTCTTAGTCTTGAGCATATCTAGTTGCTAGAATTCCACCCAGTATATCAGCACTGAGTTCCTGCCCTTTGACTAGATTATGTGATTACCTTGACAAGAACTTGTTATCCTGGCTTTAAACTTAAATAAGTCCACAAGTAATGACTAAAAATCATTGCCTTTAAGCACTGTGCACTTCCCAAACCACTTCTCCATTTATTATCTGTAAATATAATAGGTATGACATATATAGTAATGTATGTTACATATGAACAGAGCATATGAATAAGCTACATGTATTACATGAAATCCTTTGGTCTGTATGTGTATATTTGTGTGTCCAGATATAAAGTTCGTAAAAGCAAAATCATATTCAAACCCAAGTTTCTTGGGATATATAAACCCATGTTTCTAGTCACTAAAATAAGATGTACCATGGTACAGAAAATGCCATCAGATAACCCAAGAGCCTTCCCAGCACCATTTCCCTTGCTGCTCGCAACTATTTGCATATGGTTGTTGTCTGCTTAGCTCCCAAGCCCATTTCTCTAACCCTTATAAAAATTCTTTTTTTTTTTTTTTAATTTTTTATTTCTAGGAGAGAGAGAGAGAGAGACAGCGTGAGCAGGGGAGGGTCAGAGAGAGAGGGAGTCACAGACTGAAACAGGCTCCAGGCTCCGAGCTGGCAGTCAGCACAGAGCCCGACGCGCGGCTCGAACCCACGAACCGTGAGATCATGACCTAAGCGAAAGTCGGACGCTTAACCGACTAAGCCACCCAGGCGCCCCACTAACCCTTATAAAAATTCTAAAAGCTCATTTTAATAGATTCAATTAGTAAGTGTTCTTTAATAACTTTTCTGCCAAATGAGCTAAAGTGGGATTTGTATTTTTAATCAAGAATGCTGATTGCTCTAAAAGATAATGAAAGGACTATACAACTATTCGTACTGATATTTGAGAAATTAAAAAGCCGAAGTTATGCTAGAAGACTGAAGATAAACAAAAGGAAGAAAAAGAAAGATTTCAGAAGTCAGGTGCAGGGGAGAAAATATCTACAACAGGATACTGAATAAATGGTTTATAATGCCTGGGAAAGAAAGCAGTCCTTCTGAGGAGTCCCTATGGATTCATTAAAGAGTCAAGGCAAATGAATCTTCTTTTATTTATGTATTTCTAACAGTCGTTCTTAACTGTCCAGGTTGTTTCTTTATTACTGACTTTAATAAAAAACTCTGTATGAGGACTTAATCAAAGTAGTTAACAAGTTGATCATAATGGAAATAAATCACTTTTTATATTTTCTCTCAGGAGTTTGTACATATGGTAGAAGATATTGGAAGAGGATAATCATTGCAATTAGGAGATTTCCAAGGCTGCTTTAATGAAGGATTTAAAGTCACTTACAACAAAAGATGGATTTTGGAGAAAGGGGAAAAGAACATAATGCTCACCATGGAAGCTGTTATTATTGTTTTGACTATCTTTAATAATGACAAATTTGAAGCAATTTTGCTAATGACGTGGGAAGCTGCTAAAGTAATGTTATTCCAAAAAAGGGTACACAAAATTGCATGTAGAATTTCATCTCACTTAGGCAAAAAATTACCTAGAAGAAAACCTGAGTGGTATATATTAAAACGTTTAAATGATTAACTTTGGGCCACAGAATTGTGTGTGTGTGCACACACACACATATAATAAGCTTGTATTATTTTTGTAATTAGAGTTACAGTCAAAATAGAAAGAGAAGAGAGGTTTTGGGCATTCTGGTAGCAGGGAAAATATGAAATGTATTAACATATACCTGTTATGACAAGATTGAGAAAGGGGAAGCAGTTTTCCTGTAATTAAATTCTGAGACTTTTTTCATATGGAATTTCATAAGAGGGAAATAAATATTATCTCTGGTGCCTTCTCATGTATAAAACTTATATTGGAAGTAGAATAATTCATATTTTAGAAGAATTAGAATAAGAATCATTTTTGTTATTGTTTCTTGAAATGGCCTTTCATAAAAACCAAGCGCATTAAAAGCAAAGTCAGCGAAGGTTAACTCTGGAAGAAACCACAGTGCAATAAATAGGTAGATCTGGGGTGACTAACCTGGTCCAAGAATAGATTCTAGGGAATAATCGACTTAACCAAGGTCACAGAATATGTTAATGGTGGAGCCAGAATTAGACCTTATGACTTGATTTTTCAGTATGACAATGAAACCCTCCCCTTGCCTGGCCCCGGAGAAGAAATGTGGAGACTACTTCAGTTCCTATGGTCATCATCCATCTATCATTGACTTAGATCCCTTACCCCAAAGTGTATGCTTACCTACCTTTTCCCCCCTTACATTAAGCTACTTTTTAATTCAAATCCTGTCTTTGGATGAATGTGTTTGCGTGTGTGTGTGTGTGTGTGTGTGTGTGTGTGTGTGTGTGTGTATTTGCATGTTTGTAAATGTGAATATCTTTGACAAAGGCTTGATTGAGGAGATTAAGATATATTTCACACCCAGATTTTAGCCACAACAGACCAAACACTTGCCCTTCAATGATTAATGGAGAGAAATTAAGGTATAACTGATGGAAATTTACAAGATGCTTTTAATATAATTAGAAATAATGTCTCTATTGGCTCTTAACTCTTCTCTAAGACTAGTATTGGCTTCTTTCCAGAACTAATACATTTTATCCAGCAATTGGAGAACACATTTTAAGAAAAAGAAAAATATTTCCATCTTTGAATTCCTACTTGACTGACCAAAGTGTAGTTTGAGAAATGTAGTATTAGGTTACTATATTATGAGAGAATAACTGGGTTGCTGCTGATAATATTTTCATGAAATCATGGAATGTTTTTAAAAGCAGGAAGAAACATACGGGCTCATCTAAACCTGTATCATTTTACAGACGAGGAAACTGAATAGCTAACCACAAATCCTGTGATTTTCCTTTTCTTTCTTCATTCTTTCAATTGAAAAATAATTTTTGAGCATCTTTTATGTGTCAGGTCATGCAGGAACTTTTATTGAATTAAAAATCCAAAGCCTTGGTTCATAACCTTAAGAAATAACAAATGTGGACATTTAGTATGCTTTAATAAACAATCTATCAGAGCATATGTTACACTGTACTATAGTTATGTTCCCGGAGTTACAAAAGATAAGGGAATAGTGAAATTTTCCTGAGTTGTCAGGAATAAAAATTTTATGTTTTTATCTGGGCCATGAACAATGAGCAGAAATAACACCAGCTTCAGAAACAAGGGAAGAGTGTTCAAGGTAGAAGGAAATGGAAGGCACAGGATAGAAGCTTATAGGTTTATGTTTATTTGTGGGAGGCTAAGGACTGTCAGAGTGATTGAAGGTAAGAATGAACAGGTTGGGGAAGGCTTTACAGAGACAGCTAAGTTGCATATACTTTATAGATTATCATATTGCATATTGCATATAGATTATCATATTGCATATTGCATATCATATTGCATAACGTTAAGCAGGGAAATGACATTTTACACTTTCACACGGGTCTCTATTTGAGAGAAATAACTGGTCGCACTGTGGACGATAGACTGGAAGGAGACAAGTTCAGATGCAAATGGAGAGGTAATGGACTAGACCAATGAGAGTGTGTCTTACAGAAAAGGAGGGGATATTCATGAGGTTAGAACTGGCAGGACCTTATGGTTGTGAGGGATAAGAGACAGGGAGCAGCCAAGGGGGAAAATGAAGTTTCTGGTTTTGAAGATAAGTCATGGTGATATCACATAACTAGGTTATGAAATACATGAAAAGGGTAGTAGGAGCAAAGTTTGCATGTGGTGTTAGAAATGTTCATCTTGGGGCACCTGAGTGGCTTAGTCGGTTAAGCGTCCGACTTTCGCTTAGGTCATGATCTCGCGGTTCGTGGGTTCGAGCCCCGCGTCGGGCTCTGTGCTGACTGCCAGCTCAGAGCCTGGAGCCCGTTTCAGTCTGTGACTCCCTCTCTCTCTGAACTCCCCCTGCTCACGCTGTCTCTCTCTCTCTCTCTCTCTCCTAGAAATAAATAAAACATTAAAAAAAATTAAAAAAAAAAAGAAATGTTCATCTTACCCATGACGGAACATTTAAAGAAAAGATATACAGGAAATAATTGAAAATCCATGTCTTAAGCTCAGAAGAAAAGTTTGGGCCGATGTTACTGATTATGGAGTTCTGAAAGTAGGTAAACATCGAAGCAAGGGAGGGGAATAGAGAAAGTAGAAAGGTCTAAGGACAGAACGCTGGGGAATACTATATTTAAGGGATGGCTGGGAGGGAGGAATTAGCATAAGACATGATTAGAAGGAATTATTTGTGTGGTAAGAAGGGAATGATGAGAACAGTGTTGTGGAAATCATATTAGTTACAATGCTTTCAGCTGCAATTAACAAACTCAAAATGAGTAATGATAGAGGGATTTATCTGTTCATGTGACAACAATGACCACAACAAAAAACCTCTAGGGGTAACGAGAGCAGACAGAGAACAGATGTTTTAATCACAAATCCAGCTCCGTTTCTTTCTGATTCTCTCAGAAATGCCCTTCTCTGAGTGTTGCGTTCATTTCTAGACTGCTGGGAAAAAAGCTAAAGCAGTTCTGGACTTCCCATCCACATACAACCAAGGCCTTTTCTCCCAGTGGTTTGTATCTCAAAAGTGAGGAAACACCTTACCCCTATTCCTACCCAACTTGCCCTTCCATTTTATTGGCTTGACATACCTATTCTTGAACCAATCCCTATGGTCAGTAGAAGTCCATATGCTGCTCGCATTAGGCTTGGGTTTCTGAAGTGATTACTAGCATAGAAACTAGAGATTGGGGGACTCATGGATCCCTCTTTTGTCTCACAGGGTGTAAGGCTGCTAACCAAAGAGGGTGAGGCAGAATGGATGTTAGATAGGGAAGATGTCTGTTACAAAAGCCAAGAGAGGTTAGTTTCAGAATGAAGGGAGAGTCATTCATATAACAAAATGGTAGATCAAGTAGGATAGGTGTTACGGGGGGGATCATTAAATCTGTCAATTCATGGTCATTGGTGACCTCTGGGTGAGACCTCTCTGAGAAGAGCTGGAGCTGCTCTTACAGAATACTCTTTGAAGGAGTGTGGCAGCAAAGAGGAGAGAGATGGGGAATGTTAATGCTAAATCAACTGCAATTCAATGAAGCATATAAATTCCTTTGAAAATATTACTTTATTTCATTGATAACTTTGCATCAACTCACCCCTTCCTAGGTTGAAAGGAGAAAATTAATCCTACACTAGGGCAGTAGGTCTGTGAATGAAAGGAAGAAGATATAAACAAAGAGAGACTGACAAATGTATATGGTCTGATGAAAGGTGACCACTAAAAATAGGAAAGATGAGATTTCCATCAACAGTGCATTGGAATCAGAATCATGCTGTATTTTTGGTATGTATTTAGTTTCTTTACTGCAAATAAAAAATGGATATGTTTAATTTACAAGGTCAGCCTAAGCAATATTAGATGGACTTTTGTAATCGCACTGTAATTACATTAAAAGGCAGAGGCAATTCTCTGAGTGTGGCCAACCACTCAGAAGATTGGTATAGGAAAGCAACAAGGCCCACTTAGTCAATGTCAAGCCGTAGGGTTTCCAGATTTCCAATGCTCAAAGTGTAAAGTAAGTTTTCAAACTCTAAGATCACCAAGAATTTAATATCATTAATTCTGTGATGATAATAATACTAATAATATTGAAGTTACCCTCATGTGGCTGATGGATGTCTGATTTTCCAGGGAAAGTAATTTTAGTAATAGTCCCCATTTCATTTTCATTTGGGTAGCACTTGTCACAGTTCATTCCATTTTCTCCCCAAGTCACAATAATCCTGTGAATTAAGAATAGATCATGTTATTTTTATTTCCAAATAAGAAAACAGAGTAGTCCTCGAAAAGTTGTTTAGTGATTAGCTGAAAGCTACTAGTTATCCAGAATGGTGACTTAGTGTCTGGGTTGTAGCCATTCCACAGTGTATGGAGAAATATCCAGATATGCAGAATAGGACCCAAGGGAATATGTGAGGACCATGGTGTCTGGGAGAGGTGAATTCTTGGACAAACTTTCACTCAGATTGGAAGAAGTGGGCTGGGGTGAGGATAAGGCTTCCAAAGCAAATAGTCAGACTAATGATTGACCCAGGCTCAGGCCAAGGATGAAAATGTACAGGAAATTCATTTAATGGAGAGTTACATTTGGAAATGACTTTAAAGGCATTGTATTATGCCCTTTCCTTTTACCACAGGGATGCCAAGGCCCAGAAAATTTTGAGCGGGGTAAGAGGTAAATTCTTCCCCACTGGGCCTGTGACTTGTAGCTTATGGCTCCCTCCACATCTCTAAGTCACAACTTGGAGTCACCAAAAGAAGGAGCATAAACCTGATGGAGAAGCAAGTACAGAAAGACAGAATAAGTGGTTCACAGGCTCATCACCCAGGAAATTTCTGACAATAGGGGAAGGGTCATTTCCCTAATGCTAAGGGAACAATTGGTCTAGTCCAGTCACTATGTGAAGGGCTCTAAAGAAGAGGGTGAAAGAGATTAGAAACCAAAAGAACTTCTCTAAGGGTTACTTGCTATGAACATATCCTGATGAATTACGAAGTTGGCATTGGGACATATCCTACATTCTCTGCAAAGATACTGAAATATTTGGAAATTTTCTGTAGTGTTGATGTAATTTGTCCTGGTTTTGGGAGACACAGTTGCATTTTTTTAAAACTGTAGATACTTTCCAGTAACAGATAACTCTCTTTCGGGGGTTGAGGGTAGAGTAGGGAATGCAACCTCTGCCTGATTTATTTCCCTTAGAGCAAGAAACAAATAGCCTTGTTTATTATTAGTCATAGTTATTACACTATTCATAATCTGTTTTCCCTTAAGTATAGTACTGCAGTGATGAATGACAACTTATATACAGAACAAAATGAATTTATTACAGGATGTATTTCCAGTGACACGAACAAGAAATTAGGTTTGCAATATGTTCAAGCTGTGCTGGGCAACACTGATTCTGCCCAAGAATTCACCTTGGATATGGATAGGGAAGAAGGATAAGATGAGCAGACACACTCCTAACTGATAGCAGTAGGCTGTAAGCTCCCGTCTCTGAGGACAGGGCTATGTCTTAGCCATTTTGTTTCATTACTTAGAGCCTTATTTACAGTTTACAATGAAATAAATGTTGAATATATTGAACATTTGTGTGTTCAAGAAAAAAAGTGACTTTTTTCTTATGATTTTTTTCCCTCCATCACAATGATTAACGTACACTGAGTGCTTATTGTATGTTAGGAACTGTTCTAAGTGCTTTACATGTTTGTATTCCTTCAATACTCATAACAACCCTGTAAAGTAAATTCTCTTATCACTCCCGCTGTATATAGAAGGAAAACTAGGCACAAAAAGATTGTGTAATTTGCAAGATTAAATAACACAGCTAAATAAATTAGATCTGGGATTTAATCCAGGACATGTTGGCTGTAGATGCTATTGTCCTAATCACAACACTCTCCTGCTGTGTGTGTGTGTGTGTGTGTGTGTGTGTGTGTGTGTGTGTGGTATGAGTAAGAGTGTTTTCTTCCAAATTGCTAATGATTTATACAACTATAATTTATTATCTTCCCTTTCCTCGTCGAATTATGTTGCAAATATTAAAGTCTTACTTTCATGTTTTATTCACTTGATGCCTATCCATTCTTATGTCAGTATCATGACATTATTCCATAAAATCTTTTAATATGTTTGACCCATCCCTTCCCATTACTCTTATTTTTCAAAATTGTTGCTATTTCTCCACATTATTCTGTCTCTCCTTTTTGTTTTCAATGTGTTTTCCTCACTTTGGAAAAACTCTCCTTCCTCCAGAGGAAGGAGACCTGAGGCCAGAAGGATTCCTTTCAAACGATGCAGGAAATACAGAACTCAAAATGGATTCTGAGGCTGATTAAAAAACAATAACCTTAGGATGGGAATAGAGGTAGGGTGATGGGTACATGTGATGAGTTGGGTCTTGTCACTCCAGTCTTGCCTTTTTCAGGGGTGTGTGTGTGCATGTGTGTGTGTGTGTGTATTTACAAATATTTTTTTTTCTGGGCTTCAATTGACATCTTTTCTGGATCCAGGAAAGGTAAAGGATTTTGGAAAGCAATTATTTTAGTTCACAGAATAGTAACTGTGGGTGGAGGGGACCCGATTTTTCTCTAGGCCAATGTGTCCTTGAAAAGATGGTTGCCAATATAAAGAAGCCAATGGAATGGTAGGAAAATGATTCAGAGTGCTTCGGTTATCTTCTTATGGGATAAGGCTTGGTGAGATTCAGCAAAGAATCTTCTGCAGTTCAGAGACTTCTGCAATTTGGGGTGGAAAAAGTTGGTTTGGGGGAAGGGAGGTGGAAGTCTCTTCTGCTTTGATGACAACTATAATTTACTGCACGCTTATTGTGTGCTACATGATATTCTAAGAGCTGCACTTATTTTATCTCCTTGTGTCCACCCAAGACTATAACGTAGGTTTCACTGATGAAGAAACAGGGGTCAGATCAGCTGGGTGACATAACTCATCAGGGTAATACAACAGATAATTCTGAACCGAGTTAAAATCTTTGACAAGGTTACAGGCCCGCCCACAATCTAGCCTCTGCCTGTCTATCATCTCATGCCATCTAAATTCAGTCACACAGGGGTTCTTTTTTCCATTTCCTTAAACGTGTCTTGTTCGCTGTAGCAGAGGCATCACCCTGTATTTCCAGCACATCTTCTTTCTGTCCCAAGCATGCAGAAAACTCACTTTGTCAGCCTTACCTGGATTTTGGTGGAACTACACGATTAATGGGCAGAAGAGTGATGTAAAATATCCCAGTTCTGACCACTAAAGCATTTCACATCCTTGACTACATTTTCTGCCCCCATCCACACAGCTGGACGTATAGGACCCTTGGAGAGCAGACGGCAGAACCTCAAGATAATGTCCCTGATTCACTACCCGGACAATAGCTACCCAGCTCAGCTACACACAGAGCTGTGAAATGAGAGAAAAACTTTTATTAAATGAGTTTCTGAGATTTTGCAGTGATTTGTTACAGCACCTAGTATTACTAACCATGACTAATCACTTACTCTAGACTAGAGGTTGGCATTTTTTTAAAACACCATGTCATAAATATCTTAGGTTTTGCAGGCCACACAGTCTTTTTTGTGCAACTACTCACCTCTCGTACTATAGTGTGAAAATGTCCTTAGGTCATACATTAGTGACTAGGCATGGCTGGTTCCAATAAAACTTTATTTATAAAAACAGGCACAGAATCAATTTGGTCTACAGACCAAAGTATGCTGACCCTTGTACTAGACTAAAGGATGAGAAGGGCATGCTGTCTCATCTTTTGCCATCTTTGGAGACTTTTCTGTCTTTCTCCATCACTCCCAGATGCAATCCATCCTTTGCTTGGCTAAACTGGGACTAACTCTTCATACCTCAACTATAACTTCAGTTCCATGAGAGGATGTTTCCTAACTTCCCCTTTTTTTCTGCCTCTCCCTTCCAACTAGATCACGATCTACATCAAATATTCCTGTAGCAGTTACCTGTACTTCATTTTTCATAATTAGTTTCCCATTTATAATTTGTTGTATGTTTTTCTTCCTCCCTATGCTGAGTTCTTCATAAGGGAAAGAAGTTATGTCTACTTCATTCACTGTTTTATCTCTAGCACCTAACATAGGACCTGGAATAGAGTAGATGTCATAAATACATATTGAGTTAATGGGCAATATATAAGGCATATATTATTAATTACTGCCTTCAATATATAGAATCTGTGAAAACTCATCCTCCTTCCCTTCCCGCTCTTCCTCCCTGTCCTTCGGTCTTGAGCTCAATATAGCCAAAAAGGAAATCAAACCCACAATTACGGTATTATTGTCACACTCTTGAATGGAGAAAATACCACAGAAATATATATCCTTAGGCATAGTTCTTTGGTGTAAATACTGACCTTGTCTTCACCTCAGTCAATATTTTTTCTTCAAGATCATAAATCGTGGGATGTCTTCTCATAAAAGTCAATCTGTGTCACAGCTCTGAAAACTAATTCCATCTTGAGCCCCATAAATGGGAAGAGGCTATTTCTGAAGTTCTGTCATCATCTTGCTCTAACACCTATAAATCTGAAAAGCTTTCCAATTTTCCTCAATATTGTACATATCAGGTTAGTGGACCACTCCAAATGGTCAAATACAGTTCTGCCACGTACAAAGAGAGAAGGTAGGAGAAAATATATTTTATTTTTCAGGATAGAGAACAAATATAAGAAATAATGGCAGTTTAGAATAGCATAGTAACAGAAAGCTACATAAAGATTGCAGCAGAGTAACTAACATAGTCACACAGTCCATGAAGATGAACTCATAGTTCTGTTGAGTGTTTGGTTTTTCTGATAAAAAGTGGGGGGTGGAGAGCTCAAATACTATCATGGGCAAATTCACAAGGCAGCTAAAAATTCCTGGGGCTACAAGCTGAGGGGCAGTGGGTGCTTTCGAGCTCCTCATGCATTTCCCAATGGCATCTGAACCTAAGACAGGAGACACAAGTTGCCAATGTGGGAAAACTCCAAAGCCATTTTACTCAAAGGCAGCAGTAGCTTGCCACTTCTCTTGTCATGTGGTCACGGAGAGTCCATGGGAATTTGTGCAGGTCAGTTAGAGAACGGGCGGGGGTGTCAATTCCTAAGGAACTGCAGTGTCAGACACGGAGTTTATAGCCATTTACATCCTTCTGTCTAACATATAACCTAAGAAATATCTTAAACATAAATTGGAGAATAAATTAGATTCCTAATATTTTTCATATAGGGAAACTTCAAAGATCCTAAAATGGGAGTTCATGAAAGCATAGCTGGCTCCATTTCGGCCCCCCAAATCTGGTTTCTTGTTTTTAAATTTTTTTCATGTTTATTTACTTTTGAGAGAGAGAGAGAGAGAGAGAGAGACAGAGAGGGAAGGAGACATAGAATCCAAAGCAAGGCTCCAGGCTCCAAGCTGTCAGCACAGAGCACGACGCAGGGCTCAAACTGATGAACTGTGAAGTCATGACCTAAGCCAAAGTTGAATGTTCAACCAACTGAGCCATCCAGGTGCCCCTCAAATCTGGTTTCTTTTTTTTTTTTTTTAATAGTTTATTTATTTTTGAGACAGAGAGAGACAGAACATGAGCAGGAGAGGGGCAGAGAGAGAGGGAGACACAGAATCTGAAACAGGCTCCAGGCTCTGAGCTGCCAGCACAGAACCCGATGCGGGGCTCGAACCCACAAACTGCGAGATCATGACCTGAGCCGAAGTTGGATGCTTAACTGACTGAGCCACCTGTGCGGCCCTCAAATCTGGTTTCTTACTAGCAGCTGGAATCTTTACCTCTGATGAGGAAGAGAAAAGCCTTCTAACTGCACTGTTATCATTCTGTCCCTAGAAACCAACTCATTGTACCGTGCCATAAATAACTGCAAAATTTATGAATGAATGAATGATGTGATTGGATGGATGGATGCATGGATGGATGGATGGATGAATGAATGAATGAATGGAAGAAAGACAGCTGTTAAGGAGAGTGGAGTTAACATTTGGCCCTATGTCCATCTGTTTTCTCATTTTCTGATACTCGTTCTCACTTCTATAATTGATCATTGGTCACGGGGTTTTATAATAACAATACAACAGCTAATCTGTATGCAGCACTTTTACATATCTTATTGTATGTAATATTAAGCATTCAGCCCTGGTTTTCTGGGTGCATTTCATTTGCCCATGTTGATCCAGATGTCAGTTGACAAGTAACCACCACTTTCAAGCTTCATGTAGGCAGGGCACCTGTGTGAACAGCGTTCTGCTCAGCACTCAGCAGATAGAGGACACGTTGTCATTCTGAACATAGATAACTGAAGTAAGAGACCTCGGTCAGTTACAGTTAAAATGCAACGCTTCGAATTATGCCTTCTGAGGGAATTCAGTGTGATCATCAGGATAAGTAAACACATTAGGCATTCCATATATATGGTGAGCCACATGTAATAAAGGAAGAAACTTTTTTTATCCACTGTGTCATTTTGTTTTGCAACTCTAAGCGTTACCATGCTATAATTCTCCAGAATGACGCTTAATTCTTCAGCTAAAATGCTGTCTCAGACATATTTCAAGCTAATTATTTGGCATTATAAGATCGTATTCTGTTCTTTAATAGCTTTGCAACACACTTTTTCGTGAGAGCATCAGTGATTTCCAATGATAAAAAAATGATTAAAGATAAATAACGATTACCTGGGTTGAAAATTGAGTTGCCTGGGCTCATTGCTGTGTGGGACTGAACCTCTGCTTTGGGAAAGTCATTTTATGCTCTGCTTCCAGGGTGCTGGGCTCTTCTACCTGTTAAACAGCCACATTATTTTCTTTCTTTCTTTCTTTTTTTAAAACAAAGTTTATTATTTTTCTAGTATTGCAAATTTAGAGAATGTAAAACATCAAATACAAGAATCAACAAGTCACTCCCCCCCCCGAAATTTATCTACCTGTAAATCTTTCTTGAACACTGATTACGTGTCAGTCACTGTTCTAGACACTGATATTGTTTTGACTTTTTATTTTTATTATTATTTTTTAATTTTTTAAAATATTTTATTTATTTCTAGGAGAGAGAGAGAGACAGCATGAGCAGGGGAGGGTCAGAGAGAGAGAGGGAGTCACAGACTGAAACAGGCTCCAGGCTCTGAGCTGGCAGTCAGCACAGAGCCCGACGTGGAGCTCGATCCCATGAACCGCGAGATCATGACCTAAGCGAAAGTCGGACGCTTAACCAACTAAGCCACCCAGGCGCCCCTGTTTTGACTTTTTAAATACCCATTGCAACTGAGCTTAAGATCTGTGAGTAAAATGTCCTGTAATGACTGCGTAGCTAGTGAGGTCTGTCTTTAGTCCATTTCTCTCCACCTCAGTTTTTCCATAATTCCCTTCACTGCTTTTCAGGAATTCCCTGCCCAGCACATTAGGACTCTGGGGTCCTTTGGTCTTCTTCACAATGATGTAAAGCTTGCCTTCAAGAATGGTTCTGAAAGGAGTTCATGACAAGCTAAAAAGAATTCATGACTCCTGATAGCACTCTAGGGATTCTGGACTCCTGGGCTCAGCAAAGGCAGTTTCAAAATCAAAAGATGAAAGAATGTTTATCTATGATAATGCTACATGTGCTAAACAAAACAGAAGTCTTGTTTGGAATTTCTATTAATCTGTGAGGTACAAAAGAAGGAAAAATTATTACTCAAGTACAGCTTGATAAACAAAATCTTTGAAAGCAATGTAACCAAGTGGTAAAAATGAAAGCTCATCCTCTTTATTGGCAAAATTTCCACCATGGAACTGAAAGTGGGTGTGGGCGAAGCCTGGTAGGCAGTTTCCTACTGCTGTTTAGGGTAGTGCTGCCCTTGCCTAAATATTTTTCATATTTTCCATGGTAGTTGAAAGAGGAGGGAGCCAGTGGAGTGTGGCAAGGGGAACTGTTAGTAACCTGCTTTCTTGGACACTGTGCCTGGTCATCTGACACCATGGACACCGGCCCAACTTGCTTAATGGATGTCATCTCGTCTTGCTAAAGCTGACCTGAAAGAGTGCCTGTTATATAGCTCAAGAGCCTTCTTTGGGTATTGGAGTCTTCAGCTGCTCAGAGATCAAAGAGAAGAGCCCTTCCTCCAGATTTTGAATAGCAAGATTTTTCTCCAAAGAGATTTTTCTTCTAGGCTTCTCTGGGCTGCTGTTAATTTGCAAACCAACTGAGTGGGTTAAAAATGTCTTTTGATCACATACCAACTTGTGGTCATCAGAACACTGGTGACATTCAGCCACAAAAGAAAACCGGGGAGGGAGGGATTTCAAAGTGACCTTGTTGACAAAAGGGACTTCCGCAGTGAAACATGTACCCCAGGCAGGGTGTCACACAATGAGTGGACTGTGACCAGCTGACATTTCATCAGTGAGTCGCTGCTCAAGTATTTGGAGGGGATGCATTGATCCCACTCTCCTAGAAACCCCCAAAAGCTCTCATAAAATGCCTGCTTTCATTTAGCTGTTGTTAAAACAACTAAAATTCCCTTCTCATAATTGTTGGGACATCTCAACAATATAGTCTCTTCTTTCCCAGTTTGCAACTCAAACAAATATTGTTTCATTTATTTCTTGCGGGTCTCTTAGCCTCATACCAATGTAAACAACTTTTCACACTGAAATGCATTTCCCAGGACTCCCTGAGGGTGGCAGTATTGTTCACACGTCAGTGACTAGCACCAGAAATTCGGCACCTGTTAGGGAAATGATTTCAGAAGCATGGATTTACACTATCAAAAGGAGCAAAGTATATAATGAGGAATGAGGATTCCTTTGGGCCTACAGTAGAACTAATGCCCCCTGAGCCATTCTTTCCAAACGTGTATCTGAAGTGCAAAAATAAAAGATGAAACTTAAAATGCTCATGTCAACAGAAATAAATGGATAAAAGTGGCAATGCAAATACTATTTCGAATAGGCTCAATTCCAGATAATTACTTAATACAAACTTACTATCCACAATGCCTCAGGGTCTATGAAGTTATCCACAGACAGCTGGCTGGGCAGAGTTAGATGATGTCAATTCACCAGGAATTTTTCAGGAGGAGACAAGCTACTATTGCTTTCATCCAACTTAACTCTCCAAGAATTTGCAAGTCTTAATAGTAAACACCCTGTTGTCCTTTGAGTTAAGTCATCTGAAGGTCACGCAGCAAGTCTGCTCTAGCAAGATATCTCACACTTATGCTTCTGTGATAAAAGGTTCTCAGAATAATCCAAAGTGGAATTGAGCAACTAGAATTGAGTGAAACTCGTTGGCAATTTTAAATGAGAGGAAAAAATCATTATCCATAGTATTGATTGGAAGGAGGACATCCAGTTCTAGGCACAGTCAAAATTGATTACTTCCTGTAATCACTGTGCCTGTGGTGGTGTTTGGGCATACCTGGTGATGACGTCACAGTGTCACCTAGGAACTAGGTAAATAATTGATATTGGACCTTGAGTGAAAATTTCAAAGGGATACATCAAGTAGCTTAAAGGTCAAAGTTGCCATTTAGTTTCTACAAAAAGGTCAGGGAATATAAGGAAAGCCCCTGAATATGGAGAGCTGGGAATATTCAGGTCTTCTGAGAACACTTCAGATTGAGAGTTCCTAGATTTCTAGTTGAGTCACTTTTATTACATATAGTCATTGGGGTTTTCCAGTTTTTAGGATTCTCAGAGAGGAGGCACAGATACTTGTATTTGTATTTAAGTGATGAAAATGAGGCAGCATAACTTTTCCACTTTGCATTCCTTGATATAGCAGTGAGTTGCCTGATATTGAGTCACCCATCAGTGTCAGTCATTTACTGCATTCCTTAAGAACGTCCTTTTCTGGATGCCATTGGTAATAATTTAGGAAAATTTAGTTTCAGTAAAAAAGTGTCATTTATAGAGAAGTTTGAGATAATAAATAATATACTTACTGAGTGGTTACTAAATTTCAGATAATAAGTACTTTACATTTATTACATTTATTTGTATAAATACATTGTATACCTACCTAGACTGTATTTATCTATTACATTTAATCTTCACAACACCCTATGAGGAAGATACTAACATTGCTTTTTACCTGTGAAGCACCGAGATTGAGGTGCTAAGGAGTTCAGGTTACCCAAAACTATTACTAGTAAGGGGGAGAGCCAGGATTCAAACTGTATGCTTCCTTCTCAGAGGAGAGAGCAGGTAAATTTATGAAACTATTGAATGGGCCTGTGAATTTTTAAAATGTTCGTTAGCTGAAGATTTTAGTTCGGCAGAGGGTAGTTGGTTAGCTTGGCTCTATGTTAATTGTTACCGGAACTCAGATAAAGTCCCTTACTTGAAGCCCGCCATTTTTAAAATGCATCCCATTGGCTGAAAGGAATCAGATAGCAGAGTGTGATGTGCTGGCACTAAACCAGACTTTGCAGGGATAAAGAATAGTGTCTTTTTTTATTTTAGAGGACAATGTAGGAAGGTGTACATCTAGAGATAACCAGTTGATTTAATGGCGGTCACCCCAGAAGTTCAACTCTCTAAAAGTGAACCTAAAGTTTTGCCTGCTCAGTGCACAGCTGCTGCTTCTGCTATTATTGGGGTCCTTGCATTTCAACAGAATTCCCACTAATAGATTTCTGCATTCTTCCCATGAATGAGACCTGGAACATGTGCATGTGCCCAACCATGGGCCACATAGTTGGATTGACTATTCCTTGAAGGAGAGAAATAAGGAAATACATATCAGCCACCTGACATGTAAACAAGAAAAGGCCCCTCTACTCATAAAGAGATGCCTTCTGGGTCAGTGAAAGTTAGGTTGCAACACAGCTCGGTGGACTGAACTCCCTAAGTGTTCTTACCCCTGTGGTGTCCAGTGACTACTGGCCTGCCATCTACCTTTCAGGGGCCAATCCTGAAATCAATGTTGGTGCTGTGCCAATGGAGATGCCAACTAGTTTCTTGAGTTAGATTTAGTAATTTTGCAGTAATGGTGGAATTGGAGGGACTTCACTCAAAATCATTGCTCAGTCTAGGCATGGATTATGCAATTTTAAGCAAGTAGGGGCAAGGAGCAGGGAGGAAGTCAGATTTTAGTGGGGCTTCAGAGAGTAGGGGTAATCTGCAGCACAGTTCTGCTACTACAACTATTTCTGGCATCACAAGTGTGCACACGATGTACCAGGAAACTAATATTATAAATATAATTAAAAATAAGGGACATGAATTGGCATTTCCCAGCAGAGTGCTTGCATAGGAAATACCTGGCAAATTTACTAAAAATTTAAATCGGTGAGTGACACCTATTGAATCAGAGCTCAAATCCCTTAGCAAACAGGCAGAAATTAGGAGAGCTGATTGGTGATGTAAACGGATCAATGGTTCTCAAAGTGTAGTCCTCCGACTAACAGCATGAGCACCACCAAGGAACTTATTAGAAATACAAACTCCTGAGTCCTACCTTAGACCTACTGACCAAAAATGGCCTGGGCCTAGCAAGCTGTGTTTAACAAGCCTTTCTGGTGATTCTGCTATGTGTAAAGGTTGGGAACCACTGGGAAAGAGAGTTCTCTATGGGCCTATAATGACACAAATTAGCTGTTTCATCAGAAATATGTGGGGGTGGGACTCTGCAATTTGTATTTTTAGTGTGCTTCCCTGGCCAATCTGCTGTATACCTGTTTGAGAGCAATCGATCTAGAAGAACAAAAGTTTTCTTTTCTTTCTGTCTTTTGCCAAGATACTTCCTGTTATCTCCAAGGCTAAGAGCCAGATTATTCTTCTAGTTACTAGAAGCCCACCTACTTGGGCAAAGAGCAGGATAGAAACATCGTTCTATACGTCCTTTACAAGCTTGGTGTAGATACATATAAGTGTGCATGTGTGTATGTAAATTTAAAATAATGATCAACCTCTGCCCAAGAGATGATTACTGTACTATGTCTAAAAATTAACCAATTCCCCTTTCACTTCAGTACACTGCCTGAAATTTTACCAATTAGAGATACATTTAGGTTAATAAACATCTCTTTTAAAATTCAGAGATGAAAGTAAAAGACTTCACAAAAATAGAACAACCAACCCTAAAATTTATATAGAACCACAAAAGACTCTGAATAGACAAAGCATTCTTTTTTTTCTAAATGTTTTTATTTATTTCTGAGAGAGAGAGAGAGAGAGAGACAACATGAAAGAGGAAGGGTCAGAGAGAGAGGGAGACACAGAATCCAAAACTGGCTCCAGGCTCTGAGCTAGCTGTCAGTACAGAGCGGGACATAGGGCTTGAACTCATAAACCCTGAGATCATGACCTGAGGTGAAGTCAGATGCCTAACTGACTGAGCCACCCAGGCGCCCCTAGACAAAGTATTCTTAAGAAAGAAGAACAAAGCTGGAGGCTTCATGCTCCTTGATTTCAAACCGTATTACAAAGTTATAGTAACTAAAACAGTAAGGTATTGGCATAAAAACAGACACATAGATCAGTGGAACAGAATGGAGAGCCCAGAAATAATTCCATGCATATATGGCCAATTAACTTATAACAAAGGAGTCAAGAATATACAATTGGAAAGGATAGTCTCTTCAATAAATAGTGTTGGGGAAACTGGACAGCTACCGGCAAAGGAATGAAACTTGATCTCTAGCTTCCACCATACACAAAATTTACCCTGAGTGGATTAAATACCTGACTGTAAGACCTGAAGCAGTAAACCCCCTAGAAGAAAACAAAGGTACTAGTTTTCTTGACACAGGTTTCTGTGATGATTTTTTGAACCTGATATCAAAAGCAAAAGCAACAAAAGCAAAAATAAACAAACAAGTGGGACTACATCAAACTAAAAAGCTTCCATACAGCAAAGGAAACCAACAAAATGAAAAGGTAACTTACTGAATGGGAGGAAATATTTGCAAATCATATTCCAGTGAGAGACTAATATCCAAAATATATAAAGAATTCATACAACTCAATAGCAAAATCCCAAACAATCTGATTAAAAGTTGGGCAGAATGAGGTGCCTAGGCGGCTCAGTGGATTGAGTGTCCAATTCTTGATTTCAGCTCAGCTCATGATCCCAGGGGCGTGGGATCAAGCCCCACCTTGGGCTCTGTGCTGAGTGTGGAGCCTGCTTAAGATTCCCCCCACCTTTCTCTCTCTCTTTCTCTCTCCCCCTCCCTCTCTCTCACTCTGTCCCTCTCCCCCACTTGAATGTGTTCTCTCTCTCTAAAAAAATTGGGCAGAACATCTGATTAGACATTTTCCAAAGAAGTCATACATATGGCCAACAGGTACATCAAAAGGTACTCAGCATCACTAACCATCAGGGAAATGCAAATCAAACCCACAGCGAGATATCACTTCACACCTATGAGAATAGCTGGAGTCAAAAACAGAAGAAATAACAAATGTTGGCAAGGATGTGGAGAAAAGGAATCCTTGTGCATTGTTGGTGGGAATGTAAATCGGTGCAACCACTATGGAAAACAGTATAGAGGTTCCTCAAAAAATTAAAAATAAAATTACCATATGATCCAGCAATTCTACTTCTGGATATTTATTCAAAGAAAATGAAAACACTAACTTGAAAAGATATATGCACACTCATGGTCATCATGGCATTATTTGCATTATTATCCATATTCTAAGATATGGAAACAATCCAAATGTCCACTGATGAATGAATGGATCAAGAAATTGTGACGTACATACATACACACACACACACACATATAGTAATACATATATAGTAATGTTATTCAACCCCAAAAGGAATGAAGTTCTGCCATTTGTGACAACCTGGATGAACCTTGAGAACATTATATTAAGTGAAATAGTTCACACAGAGAAAGACAAATACCATATGATCTCTCTTATATGTGGAGCAAGCTCATGGGAACAGAGAACAGATGTATGGTTGCCAGAAGCAGGGTGGGAGGAGAAACAGGTGAATTGTTTTTTGTCTTTTTTTAAATAAATTGCATTTTTAAGAAAGAAGGTAAATGTATAAATAGGTGTTAATATTAGAAGAACTTTTAGAGATCATCAGTCTTGTATATTTCCGGTTATGATGGTACCTGTTTCATATTTCAGTACCTTTTCTCCAGATGACCATCATTCATGCAAATAAATTTCTCCTGGATGCAAAGGTAGGCACTGCCCACTACCACCTTCCAATTCTATGCAGGAAGGTATTGAAATTGTCTCCCATGATGAGCCAATTCTACTCTATATCAGCTCCAGAAGAATATCATTGGAAGCCAATAGGCCTTTGTTATAGCTCTTTGGCTTGAATAAATAGTCCTATATTGTGGGGCCAATCTTTTCAGAACCTCAGGGTACAGTATCATCATCTCTTTAAGTGAAGGTACAGCATGTCTCTCAGATATCACTTGGTATATTTTGACAGAGCGAGCCATTTTCTTCATAATCACCTAAAATACCACATATATCCATCATGGCTGGACCCCGCCAAGATTGCCAGCAAGGTTCAACTCATTTTCCAATGCATCTGTTCATTGCCAGGAAGGGGAAGAGAGCATTCTGCATCACTATAGAAATGACATCGATATTCAGCTCAAGCATAAAAATCATGGAGCCTCTGGCAAGTTCTGAGGTTCAGATTTGGTCTGGAAGGCCCAGACATTTACATAAACCAAGGTCATGGCTGCTGCTAATGCAGCCTCTGTTGGGTGAGACACAGACTACTTCCAATGAACTGTGCTTGAAGAACATGGTAGAGTCTACTGCCACGTTTCCCCAACTCTTTGTTCTCTTCTGCTTCAAACTAGGACCTCTTTCTTACCAAGATCCGTGCTTCCCACCAAATCTCAGAATCCTACCACCAGCACTACCTCTGTCCCTGTCAGCCTGCTTTGGGAGACCTCTTTCCTACCTTGTTCCATCACATCTTTCTCAGGCAATCCAGACTGGCCATCCAGGGGCAGATGTTTTCTTACCAGGAAGCAGTAGAGGTACAGCTGTGTGAGTTTAGTTACTGACACTTGGTTCCTTGAAAAGCATATATGCTCCTTTTTTGTGCTCTAAACCAAGCCCTCTACAAATAAATACATCTTGACCATTCGGGGTTGCTACCTTCTCTCGCTGCTTCCCCATTTTCTAGTCTGGTGCCTCTTGATGATGAACAGCTCTTAATGAAGTTGATGCTTCTAGGTACCCATAGGCTCATAGAAGGCAATCAGAGTGTTGGTTAGAAAGCAACCTTCCAGAAGTAGAGTAATGCTCTTCAGGTTGTGCTGTGGTCATATACCTTCCCTTAATTATGAATCTGATCCTACATGACCTCTTGGGCAAATATCTGTTTGGATATTATGTAAAATCATTCCTTGAACAAACACTGAAGCTTACATAGCATTCTCTTTGGGAAAAATCCTAAGGAATGTGAGTTTGGAAGCCCCCAAACATGACATTGTGTATAGGAAATGTACTTTCTTGAGATTAGATAAAATGTTAGTGATTTTGCTGTGAGACTCACTCTCTAGAATAATCAAAGATGGGTAGAAACTAATGGTGATTTATTCCCCACTGTTTTATGCTCTAAATAGGCTTGGTAACTAATTTCATGAAAAACAGATAAAACATATCTGTTTCTGAAGCTAAAGGTCTTGTTCACTTCTGACTTGACCTGCTTTGCCCAGACTGGACAATACCCACACCAGTTACACTTAAAGGGATGATAGTCTACTGGGCAGGGCTTACTGCAGTGGCCTTGGGATCTGAGCCTACTGTTCTTGGCTCCTTTCAATCAAATTAATTGTACTCTGCAGGCCTGGGAGTTAACAGTCAGCAAATTATTTTCTGATAAGTTGTGGGGACATTACATTGAGATCTTGCATGCCTTGCAGAAGTGCTGAGACTATGACAGCTTAAAGCTGTTGGGATAGGATCATATGAGGCTATGCTAGAATAGCCTGGCCTCCTTCTTCATGTAATCAGACCTCATCAAACATGTCAAGCAGCTACAGTGGGAGCGGCTGATGTTCTCTCCTGGAAATGGGTGGTTCCAAAGGTGACTCCTCTCAGGAAAATCTCTCCGCTGAGAATTCTGTCCCCTTTCAGTGCACATGGCTTTTCCACCCAAATGACAGGGAAACCACATAAAAATCCATCCATTATGGGCACTGGTACAGTGATTCCTTGTTCTTTCAAGCATATCTCCCTTCACTCTTTCTGTTCACTGTCATTCTCTTTGCTCATAGCTCCTCTGGATTCTCTTCTCATTTTGACTTTAAATCTTGGTTTCTACCTTTCTTTTGGCTACTTGATTTTGGCTATTTCTCTGTTGTTTTTGTTGTTGTTTTGCCAAAAAGATCCTAAATTGGAAATTGATTCACTCCTTGGTCAAGACTTCAAAACTTTTCTCATCTGTTCCAAGTGCTGAAACTATGGACAAAAAGCTCCCTAATCTCCTCTCACTTGGATGCAGGGAAGTAGGATTGATTAGTGTTTTTATTTTTAGTCCCTTAAAATGCACAGGCCATATCCATGAGTATGGCCAGGGGAATCATATGTCATCTGGTGGCTCTAAAATTTCTCTGACCTTCCTTATCACTTCCAATTTCTGACTGTTTTGCTATCCCTTGCTTGTTGGCTTTCTGGCTCTCTCTGATTATTTTGGCTTTGTGTCTTGGATCTACCATCTTCTTCTTTTAAAGAAATCCTGAAACCTAGGACTTTGCAAACTTAAAAAAATATATATATATATGTGCCAGCTCTGAGAGTGGTCATCTTTGAGGTTATTCCACCTTGGCTCTGGGCCTCACTCAGCACTAGCTTTTCCTAGCCCACTGGTTACATGCATGTGAGGCCATGTTGAAAGGATAGTAGTTGTTGACTTTTTCTGTAAGTTCAGGTTTCAAGTAATTAAAGGCAATGATCTGCCTGCCCTTTTGTTAACCAAGTCTAGTTCCTTCATCTGTTCATAAACTCTAAGCATTTAGTCTCTGCCACCCTCAACCTTCTCTGTTGGATATACTCTAGTTCATTCATACCCTTCATGGCATGTGGTTCTCAAAACAAAACAAATCAGCATAATATCAAGTGTACCGTCATGCTCTTTGTTTCATGAATGAATGTATTTCTTTAACAGAGCCTCGGTTCATATTGAAATTCTGGCATCTCTCCCACAACACTAATATCAATATTTAGCACTTGGTTAGTGAAAATTCAGATCCTGTCTATACTGTTCAGACATACCTTAACCTTTCTATAACTGGGCACTTCTCATCCTTTGAAATTCTTTTTTTTTTTTAAAGACTTTGCCAATTTATTTATTTATTTATTAATATTTTTATTTATTTCTAGGAGAGAGAGAGAGACAGCGTGAGCAGGGAGGGTCAGAGAGAGAGGGAGACACAGACTCTGAAATAGGCTCCAGGCTCCGAGCTGGCAGTCAGCACAGAGCCTGACACGGGGCTCAAACCCACGAACCGCGAGATCATGACCTAAGCGAAAGTCGGACGCTTAACTAAGACACCCAGGCGCCCCATCCTTTGAAATTCTTCATAAGTCTTCATTCTAAAATAAATAAATAAATGAATAACCTAATACTAAGTGCAATACAATGCTTTTCAGACTATGCTCCATTTGAACCTGGAATTGTCCAGACCATACTTCTAACATTAATCCATGTACTTGCTTATCAATTCACAGGAAAAAATCAAATTGATAGAATTTTATCAAGATTTAACATATATTTTTTTAACACACTTGTCTATCAGTGCTCAACAGTGCAAGTAAAATTGTTAAATTAGCTTTTTTCCAAAAAGCAGTATTATTTCTAGCTAGTTTCCCCTTAAAACAATTTCAAGAAGCTGTCATTTAATGTATTAGCCATCCCTCCCCTTTTCAATCTGATCAAAATGGTACCATTTGTTATTAATTAAACTCTGGAAAAGACCTCCCCAATGCAAACAAAATGCATTAATTTGTACTCTTTTGGTAAGGTCATTCAGTGAGTGGGAGTTTGCCCTCAGTCTCTCTGAAGACATTTCTATTTTTTCTATAAGGATATCATGAGACCTTGTCAAAGGCTTTCCTGCAATTCAGATTCATCTGAAGCATTTATTCATCAACTAATCTGGTGTGTGTGTGTGTGTGTGTGTGTGAAAGAAAGAGAGAGAAAGAGAGAGAGAGAGAAATCAGTTGGCCACTATTTGTTCATGATAGGTCCCATGGGATCTTCTAGTATTTTCCACATACCCTTGTATATGCTCATAATTCAGCCTATTAATATTGTATCCCAGAAATTTGCCTAGATTTCATGTCAAGTTCTCTAGTTAAAAAATGACAAGCTCTATCTGCATCTTTTTTTAGAGAAGCAGGAACATATTTATCCAGTCTCCATAATTCCACAAAGTACTACAAATTCTGAAGGAACACTACACCACAATATGTGTTTTTTATAGTCAGGGAAGCAAACCACTTCAAAGATGCCAGGTACTGCTTTATTATACCTTACCCATCTATCAATATTTATCCCACCCTTTCCAGAATAAAAATTGAGCTTGCTGACAAAGCAGTCTAATGTAAAATCCAAATTGAGCTCCTATCTTACCATCATCTGTTAAATAAATTTCTTGTTAATCTATTTACTTTTAACGTAACAAAAAATGTTTGTTTGCTCTCTTAGCATGCTTGACATTTCTCAGCTATCTGAAAGTTTTCAATATTTTAATATCCTTTTTTAGAGATTCGAACCAATTCCTTCTTTTTTTTTTTTCTCCTTTGCATGATATCTCCCCCCAACCTTCTCTTTTGCATATGCCTCCTGAAATGTGACTTTCTAGTGACTTCACTATGGAAGGACATTGGTCTTGTTAGCTATGCCCTCTCTTTGTTTCATATTGGGATCACTTGTAATTTTATTACCACGATACAACTTTAAAAAAATCTGCCTGCTCTTATGAATCGTCCTCATGGTTCCTATGTCAGGTACGAATTAAGGTGGAAGAATGAGCTTAGTGCTTTCTTCCCCATTCAGCTTGTTTTCCCAGATGCATGGGAAGGAGGTTGGTTAGGAAGCACATATTCTTCCACACCCAGAAATTTTTATTCTACTTTATTATTTTTTATTATTAAAAATGTTGTAGTGCTTATTTATTTTTGAGAGAGAGGCAGACAGAGCACAAGCAGGGGAAGGGCAGAGAGAGAGGGAGACACAGAATCCGAAGTAGGCTCCAGGTGCTGAGCTGTCAGCACAGAGCCCGACACGGGGCACAAACTCACTGTGAGATCATCACCTGAGCTCAAGTCTGATGCTTAACTGACTGAGCCACCCAGGCACGCCTCACACACAAAAAAACTTTAAAAGTAGTAGAAATTGGGCTTCAAGCTTCTCCCACAAATTGATTAGTTGATTAAAAATAACTAATGGCATTTAAGTTTGGTTTTAAGGAAACTCTTTTGAAAACCTCAGATTTCAGTAGCCACCCACTTCATGGTGTTAGTCCCTGCCTGTCCCAACCTGCTGCCGTGGTAACGGCCACTCCCTACTCACTACCTTGTCTCAAGGACATTTTGTTTCTTCTGATTCCCACTCCAGTTCCTTATCAGGATTGCAGCCAATTCCCGAAGTACCTTCATGTAATTTCTGAAATTTCCTTTCTGAACTGGACCTGCCTCTCAACACCTGTCACATTGACCCCAAGGATTTGCTTTGTTTGCAACTCAGACATGCCTGTGACAGACTGTTTGGTGGCCCACAGTCCTGCTCCTCACCCCATTACAGTCTTCACATATTGACGACATCAATCTAGATTTGTCTGTAGTTAACTATGGTCAAAGATGGTGAATGTCCCCATTTAGCCTACTTCAGGCTCCTTAATGAGCTCTCAGAATATGTATGCAGTAAGAGGAAACATTTTCTCTTCTCTGGAATCAATATTAAACCAATTTTCTAAAGAATTTTAAAGGAAATCCACAACTATATTCAGATTCTAGACATTAGACAGGATCTATAATTTCAAACTGAAAACCATTTTGAAATGTGAAGTGTATACCTGGCTACACGAAAAAGAATAGAGTAAGATAATACACATTCCTTATTCAATTGATACAAGATCAAATATAGAGTTTGGGTGAAATTTTGGTCTTCTTGCTGAAAAGGTCTATCAGTAAAATAGAGTGCCAAATGTTATTTGAATGTCCCAGGAACTATACTTATATTTTAAATTTTCAAAAATAATCCATTATTCCCATGTTAGAGGTGAGGAACGTAAAGTTGGAGGACGTAATTGGAATGAGGTTTTTCAGCTAGTAACTTCTGAACTAGAAAGTAGAGTGACCAGGTATCCCAGTCTGCTGAGATTGTCCTGGATTTAGCACTCAAAATCCTGGATCCTGAGAAAGCCCTCACTCCGTTCCATGCAAACCAGGACCGTTGGGTCACCCTAACAGTGAGCCCAAATTTGTAAAATTCTGAAGCCCAGGCTTTTTCCCTTTAATTGCCCAGTTTTATTGGCTCTTTTGAGTTCTGCAATATTCACTTCAGTTGAATATTAAAATATTGCTTATCATCTGCTGGCAGGAGAAACAGAGGTTTCAAGGTCTACCACTGAATTTTAGGATCTCTTACTTTTGGCATAACAGGACTTTTTCATAGTTCATTACTTTCTTCTTTGTCCAGCCTCTTTAATTAGTGACCTTTACTGATAGGGCTTGCTTTCGTGGTAAGAGCTTGTTTGAATTTAACCCATGAATACAGAAAAAACATTGCATCCTGAAAAGAGGCAAAATTCATAGTGTTAATTCTCATTTCTAAGTATCTTAGCAGATTTTCTTTGATGAAATCAGGGTTTGATTAGAGGAATTTTTCTTGTTGTTATAAAATAAGTCATTAGAATGTCATGTATAGCATGATGACTGTAGTCAATACTATGTATTGTATATTTGAAAATTTCTAAGGGGTAGATCTTTAAAGTTCTAATCACAGGACAAAAAATTTTTTGTAACTAAGTATGGTGAAAGAAGTCAACTAGAGGATTTTTAAAAGTTCTCAGTGTGGATTTTGACATTTCATATTTCATTAACTCAACATGAAAGGCTGTTAGAAGCTTTTTCTAACTAGATTCATAAATCGTAAACTAGAATTAGTATCACTACAAAATTTTAATGAATTCAAAAGAAAATGCTATATTTCCTAAGTACAAGACAAGAATTTTCCATTTCAATTTCAATCTTCAAAAGTGGAGAAAGATTCGCGCTCATGTTAAATCTTCCCAACTTATTCTAGCTGGTAGGGAGTGCCTCATCGCTGCTTGGCACGGAGATGTTCCAATTTAGTACCTCCAGCTGTTATCTGAGTCAGTGTCAGGCTCCACATCACACGGTGGAGCCTCCCTAGCTGGGTGTGATCCTCCAGCATGCCACTATGTCCTGTGTTTGCTGCTCAAACTCCACGGCATGCCACAGAGAATCAGGACTAACCTGATTAAGTTAAAAAGGGTAATTAAAAAGATTACTTCTTGGGCGCCTGGGTGGCTCAGTCGGTTTAGTCTCCTGATCTCATAGTTTGTGAGTTTCACCCCACGTGGGCTCTGTGCTGACAGCTCAGAGCCTGAAGCCTGCTTCGGATTCTGTCTCCCCTCTCTCTCTCTGCCCCTCCCCTGCTCGCACTCTGTCTCTGTCTCTCTCTCAAAAATAAATAAACATTAAATTTTTTAAAAAAAGATGATTTCTTGTGCGGAACACCTTTGTAGCTCTGCCTCTCTCTCTCACCTGCGGTTGCTGGAGGAGTAACCTCCAGGAGGTTGCAGGCGTCAGGCAGCTCTGGGAAGAACGTTTTCAAGATGCATGGAGTTCTCAATGCGTCCTTACCGGACGCTTGTTTTTGCTGGGGACTGGATTAGAGTGGTGAAGAAATGCAGCGGTCCTGGCTTCTGGAGAGTGTTAGTTCTGCTTTCTGCAGTTTCAATTCGCCTGACAGGTCAACCTCGGTCTGGAAGGAGATGCTCCTCCCTCTGACGCAGTAGCGTCATAACGTCAAGTGCCACTGACGTGCCTACGTCACCTCCCCGCCCCCGCTTCCTTTCATCACATGGACGTTTTATCATCTGACATCATCACAGCGACAAGTAGGGTGAGTGCTGCGTAGTACGATAGAGACCCCATTCATATAACTTTTATTATAGAGCGTTATTTAATTGTTCTATTTTATTATTAGTTACTCCTACTGTGCCTAATTTATGAATTAAACTTTATCATAGATATGTATGGGGAAGAAACGTAGTGTATTTAGAGTGCCACACTATCCACTCCAGTATCCACTAGGGGTCTGGGAATGTGTTCCTTATGGGTAAGGGGAGGGGGGCTCTACAACCCTTGTCTCCTCTCAAGGGCCTTCTCAACTACAGAAGTGTTTCTTTGTTAGGAAATCAGTAGTAGGCTCCTGGGTGGCTTAGTCGGTTAAGTGGGCGACTTCAGCTCGGGTCATGATCTCCCGGTTTGTGGGTTCGAACCCTGTGTTGGGCTCCACGCCGAGAGCTCAGAACCTGGAGCCTGCTTCACATTCTGCGTCTCCCTCTTTGCCCCTCCCCCTCTTGCACTCTCTCAAAAAATGAGTAAAGGTTAAAATTTTGTTTTTAATTAAAAAGAAAGTCAATACTAATACAGTAAGGATTATTGAACACCTACGAGGTGCCAGGCACCTTACTAGGCATTGTGAACACAGAGGTACATATTGAAAATGTTACTATGCTCATGGAATACTCAACGCGTACTGGTGACAGCCAGCATAATAAATAGATAATTACTAGAAAGGGTGGTAGGTGTTAATACAGGGAAAAGAGAGAGTGCTACAGAAGACAAAGAAGAGGGTAGTGACTTGGGCAATTATAGGCAACGTGGGACAAGATCAGAAAAGAGGGCTGGCAGTGGGAGGAGAGATTAGAAAAGGGGTTAAGTGGTTTTCCAGGGCCCAGACCAGCTCTCGGCAGCCTGGAGCAGACGCTGGGCGTTCCATCGCGGGGAAGACTGCTGTCCTGGGCGGGCATCCCTTTTGTGGGCACTGCCTCACAGCATGTTCTGTACACCTGTCAGCTGCCCAGGATTTGTGCCTGCCCCCGCTGAACTGAGAAATGAGTTTTAGGGTCAGATTCCCCAGTCAAAAATTCATTAATCTCATCCAGTGGCTGGTTACGTTTGTTTTCAGTCTTCATCCCCTGGAGCAAGAATACCTGCAGTTTGTTCAGCTGTCTCACTCTCTATTCTTCTGCCCTAACGTGTTCCCTGCGTGGGTTTCTCCATCCTTTGTCTTCAGTGCCTTGTTTGAAGTTACATTAACTCCATGGGCGTTCTGCAAAGCCCGGAGCCAGGAATTCATCTCCCAGGAAGGTTCGCCTCACAGACTTCCCATTAGGGAAACCCAAATAAGGGTTCGGTGCATGAATGACAACTCTACATTGCCTTTTTCCTTTACAGAGCCACTGAGATAGGGATGGGGAGGGTGGTGATAAACTAGTAAGCTTTTTGAGATATTTTGAAGTAAGAAATATGTGCGATGTGTATTAATTTGTATCCTGCTGGTACTGCTGTTGTTTTTTTTTTTCTTTAAGTTTATTTATTTATTTTGAGAGCAAGAGAGGGAGGGAAGGCAGAACGAGAGAGAAGAGAGAAAGAGAGAGAGAGAGGAGAGAGAGAGAATCCCAAGTAGGCTCCGAGCTGTCAGTGCAGAGCCCCCCATAGGGCTTGATCCCACGAACTATGAGCCAAGATCAAGAGTTGGATGCTTAACCAACTGAGCCACCCAGGCACCCCTGAGTGCTTTTGACAAAGGCATTCTCTGCATATATTGCAAGAAGGTGACAGAAACAGCTAAAAGTTGACCCCGTTACAAGTACCTTCTTGAACTATGACAAGAATGCAAATACCAGGTTCACAAGTTTTGTCAACAGGGTTATATTAATCTGTTCCAATGATCTAAGGACATCGATTTCCCATTACTCCTCTAAAATAATGTCACATTAGCTGGGCGCATCAGAAGGGAGGGAATCTGACCATATTTCTCTTTGGGTGTCTGAGTTACCAAGGGAGACAACATCATCATCAGAATGCAAAAGGCTTCGAATCTTAAAAACGTTAAAAATAAAGCAAGGACATATGGAAGCAACAGCCGGACTTGTGCTCAGACTCCGAATCAGCGGAGAGCATGGGGTGTCGGGAGTTCGGTGCCTCTTGCAGCTTCTGCCCGGCTACCCTCTGTTCTCCACTGCAGTGAATCCCACCGAAGGCAAGGAAAGCAGGGAGGACTCTGCAGTAGGATGGCAAAGGCTGTGTTTTTTTATCATTTAGACATAGAATAGCTGTAATTAATAAAAAGATTTGTTGAATCCCACTATTCTAACCCAACAATTGCTTTTCTTTCTTCAAGTTTAATCCATAGCTTTATTCCCATAGGAACAATCTTTTAATGTCGTTGCCATATTGCATATGTAATTGCAGGACCTGCTTTTAGGAAAGGAAGACTTCAGTAACATTTGTTTCAGGGCCATTTTCCATGGTGTTACAAAGGCTTTATGTTTATCATGTTTAATGATTGAATAATACTCCATTGACTGGATGCTTCATAATTTATACACCAATTCCCTTGTTGTTGGACATTTAGGAAGGCTATTGTTTTTGGCAGACTTCTGCTGCTGCAGAATTCCCAGCCGTGTAGGCTGGGATGGAAAAGGAAAGATCATTCCAGGGCAAGCCAAGATTGGATACTGGGGAGCATGTGGACACGATGCCAAAATCGAGTTCATGGAGCAGAAGTAGAGCTGGGAATGGATCAGGATTAGAGTCCAGACTAATACAAAAAACCTTATTCCCCCACCCCTTCTTGTTTTACTTATCTGTCCCCTTTTATCTCCATTTCCCCAATCCTTTTAAATTTTTTTTTTAATGTTTTTTTTTTTAATTTATTTCTAGGAGAGAGAGAGACAGCGTGAGCAGGGGAGGGTCAGAGAGAGAGGGAGTCACAGACTGAAACAGGCTCCAGGCTCTGAGCTGGCAGGCAGCACAGAGCCTGACGCGGGGCTCGAACCCATGAACCGCGAGATCATGACCCAAGCGAAAGTCGGACGCTTAACCGATTAAGCCACCCAGGCGCCCCATCCATTTCCCAATGCTATTCCTCTTACTCTTCTGTGAATAACCATCCCAAAGTGTTTTACAGAAGCAGCTATGCAGAGATTATTTGTAATTTCAGTGAGGGTCACTGGGGCAGGATTTCTGCTGGCCTCCTGCCCACAGGGGGGCAAGGGTTGGAAAATTATGGGGAAAACCCCGATCAGAGGTTCGGGTTGGAAAAGGCTGCTGGATGCTCGAATTTACCTGTGTATAGATAAAAGGAACAGTCTTTAAAGTCGGTTTCTGATTGGTTAAGGTAGTTTCAGCTACAGTAATAGAAGACATCAAACGTTTAGTGATCGAAGTACAAGTGGCTTATTCCTTTGTCTCCTCATAACACATGGCTGGTGTTCAGGTCAGTGAGATGGCACTTCTCCGTGCAGTCATTCTGTTTCCGATCTCAATATGTGCCTTCTAGGATCTCCCTGAATATCTCCATTCTTGCCTACAAGGAGGGCAAAGAGAATGAAGGAGCATGAGTGGGAAGTCACATGTGCCTGGTCTACAAGTAGAGATACCACATCCATTCGCGTCCCATTGTAGAGAACAGAGACATGTGGGTAATGTGAACTAAGTGCAAAGGGTGCCTGGGAAATGTGATCCCAAAGAAAAATAACGTGTTTGGAGGCAATTGATGATATCTGTATAACCAGTAGTACATGTAACATTTGGCCTGCCATCTGCCTTTCTGCTTGGTCTTATTTCTCAATTGGTTCAGAATGTTTGCAAACAAGGGCACTATTTGAGAACCCCTGAAAGTCCCCCCTAATGAAATTATTTTGGCAGTGCACTGATATTACTGATCTGAGTATAGTCTCTCAGTGGTATCAGTGGGAGTGGAGGAGGGATGGAGGGAAAGTTTGAGAAAAAGAGAGGTAGAAAATACTTCTGTGGTGGGGTCTATATAAAAGTCATAAGATCACGCCCATGGGACCACATTCACTCTTCTTAAAGGTACAGCTTTATCATTTTTGACACGTCACAGGCAGACATTTCAATTGCATAGGTCAGCATATAGTGTTTAGCTGGGCATTTTAAACTCGGACTTTCCTACAGCTTTATATGCCTCACATTCATTTATTGAATCAACATTTACTGGGTTCATGAAACAGCTTCTATTCTAGTGCCACTAGTAAATATAAAACATCAAAGGATAGCAAAGCTTCAAAGTAGAATGAATTTGAAATTCTTAGAATTAAAGATAAGTCCTGAGTTATAACTTGCTTTTAGGATAGAAGTGATTGAAAAAATTGATACAATAGACTTTGATAACAAACGAAAAGAGTACTGGAGTTCTGAAAATAGGTTAGGCAATGGAGTGGATAAAGAATAAATACTTGTCTCCTTAAAACCATTTCACTGGGGCACCTGGTGGACCAGTTGGTTAACTGTCTGACTTCTGCTTAGGTCATGATCTCGTGGTTCATGAGTTCAAGCCCCGCCTTTGGCTCTGAGCTGACAGCTCAGAGCCTGGAGTCTGCTTCAGATTCTGTGTCTCTCTCCCTCTCTGCCCCTCCCCCACTCGAACTCTTTGTGTATCTCTTTCTCTTTCAAAAATAAATAAACATTAAAAAAAAATGTGCGATTTGAGTAAGACACCTACATTTTTCACACTAGAAAATGGGGTCACCCACCTCAAGGAGGTCTTTTCCATTTTAAACATGATGGTGTGTAAGGAAATTGCTATAAACTGAACAGTGAAATACAAATGATTATTGCAATTGTTATATGGACAAATCTGGAAACATATGAACGTGTTAGGAAATATTTTATGGTAAATAACAAGTACTTTGGTGAAGAAATGCTTCCAAATACCTTAGAGGTCCTCCCCAGTTTTTTTCCCAATCACTCAATCTATGCATTTATGCACTGATAACCTTTTTGAGAGAGTTCCTCGTCCACCGTCTCTCATCTAAGCTTCTGGGATTATGTACAGTCCCACAGGAGAGTGAATTTCAGTAGACAACCAGTGATAAGATTTTGTGGTTTTGGTTCAAAGACTCTTCTAGAGGGATGGAATATTAATGCTCTGCAAATGAAAAGCTGTCAATTGGTTGGCGGGGAATTAGACTGGTCTTATTTTTAATCAAGGCTTAACTCCTCGAACTGCCTATATTGTACTCTTAGACTGAAATAGATCAGTGTATTAAAATAAACACCCTCCTCTTATTATCTAATGTGTTTTAGCTCAGTAATTTTAAATGAAATCCTTGTCATTTTAAAAGTTCAAGAACTCTTTAGGTCTCGGGAAGGATTTGTGGATCGTATTCTGAAAAGGTGAAATGGAAGCCATTCATTAAATGTCATTATTAACCAAACAACCTTGATGAGTATTTAGATCTATGAGGGAAATGTATGCGGGTTTTCCTCAGAAATAAAATAACTGAACATTGGTAGAAACAACTGTGAGGTTGAGAAATCACAGTTCTGACTATCTCCAAATCCTTCTGGGCTCCTGTGCCTAAACACAAATAAGAAGTGGCAGCTTCTTCTTAAATAGAACAAACTGCATCCTTTAGTCTGGCCCTGAAGTTTAGTTAATGGCAAAAGAAAGAGCCAAATCTGTAAGTAGTGATGCGTTTTCAGGGCTCTTGGTTTCCTGTCTTCCCATGCAAATCGCTTTCCAAAGGCGGCGTCTGCCTTGCTTCCCATTTTCTTTTGCTGGGTGTTTGTGCTCAGTCTCCAGCCAGTTCCGCAGCATTCCCATGGAGACTGTTGACTGAGTAGAGTGTGAATTGAATCAGCCACTCATCCCCGGAGCTCGCTGCGCTCTTGTTGATGTGGGCTTGGTGGACCGTACCAAGCCCAGCAACAACATGATTGGTGCCATCATTAGTTTTCTAAGCCCCTTGGCCAGCAAGGCATTATAGTCAACACTTTACTGACTACCTTTAATACTGTAATGGCCCCCTAACTAGGCCCCCTTATTCCATTCCTGGCGCCCTACAATCTGTTTTCTACTCAGCAGCCAGAATGATTCTTCAAAAAAAAATCCAGCAATGTAGAATGGTGCCGTTGCTGTGGAAATGGCGTGGCGGCTTCTCAACGACATTTAAAAACAGAATTACTATATGAAAATAACATATGTCGTATTATTCCTACGAGGCTTTTCTGAGCCACACTGTCTAAAACAGCACCCTCTGTTCTCTTATCCTAGGTTTGTTTTCCTTCACAGTACTTACTACTCCCCGATAGTATTTTGTACGTGTGTGTGTTTGTCTATTTTTGTCTGTCTCTCCAGCTAGAATGATCCAGCTCAATGAGATCGAAGATGTTGTCTGTTCTGTTTATCACTGTATCTACAGTGCCTCGTGCCTATATTATTGAATGAATGATGAGTGAAAGAATAAATGAATGAGTGAACCAGTGCTACAGAGAGGGTACGGAAAAGGTATTGGTGCATCTAAAGGAGAGGGCAGATGACTGTGTCCAGGCAGCCGTAGGAGTGGTCACGTAGGTACGGTTTCTTGTACAGCGAGGTCAGCACCCCCACTCCTTGCACTTAATGCAGCTTAAGGCCACCCTGCGTGGTTAGGGAGACTGAGGAGGAGGACTATTATCACCTTCTCTAGTTGCCTACGTTGCCTGACATTCTTCAGTTAACACTTTGCCGTTTCCATTTCTTGTCTGGATTCCTGCCTCTCAACTTGGGTTTCAAAGAATTAACATCTGAGCCTGCCATCTACAAGTTTTTGACAGAGGCAGGCCCAGCAACGTAGAGGTGATGCGGTTACCATCACCTCTAGCAGACGTGCCAGCCACTTTAATGAATTTTGTTCAGAAAAAGGAGCAAAAGGCATTTCCAATGATTCTTCCTACTTAAGGCTCCAGTGTTAAAGTGTTTGCCTCTTCTCCTGTCTTGAACTCTTGAGGACCAAACATGTTCTTAATTGAAACCTTAACCTTAGCTTTGACCCTTCACCTCTCCCTCCCAGGCCTGAGTGACTCTTAATGTGAGGCTGGATTATTTTTTAATGCCTATTTAATACTCCAGAGCTATTCCTATAGTATAGTCACTGTCACCTAGAGTAATCTGCCCGCATCCACACCAGAACAGCTGTGATGACCTGTCAACTTTCCCGGGGGTCACTTTAACTTTGTTTGGGTTATGACATGGGATCAGGGCCTGGGAGCCCTCACTGGGATTCAGGATTGCATCCAGCCCAGATCCATTTGCGCTTGGAAAGCTGATCACACACATATGGCTGAGTGTTTTTTTTTTTTTTCTTTTTTCTCTCAGATGTTTTCGTTTCATCCGTTAAAGCTGAAATCAAATCTGGGATGCGTTTTTCAGGCTCTTACCAAGATGTAATAAGGTGAGTTATCAGACACACAGATTAGAAATCCATAAAAGTCTGTTTCAAAACTTGAAGGTTATCAGGGCCTGTTTTGGTTCACACTGGTATGGCTTCCCGGAGGAAAAGATGTTTAAGGCAAGAGCAGAGGAGTAGGTTTTCTCTGAGCAGAGGATGGGGAGGAGGGAGTGCAGTGGAGAGGAGAGGAAACCAGGTACCCTTGGGAAGTTGCAGGTAGCTCAGCAGCCCCTTGCGTGGGTAGGTTTTGTGGACAAGGGCTGAGAGGGGAGCACAGAGAGCAGGCCATGGAGGGCTTGGGGGCTCACACTAAGGGTTCAGAATTGAACCCTGAAGGAGGTGGGGAACAGCGGAAATATTCAAAGCTGAAGGCAAGACAATTTTTTTTATTAAAAAAGTCTTCATCGGGGCACTTGCCTGGCTCAGTCTGAGGAGCATGTGTCTCTTGATCTCAGGGTTGTGAGTTTGAACCCCACATTGGGCATAGAGATTACTTCAAAATAATATTTTAAAAAATCTTCCTGAATGAACTATGAATCATGGGAGATTTGAAGGTGGGCAGGAAGCGAACAATGAACGTAGCTTGAACAAGAGTATGGAAGTTCCATTGTAGAAAAGTGGAGATTTTTTAATAGACTATCGTATTTATTATCTTTTAAATAGACTTTATTTTTGAGAACAGTTTCAGGTTTATAAAAAGATGGTGTAGAGGTCCATTTATCAGCTTCCCCATGCCCCCCTTCATGTATATACAGTTTCCCCATTTGTTAATATCTTACCTAATGGTGTGGTACATTTGTTACAGTGGATAAACTTATTGATAAATGGCCATTACCTACATTCTGTTGTTTGCATTAGGGTTTATTCTTTGTGTTGGACAGCTTTATGGGTTTTGACAAATGCATAATATCATGCATTTACCACTAAAATATATACAGAATAGTTTCACTGCCCTCAATATCCCCTGTGTTCCAACTATTCATCCTTTCCTCCTTCCCCTAAAAACTATGGAAAACAATGATCTGTATATTGTCTTAGAGTCTGCCTTTCCAGAATGTAATACAGTTGGAATCATATAGTACACCCTTTTTCAGCTGGCTTCTTTTACTTAGCAGTGTGTACTTAAAGTTCCCCTGTGTTCTTTCATAGCTTGATAGTAGCTTTTTCATTTTTTAAAATCACTGAATAACATTGCATTGTATGGATGTACCACAGTTTATCTGTTCACATACTGAAGGACATCTTGGTTACGTCTAATTTTTTTTGCAATTATGAATAGAGTGGATATAAATATACATGTGTGGGTATTTGTGTGACATAAGTTCTCAGTTCTTTTGAGTAAATACAAGTACTGTGATTGCCGGATTGTATAGTAAGATTATGTTTAATTTTGTAAGAAACTAGCAAACTGTCTGGATCCAAAGTGGCTATTCCATTTTGCATTCCCATCAACAATGAATAAAAGTTCTTGTTCCTCCAAATCTTTGCCAGCATTTGGTGTTATCAGTGTTTGGATTTTAGCTGTCTAATAGGAGTGTGGGGGCATTTCATTGTGTCAATTTGAAATTTCCTAATGATATATGATATTGAAAATCTTTTCATACGTTTATTTACTGTCTGTGTGTCTTCTTTGGTGAGATATCTCTTCAGATATTCTGCCCATTTTAAAGTGAGACTGCTTTTTCCTATTGTTTTAAACATTCTTCTTATTGTGTGTTCTAGTACTTCACCAGATGTACTAGATGTTTTACAAAGGTTTTCTTCCAGACTGTAGGTCTGGAAGAAGAATTTTCATTCTCCTGATACTGTCTTTTGAGGAGCAGAATTTTTTTTTATTTTAATGAAGTCCAGCTTGTCACTTATTTTCTTAATGGATTATGCTTTTGGTTTTATATGTAAATGGTTATCATCATACCCAAGGTCAATTAGATATACTCCTACATTCTAGGAGTTTCACAATTTTTGTGTTTTATATTTATGTCATGTATCTACTTCCAGTTAATTCTAACATGAACTATCTCTCCATTTCTTTATTTGTTTTCTTCCAAATTTTTATTTAAATTCAAGTTAGTAAACAGTGTAATATTGGTTTCAGGAGAAGAATTGAGTGATTCATCACTTACATATAACATATCACAAGTGCCCTCCTTAATGCCCCTCACCTACTTCACTTCCATCAACCCTCAATTTGCTCTCTGTCTTTAAGAGTTTCCTGTAATTTAGGGCACTTTGGTGGTTCAGTTGGTTAAATATCTGACTTGATTTTGTCTCAGGTCATAATCTCACGGTTCATGGATTCATCGAGCTCTGCATTGACAGTGTGGAGATGCTTGGGATTCTCTTTCTCTTCCTCTCTCTCTGCCCCTGCCCCACTCACATTCTCTCAAAATAAATAAATAAAATTAAAAAAAGAGTCTCTTGTGCTTTGCCTCTGTTTTTATCCTATTTTACTTTCCCTCCCTTCTTCTATGTTCTTCTGTTTTCTTTCCCTTTTTTTTTTAAAGATACGTTATCTTTTAAAAAAATGTTTATTTATTTTACAAATAGTTTATTGTCAAATTAGTTTCCACATAACACTCAGTGCTCATCCCCACAAGTGTCCTCCTCCATGCCCATCCCCCCTCCCCCCCACATCCATCAGTCCTCAGTTTTTGTCAGCATTCAAGAGTCTCTCATGGTTTGCCTCTCTCCCTTTCCCCCACCATTTCCCCCTTCTTCTCCCCCTTGTTCCTCTGTCAAGTTCCTCCTAATCCTCCTATACGTGCACACATATGATGTTTGTCCTTCTCTGCCTGACTTATTTCGCTCAGCATAACACCCTCAAGGTCCATCCATGTTGCTACACATGGCCAGATTTCATTGTTTCTCATTGCCATGTAGTATTCCATGGTATAGATAAACCACATCTTCTTTTTTTTTTTTTCAAATAGTTTATTGTCAAATTAGTTTCCACATAACACCCAGTGCTCATACCCACAAGTGCCCTCCTCCATGCCCACCCCTCCTCCCCCCCACATCCACCAGTCCTCAGTTTTTGTCAGCATTCAAGAGTCTCTCATGGTTTGCCCACATCTTCTTGATCCATTCATCTGTTGATGGATACTTAGGCTCTTCCCATGTTTTAGCTATTGTGGAGAGTGCTGCTATGAACATTGGGGTACATGTGCTCCTATGCATCAGCATTTCTGTATCCCTTGGGTAAATTCCTAGCAGTGCTATTGCTGGGTCATAGGGGAGTTCTATTGTTAGTTTCTGAGGAACCTCCACACTGTTTTCCAGAGGGGCTGTACCAGTTTACATTCCCACCAACAGTGTAGGAGGGTGCCCGTTTCTCCACATCCTCGCCAGCATCTAGAGTTCTCTGATTGGCTCATTTTAGCCACTCTGACTGGCGTGAGGTGGTATCTCAGTGTGGTTTTGATTTGTATTTCCCTGATGAGGAGCGATGCTGAGCATCGTTTCATGTGTCTGTTGGCCATTTGGATGTCCTCTTTGGAGAAGTGTCTGTTCATATCTTCTGCCCATTTCTTCACTGGGTTGTTTGTTTTTCGGGCGTGTAGTTTGGTGAGTTCCTTGTAGATTCTGGATATCAACCCTTTATCTGATATGTCATTTGCAACTATCTTTTCCCATTCCGTTGGTTGCCTATTAATTTTCTGAGTTGTTTCCTTTGCTGTGCAGAAGCTTTTAATCTTGATGAGGTCCCAACAGTTTATTTTTGCTCTTGATTCCCTTGCTTTTGGGGATGTGTCCAGTAAGAAGTTGCTGCGGTGGAGGTCAAGGAGGTTGTTTCCTGCTTTCTCCTCTAGGGTGTTGATAGTTTCCTGTCTCACGTTCAGGTCCTTTATCCATTTTGAGTTTATTTTTGTGCATGGTGTGAGAAAATGATCTAGTTTCATTCTTCTGCATGTTGCTGTCCAATTCTCCTAACACCATCTGTTAAAAAGGCTGTCTTTTTTATCGGATATTCTTTCCTGCTTTGTCAAAGATCGTTGGCTGTATACTTTTGGGTCCACTTCTGAGTTCTCAATTCTGTTCCATTGGTCTATGTGTCTGTTTTTGTGCCATGTTTTTTTATTTTTGAGAGAGAGCGAGCACAAGCAGGGGAAGGGGTAGAGGGAGGTGGGGGACAGAGGATCCAAAGCAGGCTCTTAGCTGATAGCACAGAGCCCAGTGCGGAGCCCAAACCCACAAACCATGACATCATCACCTGAGCCAAAGTCAAATGCATAGCAAACGGAGCCACCCAGTTGCTCCCATCTGGTTTTTCTCCCCCTTAAATTCCACATATGAGTGAAATCAAATGGTATTTGTCTTTCTCAACTGACTTACTTTGCTTAGCAGAATACATTCTGGTTTTATCTGCATCATTGCTAATGGCAAGATTTCATTCCTTTTGTTGGCTGGATAATATTCATTGTATTTATATACCACATCTTCTGTATCCATTCATCAGTCAATGGAAATTTGATCTCTTTCCATAATTTGGCTATTGTTGATAGCGCTGTTATATAAACATTGGGTTGCATGAGCCTCTTCAAATCCGTATTTTTGTATCCTTTGGATAAGTATCTAATAGTGCAGTTGCTGCATCATAGGGCAGTTCTACTTTAAAATTTTTGAGGAATACCCCATACTGTTTCCCCGAGTGGCTGCACCAGTTTGCATTGCCACCAACAGTGTAAAAGGGCTCCCTTCTTTCCACATCCTCACCAACACCTGTTGTTTCCTGAGTTGTTAATTTTAGCCATTCTGACAGGTGTGAGGTGGTATCTCATTTTGGTTTTGATTTGTATTTCCCTGAGGATGAGTAATGTTGAGCATTTTTTCATGTGTCTGTTAGCCATTTGTGCGTCGTCTTTGGAGATGTGTCTTTTTAATATCTTCTGCCCATTTCTTAACTGGGTTATTAATTTTCTGGGTGTTGAGTTTGATTTCTTTATCAAATTTGGATACTAGCCTTTTATCTAATATGTCATTTGCAAATATCTTCTCCCATTCCATCCAGTTACCTTTTAGTTTTGTTGTTTCCTTTGCCATGCAGAGCTTTTTATATTGAAATCCCAATAGTTCATTTTTGCTTTTATTTCTTTTGCCCAACAAGAAATGGGCAGAAGATATTAAAAAGACACATCTAAAAGACATGTCTAGTAAGCAGTTGCTACAGCTGAGATCAGAGAGGTTGCTGCCTATTTTTCTCCTATAGGATTTTGATAGTTTCCTGTTTCACATTTGGGTTTTTCTTCCGTTTTGAATTTATTTTTGTGAGTGGTGTAAGAAAGTGGTCTAGTTTCATTCTACTGCATGTCATCATCCAGTTTTCAAAACACCATTTGTTAAAGAGACTGTGTTTTTTCTATTGGATATTCTTTCCTGCTTTGTTGAAGATTAATTGACCATGTAGTTGTAATCTATTTCTGGGTTCTTTGTTCTGTTCCATTGATCTGTGTGTCTGTTTTTGTGCCACTACCATACTGTCTTAGTGATTACAGTTTTGTAATACAGCTTGAAGTCTGGAACTGTGACACCTTCAGCTTTGGTTTTCTTTTTCTTTTTCTTTCAATGTTTTATTTATTTCTGAGAGAGAGAGAGAGAGACAGAGAGACAGAGAGAGAGACAGCATGAGCAGGGCAGGGTCAGAGAGAGAGGGAGATACAGAATCTGAAACAGGCTGCAGGCAATGAGCTAGCTGTCAGCACAGAGCCCGATGTGGGACTCGAACCCACGAACCGTGAGATCATGACCTGAGCCTAAGTCGGGCTTAACTGAGCCACCCACGTGCCCCTAGGTTTTCTTTTTCAACATTACTTTGGCTAGTCAGGGTCTTTTCTGGTTCTATATAAATTTTAGAATTGTTCTAGCTCTGTGAAGAATGCAGGTGTTATTTTGATAGGGATTGCATTGATTGCATAGATTGCTTCTGGTAGTATAGTCATTTTAACAGTGTCTGTTCTTCCAGTCCATGAACATGGAATATTTTTCCATTTCTTTGTGGCTTCTTCAGTTTCTTTCATAAGTGTTCTGTAATTTTCAGAGTGCAGATTTTTTTTTTTGAGAGTGAGAGAGAGAAAGCACAAACACACAGGGGAGGGGAAGATGGAGAGGGAGAGAGGTCATCTCAAGCAGACTCCATGCCCAACCTGATGCAAGGCTGCATCTCATGACCCTGGGGTCATGACCTGAGTTGAAATCAAGAGTCGGATACCAACCACTGAGCCACCCAGGCACCCCCAGAATACAGATCTTTCATTTCTTTAGTTAGGTTTATGCCTAGGTATCTTATGGATTTTGATGCAATTGTAAATGGGATTGATTCTTTGATTTCTCTTTCTGCTGCTTCACTACTGGTGTATAGGAATGCAACAGATTTTGTACATTGATTTTATATCCTGTGATTTTGCTGAATTCATGTATCAGTTCTAGGAATTTTTTGGTGGAGTCTTTTGGGTTTTCTACAGAGTATCATGTATCAAGCTAAGAGTGAAAATATGACTTCTTCCTTGCCTATGTGGATGCCTTTATTTAGTTGTCAGATTGCTGAGGCAAAGGCTTCTAGTACTATGCTAAATAGTAACGGTAAGAAGTGGACATCCTTATCTTGTGCCTGACCTTAGGGGAAAAGCTCTGTATTCCCCATTGAGGATAACATTAGCTGTGGGTCTTTCAAATACTGCCTTTATGACGTTGGGGTATGTTCCGTCTATCCCCACCTTATTGATTTTTTTTTTTAATCAAGAATGGATGTTACATTTTGTCAAATGCTTTTTTTCTGCATCTATTGACAGGATCATATGATTTTTATCCTTTTTTATATTAATGTGGTATATCATGTTGATTGATTTACAGATATTGAACCCCTCTTTCAGTCCAAGAAAAAATCCCACTTAATTATGGTGAATAATTCTTTGAATGTACTGTTGAAATCGATTTGCTAGTCTCTTGTTGAGAATATTCATTAGGGATATTGGTCTGTAGTTCTCCTTTTTAGTGGGATCTTTCTCTGGTTTTAGAATCAAGGTAATGCTAGCCTCATAGAATAAATTTGGAAGTTATCCTTCCATTTTTTTTTGGGAACAGTTTCAGAAAAAAAACAGTTTGACTCTTTTTTTTTTTTAAATTTTTTTTTAAATGTATTATTTATTTCTAGGAGAGAGAGAGACAGCGTGAGCAGGGGAGGGTCAGAGAGAGAGGGAGTCACAGACTGAAACAGGCTCCAGGCTTTGAGCTGGCAGTCAGCACAGAGCCCGATGCGGGGCTCGAAGCCACCCAGGTGCCCCACAGTTTGACTCTTCTTTAAATGTTTGGTAGAATTCTTCTGGAAAGCCATCTGGCCATGGACTCTTGTTTTTTGTGAGATTTTTGATTACTGATTTAATTTCTATGCTGGTTATGGGCCTGTTCAAATTTTCTATTTCTTCCCATTTCGGTTTTGGTAGTTTGTATGTTTCTAGGAATTTATCCATTTCTTCCAGATTGCCCAATTTTTTGGCATATATTTGCTTATAATATTCTCTTATAGTTGTTTGTATTTCTTTGATCTTTCCTCTTTCATTTGTGATTTTATTTATTTAAGTCCTTTCTCTTTTCTTTTTGCTAAGTCTGGCTAGGGGTTTATCACTTTTGTTAATTCCTTCAAAGAAGCAGCTCTGAGTTTCATTGATCTGTTCCACTTTTTATTTTCTATATTGTTTATTTTTGCTCTAATCTTTATTATTTCCCTTATTCTGCTGTCTTTAGGCTTTTTTTGCTAACCTTTTTCCAGCTCCTTTAGGTATAAAGTTAAGTTGTGTATTTGAGACTTTTCTTGCTTTTTGAGGAAGGCTTGTATTGCTGTATATTTCCCTTATGACTGCTTTTGCTACATCCCAAAGGTTTTGGACTGTCGTATTTTCATTTTCATTTCCTTCCATGTATTTTTAAAAAATTTCTTCTTTAATTTCCTGGCTAACCGATTCATTTTTTAGTAGGATGTTCTTTAACCTCCATGTATTTGTGGTCTTTTCCAATTTTTTCTTGGGTCTGACTTCAAGTTTCATAGTGTTGTGGTCTGAAAATATACATGGTATGATCTCAATCTTTTTGTATTGGTTGAGGCCTGATTTGTGACCCAGTATGTGATCTCTTCCAGGGAATGTTCCATGTGCACTTGAAAAGAATGTGTTTTCTGCTGCTTTGGGATAAACTGTACTGAATATATCTGTTAACTCCATATGGTCCAGTGTGTCATTCAAAGCCATTGTTTCCTTGTTGATCTCCTGCTTAGATGATCTGTCCATTGCTGTAAGTAAGGTGTTAAAGTCTCCTACTATTATTGTATTATTGTCAGTAAGTTATGTTTTTTATTAATAGTTTTATATATTTGGGTGTTCACATTGGGGGCATAAATATTTATAATTATTATATCTTCTAGGATTGTCCCCTTTATTATGATATAGTGCCCTTCTTCATCTCTTATTACAGTCTTTGGTTTAAAATCTAGTTAGTCTGATATAAGTATGGCTGCTCCAGCTTACTTTTGATGTCTATTAGCATAATAAATGGTCCCTACACCTTTACTTGCGGGGCACAGGGGTATGGGGTTTGTGAAAGCAGCTCCAGCCTCTACTGGGGGTGCTCATTGAAGTCTGACCCTGCTGGTGGGTGGGGGGAAGATGGCATCACCCCACTCTCTTGTCTCCAGAGAGGGGAGCTTGCATGTGCTGCTATTCAGGAAGCCCTCACAGAAAAGCACTCTCTCTTCTTGTGTTGCAGGCTCTGTCAGATCCTTGCCCTCCCCCAGACTATTGGCATGCTTGGTACCACAGTTTTCCTGTGTTTTATCTCTGGTGCTTGGCTGGGATTCAAAACTTTAAATCTTGGAGGACCCAGCATGGCTTGGACCCACTTACCTCCTCCAGAGGAGAGCCTTGCTGCATTGTGTCTGGTGTTCTTTTGTCCCAGAAAAGCAGTTGCATGGCTATGTAGATGATTGGAGTTTATGGTGAAGCACAGGGAAAGACAGTGTGCCGGGGTTCCGCTCCAGCCAGTCCAGGGGTCCCTGAAGGATGGATGGTGTCGGCGAGAGAGTGATGAGAGAGCCCCGAGATTCTTTCTGATCACTAGGCAGGCATCTCTGCACTGACTGAGTCTCAGCTTTATTTATGGTTAAGTGTATGGGGAACAGCACAGAAGTGGCATTTACCTTAGACAATGATTTTTGATGACAGATTTCCTTGATATGTAAAAATTTCCCAGAACATAGATTTGTAGAAGACTCATGCATAACCTTTATCAATAGTGATTGATGTAGGTGATTTAGATGCTTATCATTTGGGGAAGGAAGGTATCTTTAGCATTCAGATACAAACAAGATAATGCTTTTAGCATAGCAAGGCAAAAGTTAGTTCTCTGTGAGCAGGGGTCAATAACCTGTTTGCTTATGGGGAAGTATAATAAAAACAGGATTCTCAGGAAACACAATGTCTGCTCCCATAACCACAAAAGAAGTTCCTACAATAAGTTCCTTTACAAGGTGCAGTCAATATATCAGGGCCAGAGTAAGTTACTCCCAATACCAATCAACAAGGTGCCTCAGGGGTTGGTGCTCAAGCAGAAACAAGTGGAGGTAGATATTGGTCATCATCTGATGGCAGACCTTGCAAACCTGCCTTAACCTCACAAGAAGTTTTCTCAACTAGTGAGTTCACAATGGCTCCCAGCAGCAGTGACCAGGTTATCTGCCCTCTGTGCATGCTCCTGTCCCTAGCTGATGAATGGCTGCTCAGTGCACACTGGGTCTTTTGTCCTTGAAGAGGCTATATACCCTCATACAAATGTACTGCAGGAAGGGGAACATTCTCTCCCAGGGTGACCCAGGGGATCCCTTCACCATGCCGTCTGCTTTTGGGCCTCCACTCTCCTTCTCAGGATTGCCACTGTCAGCCTTGATTGACCCTGGCAAATGGCTTGGAGTTCTTAAAGTTCAGAATTCGAGTTCCACTGTTTATAAAAACTTGTGATAGTCAATTCCTCTAGAGTCTCCAGTCACTGGTTTTGGGGAAGAACTTTTCTTGTGTGAACCCAATGCATGGCTCTATCTACTACCCCCTGCCCCCTTCTCCACAAAAAGGGCTCCGTCCTTTCCATGGGACTGCAGCTTTTCTTCCTCCTACTTCACATCTCTGCACCCCATACTTGCCATATTCTTTTCTTTTAATTGTGCAGATTATTCTCTTAATATTCAGCCTGATTTCCTAGGTGTTCAAAATGATTTGATGTTAATCTAGTTGCATTCAAGAGACAGGGTAAGCCTAGGATCCTACTACTCCATCATCTTCTCTCTTCATTACTTTAGATCTTTGTATCCTTCATCAGAGTCTTATAGTTTTTCTCATATAGATCTTACATATATTTTGTTAGATTAATGCCTAAGTATTTTGTTTCTGGGAGTGCTGACGTAAATGGTGTTGTGTTTTTAATTGCAAATTCCAATAGGGAAGCAGTTGACTTCTGTATATGAACCATTAAGTAGGTGTTAACTGTAGGGTTTTTGTAGGTTTTCTTTTTGTAATCAACTTGAGGAAATTCTCTTTTCATAGTTTGCAGGAAGTTTTGTCATGAATGAGTATTGTGTTTTGTCAGATACTTTTTCAGTATTTACTGATACCATCATGTGATACAGTTTTTCTTCTTTAGCCTGTTAATGGGATGGTAGGTCACATTAATTGTCTTCAAAAGCTAAACCAGTCTTGCATATCTAGGATAAATCTCACTTGGTCATGGTATATATTCTTTTTATGCAATGTTGTATTCGATTTGGTAATATTACATTAAGGAGTTTTGTATTTATATTCATGAGAGATGTTGGTCTGTAATTTTCCTTGTTTGTATTGTCTTTGTCTGTTTTTGGTATTAGAGTAATTTTTTCCCCTCTGCTTCTATTTTCTGGAACAGATTTCAGAAAGCCCATTATTTCCTTCTTTAAATGTTTGGTAGAATTCAACCATCTGAATTTGGTAGAATTCAACCATCTGAAACCATCTGGGCCTGGTGCTTTCTTTTTTGAAAGAATATTGATTATTGATTCAATTTCTCTAATAGAGGCCTATTGAGTTTATCTATTTCTCCTGTGTGAGTTTTCATAGACTGTACCTTTCAAAGACTTGGTCCATTTCATCTAGGTCATCAAATTTATGGGAATATAGTTGTATATAATATTCTTTATAATTCTTTAGGTTTACTTATTTTGAGAAAGGGGGAGAAAGCACAAGTGGGTAGAGGCAGAGATAGAGGGGGAGAGAGAATCTCAAGCAGGCCATGTACTTTCAGTGCAGAGCCTGTCTCAGAGTTTGATTTCATGAACCATGAGATCACAACCTTAGCCAAAATCAAGAGTCAGCCACTTAACCAACTGAGCCACCCAGTGGCCCTATTTTTTTTTTTTAAAGAGAGCTCTATGCTCAACATAGGGCTCAAACTTATGATTCCTAAATCAAGAGTTGCATGCTGCCTGGACTGAGCCAGCCAGATGCCTCTTTTATTATTCTAATGCCCATGGGATCTGTAGTGATGTCCCCCTTTTCATTTTTAATAATGTTAACTTGTGTCTTCTATCTGTTATTGTTAGCCTATTTAGAGATTTATCCATTTTATTGGTCTTTTAAAAGACATAGCTTTTGGTTTCATTGATTTTTTTCTGTAAATGTCTTGATTTCAACTTCATTGGTTTTTGCTCTATTTTAATTATTTCTCTTATTCTATTTAATTTGGATTTAATTTGCTTTTCTTTTTCTAGTTTCCCACATAGAAGCTTAGATTACTGAGTTTGGATTAGTCTTCTTTTCTACCATATGCATTAAATGCTATACTCTTTCCTCTAAAATGCTTTTGCTGCATTCCACAAATTTTGACATTTGATTTTCATTTTCAATTAGTTTAAAAATATTTTAAGATTTCTCCTGAAGCTTCTTCTTTGACCTGTGTGTTACTTAAAGGCATGTTGTTTAATTCCCAAATATTTTGGGTTTTCCAGTTGTCTTCCTGTTATTGATTCCTAGTTTAATTCCAATGTGGTCTGAGTGCACACTTTGTATGATTTCTATTTTTTTAGATTTGTTAAGGTATATTTTTATAGCCCACTATGTGGCCTACCTTGATAAATACTCCATGCCAGCTTTAGAAGAATATGTCTTCTGCTGTTGGTTGTGAAGTACTTAAAAAATGTCAGATTTAGTTGATCAGTGTTGCTATTCAGTTCAACTGTATCCTTATTGATTTTCTGTCTGTTAGATCTATTAATTACTAACAGAAAAAGGATAGGTTTTTTGAAATATATGATCCATTAGACTTTAGCCATTCTAGTAGATGTGTAGCATCATCTCATTGTTGTTTTAACTTGCTTTATTTTTATCTAGAAACAATCTTTTTTTTTAAATGTTTTTATTTATTTCTGAGAGAGAGAGAGAGAGAGAGACAGCATGAGCAGGGAAGGGTCAGAGAGAGAGGGAGACACAGATTCCGAAACAGGCTCCAGGCTCTGAGCTAGCTGTCAGCACAGAGCCCACAAACCGTGAGATCATGACCTGAACCGAAGTTAGATGCTTAACTGACTAAGCCACCCAGGTGTAAGGACACAAGTCTAAACGTCTAAACCAAACTGACTCCATGACAGGCTTTAAGTATCCCCTCTAAACTAGAAGGCCTAAGTTTCAGCTTCTCTGAAACTATCAGGCAGTTACACACTGCCCAAGGCAGGAGAAACCATTCTTGCAACACCCAATCAGGAAAGGCCAGCGACCACCCTCCATATTACTAAGGGAGAGGCCTGGAAATAGAAACTATAGATAGGACCCTGTTACCTAATGTTAAAGTTAACTCATTAGTCACCGAATAAGACCCTAGGCTCACTCTGTAATTGGTTGAATTTAAAGATACTCTAAATGTTGTAATTGGATCCCACCAAAAGTAACAAATACTCTAGACAATGTGTATGGTTAAACCTGCTGTCAATAATGTTGAATAATTATGATTGGATCACTGTTCCCCTGCCACAACTTCTGTAACTCCCCTGTCACAAACCCCATAAAAACCCTACTCTGCCTTTGCTCGGGGCTCTCAGCACAGATTGACTGCGTTGGTGAGGTCTGGGTGCCCGAGCTCGAGCCCATAATAAAGCCCTTTGCTTTTGCATACGTGACTCGGACTCCTTGATGGTCTTGGGATTTTGAGGAGATTGCGATCTGGGCATAACACAGGCACCCCAATTTTTATCTAGAAACAATCTTCAGCTTACAAGAAAGTTTCAAATATAGAACAAATAATTTTTTCTCTCCTTAACTATTTGGTAATAAGTTGCTTAAATAATGTTCCACTGTCCTTGAACACTTTAGGGTGTATTTCCTACAAACAAGGATATTTTTCTGTATGACCATGATATAACCATCTACATCATGCTCCAAGATCCTCTTCATCAACAGTACTAAAGTATATACATATACACATGCCTATATGTGTGTATTACATTTATATTTATTTCTTTATATATCTGTATATATTAAAAATTCTAAATTCAAACCTGTATACCTCTGGTTCCTAATCCAAAATGTCAAGGGTTCAGTCTAGTTTTCTCCCTTTCCATGCTGGAACCTTCCTGTTGTTTTCAGCCCACTCCTGCTCTGGCACCCTGGGTCACAGTAGCTTTCTGCCACGCCCACATGTTGATGTTGTTGCATACCTTCCTTGGCCCCACCTAATGGCTTTTTTGTAGTGAAGAGAAGGGAAGAAAAGAGCAGGGTGAGATATAGAGGAACAAATGAATAGATTTGAGAGAAATTAGGGGATAGAATAAATACACCTTGGTGATTCATCAGATGTGGAGGTGATGGAGGAATAGGAGTCAAAGATGATACTCACCCATGATTCAGGTAGAGAACAGAACAGGAACAGACTTGGTGAATGTGTGGGAGTGAGATAGGAATGGTATAATTGCAGCTCAAGAGAGAAATATGACTTAGAATATTGATTTTTTATTCATCAAGTTACAGGTTACATTTAAAGATAATGGAAATGGATGGAATTTCCCCAGAAATACACTTACATATATATATAATAAAAGAGAAGAATCTTATTTTAGAGAAGAAATTTGTAGAGCACTCTAATTTAAGATATGGGGAGAGAAGAGGATTTGGCTATTATGTCAAGGAAGTTCAAGGAAGGCAGTCCTTTAAGCCAGATGCTACCAACAGCTCAAGTGAGATAGGGACAGAAACACACCTCCTGGATTCAGCAATATGGTGATTAGTTACTTTCAACACAGTTCAAGTAGTTAGGAATGTTGGTAGTGGGGGCAGTTGATTGAAAAGGGAATGTTAGCTTAGAAAGTGTAGAAAGTAAGCAAATGTTTCAAGAAACATGCCTGTGAAACAGAAGAAAAAAATGAGAGTCTTGGTGCTTGGGGGAGGCAGGCGGCCAAAATTGATGAGAGAATGATGCCAATTTAAATATCGATGGGAGATACTGAGGACCTAAGGATGAGGGGAAACAAATAATGTAGGCTAGAGGTCAGTCATTTTCTTATTTGAGAGAGACATCGCCTAGAATTTTAAAAAAAAAATGCTTAATTCTTTGATGCCAAATCTAGAGGTGCTGATTCCAAGGTCTAGATGGAGGCTTCTGTCCTTGTCAAGCCCCCAAGATGATAATAATGCTGGTATTTCACAGATAATACTTTGTAAAATAATGGAAGTAGAAGGCATATAGAGCACAATGACGGATTCTCTGGGGACATAAAAGGGATATTTAATCTTTCTAAAACAGGACCAGGTGTAGGCATATGTGTTGTTTGGGAATAGAAAGTTTAGTGGTTCTTGTCTGATGTGTTCTACTTTCTGTATGAATCAGGAGGTGAATATTCTCCCTGAGAGTGAGGGGTCAAGATGTTTGAAGATGGGAAATAGCTACAATGCACAATGGGAGAGAGTGTGCACTAATAAAATAAAGAAGGCTTTTGGAGAAGTCTGAGAGCCCAGCTGAAGTTTATAAATCATGAACTTACTGTAGCCACTGTCTGCCTTGTTTTACAAATGTCTCAAACTGAAGTCAATATCCCAGCGTTAGCACTGAGAAAATGCTTAGTTGGGTTGGTCTAGGGTCTGTGCTTTTGAAATATGAAAGCTAGAAAGGTAATAGAAGAAGGGAGTTGCATTTGGTGCCAAACAAGGATTTTGAAATGATGAAATCCAAAATGAAAAAGAGAAGTGAAGGCAGGAGAATTCTAATGAGGCCCACGAAAATGAGTCATGGAGCAGAGGTCCCAGCAAAGCCCAGAGGGGAAGGACAGAGCTTTGTGGTCACTGGGGGGATATTCAATTAGAAGATTTCAGAGTTTCAGCGTTCTGGGTGAAGCTAACCTGTGCAGGATGTGGTCATGGGAGTAGAATAATAAAGTGGAGTTGAGGCGAAGGTCACTAGTGATGAAACAGATCAAGAAACGTTGATGCCAAGCCCTTTGGAGGGCTGTGTTCAAAAGTTTTACATCTATCTCTAGCACACAAGAAATAGAAAGTGCCAAACTATGCCGGTATTGGTATTTCTATGCTGAATGTGAATTTAAATCAACACATTCTTCTGTAGAGAAAGAGACTATTCAGTATGACCTCTACTTACAGAATGACCCTGTCATCTCAAGGAACCCATCTCAGGTCACTTAGATTACCTTCCTCTGCTGAAGGTAAGAGTAGTTTAGAATAAATATCAATCTTTTCCTCATTGTGAGTAACTTAAAAATTGCTCTATAATAGTGTTTTTGTAAGAGTCTGGTCTTCAGACCACTTGCATAAAAATCATTTGGTGGTGATAGTTAAAAATGTATACTCCTGGGGTCACCACTAAATCTTTTTTTTTTTTTTAAAAATTCTTTTAATGTTTACTTATTTTTGAGAGAGAGAGGGAGAAAGAGAGAGCAAGCCAGAGGGTGAATGGGAGAGGGGCAGAGAGAGAGGGAGACACAGAATCTGAGGCAGGCTCCAGGCTCTGAGCTGTTGGCACAGAGCTTGATGTGGGGGGACAGGGGGCTTGAACTCTTGAGCTGTGAGATCATGACCTGAGCTGAAGTCAGACGCTTAACCAACTTTGAACAGAGTGGGGGACTGAGATGGGTCCAACTAGAATTTGTCTTTTAACTAGATCTTCAAAACATGTTTATGTACACACTGCACACAGAGATGCACACACCTGCGTATGCATGCTTTCCATGTGTGAAGGGCATGTAAGTCCATGTTACTTATGCACGGGATTCATGCACAGGCCTACTTTCTCTGAAATGCACCCTCTCTGTGCTTCATGATGCACATTTTCACACTACCAGCCTTAGCTCCCTTTCTTACATAAATGCTATTACAGCTAATACAAGGAGCAATAAAGTGACTTCCAGCTTATTAACTCCGAGGGACATGGAATATTCTCCGGGGAATTTTCAGCAAATATTTTTATAGATTTTGCCTTGGGTTGAATTATGGAGCTGGATTCCATGATACCTGCCCCCAGAGAGGACATAATCTTTAAACTCTAAAAAGTAAATATTACCTTCACTGATTTTCTTCTTTAAACAAAGGAGTATATTAGTTAAGGGTGAATGGTAGAGAAGAATTTCAGGTTTCCAAATGTCAAGAAAGAGACAACACTGCAGCCTACTTGAAGAACAGACCACCTGTTCTAATTAACATTTTTATCTTTGACATTTCCTGACTGCTTTTATGTGTCCCTGGGGCTATTACTGTAATTTAAATTTAAAAATAAAAATCCAATATTCACCCCTACCCTCATTTTTATAGTTCAGTTAATCCCACCTAGCTCATCTGCTTTGTTGATTTACATTGCTAATGCCACTTATGGAAGGCAATCAAGGATGCTTACAACATTTTGCCTGTTTAGTTTAATGCTATAATCATCTGAGATAAAAGTATCAGTTATTCTGCTCCAATAGCAAAATCAATAAATTTTCTTCCTTGGGTTTAATGTGGTGTTCTCTTTTTTCAGTTTCTCTTCCTCTCTTTCTCTTTATTTCCAAAAAAACATTGCCTTTATTCCCATCCTTCATTTACTATTCTGTATTTGGATGTGGCCATTGACACCCATCAGGTTCTCCGTAACTTACCTGAAAGTTCTCTGGCTCCTCCAGCCCCTATTGTTTTTAAAAGGATTTGTAGAAGCTGAAGACACAAAGTTATAGCCAGTTTACATCTTGCAGCTGGCTTGGACTTCAAGGAGCACATAGTGGTGTGATATTAAAAGAAAAAGAAGGTGGGATAAATAAAATGGTCATTTACTGAACAATGCTTTATGCTAAAATATATGTGAAATGTGCTATATTTTATTGCATTTAATTTTCACCAAAAGTTTTGCAGTTGGGATTATATTTACTGTTTGCAGGTCAAGAAATAGATTGTCTCTTTTTTCATCAAAAATCGCCAAACCACCTATATTTTCAATATCTGTATCTTTCCAGCTTCTTCTCTTACTATTTAAACATGTTAAAAGCCTCAGAACCTACGAGTGCCTGGGTGGCTCTGTTGGTTAAGTGTCTGACTTTGGCTTAGGTCATGATCTCACAGTTTATGGGTTTGAGCCCCACTTTGGGCTCTGTGCTGACAGCTCAGAGCCTGGAGCCTCCTTTGGATTCTATCTCCCTCTCTCTAGGCCCCTCCTCTGCTTATTCTCTCACTGTCTCTCTCTCTCTCTTTCTTTTTAAAATAAATAAACATTAAAAGTTTGTGTTTTTCTTTTTAAATCTCAGAACCTAAAGAAACAAATCTTCCTTTGCTTTTAAATCTGTATCACTGAATTTCTTCATACCCAATATCTTGTGGGAGCACCGTATAGTCTGCTACAAAGTCTTTGTTTTTGCTACTTCACTACTAGTTCATTCTTAATGAACAGCAGTCTGGCTTCAACTGTATCCTTCCAATAGCTAAGCACCTGCCTTAGCACAAAACCATAGGCTATTCTGGTACTCATTTTGCTGACTTGCTCATCTTGCTCATCATGCCCTCATTAAAGAGCTTGAATCACTACCATGGTTGTTATCAAGATCGAAAGAGTTAATTCATGAAGTTCAGGAGTGTTCATGGTATAGAAAATATGTATGTATTTTATTTCTGCATGTTATCCTGTTTTGACCTCTTAATAAAAAAAACTTCCTGGTTGGACAGAGACTGTTTCTCCCAGGGCTAACCAATTCTTAGAGGTAACTGAGGCCTTGATACTTAAACCAGTCCAGAGCCACACCTCCTCCATCTGGTACCTGAACAAAGGAGGCAATATTCCTCTGCCTTAATTACCCAGAGCCAAATACCAGATAACTAGAGACCAACCCTATCACCCCAAGCCCATTAAAATGATTCAAAATGGCCAGTCCTAAACTATTTACGATTCTTTGCCTTTCCTGCAGAAACTCCAAGAGAGGCCATGGCCTAAGTGCTCCCCACTTCTTGTCTTCTACCTCCCGACTACTCTGCTGTTTCTCCATGTGGTACTGGGTGGTATACTGTGTCTCCAGGAGCTGTGAATATTATAAACTCTGTTTTCCTGAGCTTCTCCCCTGTCTCTTCCTGTGACTGTACTTGACTGACCATCTCAAAAACAAATACAAAACAGAAACCTTCATTAAATGTTAGATGTTATTGGGGCACCTGGGTGGCTCAGTCGGTTCGGTGTCCGACTTCAGCTCAGGTCATGATCTCACAGTTTGTGAGTTTGAGCCCCGTGTCGGGCTCTGTGCTGATAGCTCAGAGCCTGGAGCCTGCTTCGGATTCTGTGTGTCCCTCTCTCTCTGCTCCTCCTCCACTTGGGCTCTGTCTGCTTCTGTCTCTCAAAAATAATTTTAATAAAAAATAAATTAAAAAAATAAATGTTAGATGTTATTGATGTGTGATGGTGGTTGTTATTCCTAGACTTCTAGGAACACAGTGATCAGGGTCTCTATTCACCTTACAAATTATACATTTATAGTTTCTTTCACTAGTTTTTATTTTCATTACTGCCCTTAGACTCAGGCAAGAGGAATCTTTGGTCTGGGCTTCATCTGCACATTTTAAAGTATCAGTTATATTAAGACATATGTACAACAACATTCGTTAATGATCAAAGTACAATTTCATAAGGTTTGATAGATATATAGAGACGTGTAACTACCACCATGATCATGATACAGAACATTTCCATTGTGCTCAAAATGTCCTCGCGCCTCTTTGGAATCAATCTTTTCCCCCTTCTCTTGGTCCTTGGCAACCATTAAACTTTCTGTCATTGTAGTTTTATCTTTTTAAAGTGTGCGTGAATGGAAGCTATCCAGTATTTAGACAAAATCACTTAGCATAGTGCTTTTGAGATTCATCTATATTGTTTCCCATCAGTTGCTTGTTATATTTTATAGCTGAGTAGCATAAGGTTATTTTTATTCAAATGCCAGGCAGTGGACATTTATGTTGTTTCCAGTTTTGAGCTATTATGAACAAATGTTGTAAACACTTGAACATAAGTCTTTATGTGGACCTGTTTTATTTCTCTGGAGTAAATAGCTGAAAGTAGGTAAGTAAGTATCTTCAAAAAGATATTTGAATCATATGGTGAGTGGATGTTTGTAAGAAAATGATAAAAACAGTTTTCCAAAGTGGTTGATACCTCTTGCACTTGTGAGCAATCTATGAGAGCTCCCATATCCCCATATTTCTTGCCAGTACTTAGTTCTCAGCCTTTTTTTTTTTTTTTTAATATTTTTTAATGTTTTATTTATTTCTGAGAGAGAGAGACAGAGAGAGAGAGAGAGAGAAGGACAGTGTGAGCAGGGGAGGTTCAGAGAGAGAGGGAGACACAGAATCCAAAACAGGCTCCAGGCTCTGAGCTAGCTGTCAGCACACAGCCTGATGCGGGGCTCGAACCCGTGAACCGCGAGATCATGACCCGAGCCGAAGTCAGATGCTTAACCGACTGAGCCACCCAGGCACCCTGCAGCCTTTTTGATCTAGTGGATGTGATGCAGTAACTCTTTGTGGTTTTGCTTAGCATTCCCCTGAGGACTAATGAAATTGAGCACCCTGTTATGTGCATGTGTGTCATTCTTGTTTGATAATGTGTCTGTTCAAATCTTTTGCCCATTTAAAAACGTGTTGTTTTCTTTGTTTTATTGATTTGTAAGAGTTCTTAAACATTCTAGATATAAGATTTTCTCTTATATTTTTTTCTAGAAATTTTTTTGTCTTAGATCTAAAATTTAGGTCTATGGTTTATTCCAATGGGAGTTGAGGATCATGAGATATATAGATATAGATATATGGATATCCAATTGTTCTAGCTCTATCTGGTGAAAATTCTATCCTTTCTAAATTGAACTACCTTGGCCCTTTGTCAAAGAGCAATTGACCAAAAATATGTGGGTTTTTTTTCTAGCATCTCTTCTGTTTCGTTGAACTATCTTTTTCTAGTTTTAAAGAAATGGAATCTTAGATTATTTGACACACATTCTTTCCTAATATAAACATTTATTGCTAAAATCCTCTCTAAATGCTGTTTTAGCTGTATTTCATAAATTTTTGTATATTTCCCCCATTTTTATTCATTTTAAAATATTTTCTTTTTTTCCTTGTGATTTTTTCTTGACTCGTTATTTAAAGATTATTTAATTTCTGTTATTTGAGATTTTTTCCAGATACCTTTTTTTAGCCAGTTTTAGTTTAATTATATTTTAATCATAGAACATACTTTGTATAATTTTAATCCCTTTATAATTTTCATCTACCTGTTTATCAGTACTGATAGAGGAATATTGCAGTCTGCTACTGCGATACTGATTTTGTTTATATCCATTTTCAGTTCTATTATTGTGGATTTGTTTGTTTTTCTTTTTCAGTCCTGCCAATATAGTTTTATGTATTTTAAAGCTCTGTTAGTACATGCATTAAGTTTAGGAATATTATGTCTGCTGGGTAAATTAGTGCCTTTAGTGTTATGAAATATTTCTCTTTATTCCTGAAAGTATTTCTTGTTTTGAAGTCTTTGTATGATATTAAAACAGCCACTTTAGCTTTTTGTAGATTAGTGTTTTCATGGTATATCTTTAAATAGTCATTTATATTTCAAAGAGCTAAAAATGAGAAAAATATATTTTATATTTACCCACATATTTATTATTTCAGGCATTATTCATTCCTTCATGTAGTTCTTTTTTTTAATGTTTATTTTATTTATTCTGAGAGAGAGAAGTAAGAGGACAAGCAAGGGGGGTTCAGTGATGGAGAGAGAGAGAGAGAGAGAGAGAGACTCCCAAGCAGGCTCTGTACCATCAGAATAGAGCCTGATGAGAGGCTTGAAGTCACAAACTGCCAAATAATGACCTGAGCCAAAATTAAGAGTTGACCGCTTCCCTGATTGAGCCACCCCGGTGCCCTCCTTAGTGTAGTTTTAAGTTATCATCTGCTATCATTTTCCTATGCCTAAAGAACTTTCTTAAACATTATTTGTAATTCAAGCCTCCCGCCAGAAGCAGGAAAATGAATCAAATCCCTGTTACTCTTTTGTGGTCAGAGGGAAAATCAGGGATTTCACTCCTACTCTTCAGAGTCTTGCTCTGGCCCTTCAATGGTGTACCCTTCCCCATAGTGTGAAGGTTCACTCAGGCCAAGGGGATGTGTTCACTCAGAACCTATGTTACACCTCTACTACCTCTACCTAGTCTGGATACTCAGGACCCAAGAGTTTTCTTTTCTTCTTTTTTTTTTTTAATGTTTTATTTATTTCTAGGAGGGAGAGAGAGACAGCGTGAGCAGGGGAGGGTCAGAGAGAGAGGGAGTCACAGATTGAAACAGGCTCCAGGCTCTGAGCTGGCAGTCAGTACAGAGCCCGACGCGGGGCTCGAACCCACGAACCGCGAGATCATGACCTAAGCGAAAGTCGGACGCTTAACGGACTAAGCCACCGAGGTGCCCCAAGAATTTTCTATTTAACCCATCACAAGCTGACTTTCAGCCAAGACCTCTATTCCTGGATCATCCTTTTGATGGACACAGAGGTGAGTATTTGCTGTGGTGGTGTGGACAGAGCTCAAATGTGCACGCTAGGGTACCCAACTGTGTACCCAAGCAGTTCCTTATAGTATAGAATGCATCCAAGGGTGAGTGAAGGAACAAAGTGGGGCATAGGTGCCAGCTCCTCTCCAAGGCACCATATTCTAGAATGGAATTCTGAGTCCAAATATTCTAAATTCAATCTAGCATTCCAAGATGTTATGATAACATATTTTTCAAGGTAGAAGGATGAAGTGTGTTTTATTTAACATTTTGTTGGCTTAGTTCATTACTTTTGAGTATTAGACATGGAATGTGGGCCTTTGTTTGTAATCTTGTCCTGGGCCTAACAAATGTTAGGTGTGGTCTGGATTTTCCCCTTACTACTCTTTAAATGAATGTGGTTTTTGTATTTTCCCTTTATTCTCTTCTTTTGTCACTCTACAGACTTGATGATAATCTCTGTTCCTAAAATTTCAACTAATGCAGGTGCTGGACAGTACAGAAATGCATTACGACTAGGTCTTACAGGCACCTCAGTTCGCTAAGCATCCGACTTCAGCTCAGGTCTTGATCTCACAGTTCATGAGTTTGAGTCCCGCATCAGGCTCTGGACTGACAGCGCAGCCCTGCTTTAGATTCTCTGTCTCCCTCTCTCTCTGCACCTCTCCCGCTCTCTCCCTGTCTCTCTCTGCAACCCCCCTCCCCCTCCTTTCAAAAAAAAAACATAAACCTTAAAAAAAAAAAAAAAAGACTAGGTCCTAAAGAATCCAGTGCAAACAGATGGACAGACAAAATTGAAAATGGCTCTCTAGGTCAGAGAAGGGAAGAGAGAATATGCCGTTAGGCAATAGTGAGAAGTTCATGAATAAATCAGATAGAGCCAAATACTATATTGGATGATTCTGTGCTCTAGAACCAGGCTGCCTGAATCAAATTCTGCTCCTGCCACTTAGCTGTGAGGCTTTGGGTAATTAGCTGTGAGGCCTAATCCATTTGTGCCTCAGTTTCTTCATCAGAGTCAGATGCCTACCTGACTGAGACACCTGGGTGCCACTACTCTTAATGCATTTAGCTAATATATTAATGAAATACATTTTCAAGGTTAGGGCTGAATTTTCTGTATATCTCTGTTATATATTTTAGAATTGGATGATCCTTACTTGCCAATATTGGAGAAATCTGTGGTTTTAGCTGTGTATACTTCAAAGGGGGGCTACATGCTCACCAGTCCTGTTATGTCTTTCTGGACACATGGTAAGATGTTATTTTCCAGCATTCTTGGATGCTTTGTTGGGGCTACGTGACAGAGTTCTGGAAAAATAAATGTGGAACAGAATTTATGTACATAATTTTTAGCCCTGGTCATAAATCCTCTGGTTACATTCCTCTTACCTCCCCAATCAAGTGGCCAGATTATTCCAAGATTACCTTGAACTTGTAAAATAGCAAAGCCATAAGATAGAAGCACTTGGATTACTAAATCAGTTTGCAGGAGAACCACTCAAGAGAACCACCCAACCAAGAATACTCACAGTGGACTTAAAAAAATATTTTTGTTGCATTAAGCCAATAAGATTTTGGGGGCATTTGCTATAGCAGTTAGCCTATTCAAATACAAATGTCTATATATTGAAGTGGTATTCTTTCATAACAAAAATTTGAAATATATGTTATTGGCTTAGCAATTGGCTTTGGTCAGTAAGGAAACTGAAATTGGCAGCTGGAAAAATGGTAATCTTATTATGCAGTGGTAAGACATTTTGTAAAACTTTTCCCTATGAATGCTTGGAAGGTGGAACATGTGCCTAATGGAATTGAACTCTAGGAGAAGGAATGAGAAACATAACTCTAGTGGTGTGTGGTTTTTATTGGCTGTGTTTGGCCAAGAAAAAGCTTGAGAAAGAAACGTATAGTTTGTAAGCGTAAATGAAAGGGAATAGAGAGAGTCTGGAAATTCAGTTCTGCAATGTTGAAAAGTCAGCTGTTTGTAGAATCTGAAGTGTGGGAAATGGAATTTAAAAGAAAAAACAAACTTCAAGCACTTGCAGCTCAGTAACTATTTTCAGTAAATATTTTGTGAATCAAGTGATTCACAAAAATGATCAGTTTAAGGATGAGTATTCTCCATTGAAAAGTTATAGCCTCAAGATAGCCTATTATTAAATTGAGAGAGATCAGTACGGTGGCAACAAACAGAGAGAGAAAACATATTTGAGAATTATGTCTAGGGGAAATCTTTGAAGGTGGTTTCTGGCGCATACAACTGCTGAGCAAATTGATCAGAAGCCTGTTAAGCTTTTGAGAAGTTTATATTTCCAAATAAACCACAAACTAAACAAACAAAAACATCAGTTTTTGGCCATTTCAGACTTCAAACAACCATTAGAACTCCAAACTTGCATAAACTTTAGGCTGACTTCCAACACTCCCAAATGGCAGGCTCCCTCTGTCCCCCTTCACATGTGGCCAAAGAGAATAGTGGACAAGGTGGAGCTCACAATGGATGGGGCCATAGCCACAGAGAAGGATGGACAGGGAAGGGATGTTCCATTTAGAGAACATAAGAAAAAATGTATCAAACATCTTTTCCTACCCCATTTCAGGATCCTTCACATTTTCTATTCAAAAGGACTTGATTTCTAGGCTTTTCAACTTATTCCTTTTGTAAATGGGGGTGTTTATTACTGTTACACTACCTCTGTTCCACCATTGTGTATTGGCTCTGTGTGTGTATGTGTGTGTGTGTGTGTGTGTGTGTGTGTGTGTGTGTGTGTGTTGGACAGAAAGCTTATATTTTAATTCATAAGTTACCAGAGCACAGGGAGCCATAACTAGCCCTGCTGGAACGACTGGGCCTCATCTGGAGACCCTGAACTCTAAACCAGATGATTGGGTGTGACTTTGGGTTGTTCCTATTAGCGAGGGGGTAAGTGTACTTTACAGATAGGAGGAAGAGTAAGGTAAGAATTTGACGGCCAGAAGGAAGTCTATAGTAGAGACTAACTAAATGCTCAAAATCATATTTCCTCTTCTTGCATACACAAGAAAAAATTTATTTCTCCATTTCCCTTAAATTTAGATTAGAATCATGTGACCAACATTTGGGCAGTGGTATGTCGTGGAAGTGATGCATGATATTTCCAAGACTGGCCACAAAACTCTATTGCACAAACCTTTCTCTTTTTGCTTTAACTGCTGACTAAAAATGTCAGGGATACCTTAAAGCCACAAGATGGAAGCAGCCTGGGTTTCTGAGATGCTACTTGGAGAAAAGCTGCCCTGGAGAACCACCTGACCGGGAATGCCCTCCTTGGAATTTATTGAAGCAAGAAAATGCCTGATAACATTCAGTGATTTTGGGTCTGTTTGTTCCAGTGGTTAGATTATCCTGAGCAATACACCACATCATATAATGTGGAAAGAATTAATGGAAAATATGATAGAGAGTAATCACTTAGAAAGGCATCTTTGTTGTTAGAGATGGAATGAAGACAGATTCTCATTCTGACCTCCAAAATGACCTTGAACCTTAAATGAGTTTAAAATATTGATTCACATGTTTAGAAGGAGGATAAATTTTGGTGGTGTTCTAGGGGTTTATCTTAGTGATGGATATTTGAAGGGTGAACATCAAAATAAATCAGTGAGATTACCACCCCTAATTTTTGTTTATTTGAGAAAATAAATATTATCTAGAGGAAGAATTGAAGTGTGATGCATCTGTCAGAATTGTTAGGTTCAAGGATATTCCATCTTTTCCCCAAAGTTCAAAAGATTTATTTTTGTGTGGGCCTGAAATCTGAAGTTTGTTGAGGGTGAATAGTTTATGATGGAGTGTGTGTGTGTGTGTGTGTGTGTGTGTGTGTGTGTGTGTGTTTCCTCATCTCATGGGAGAGGTACCTTTGAATATGGGCTGGAATAGTCCTTGGAAATGTTGCAAGTCTAGAATTGAGAAAGCAGAAGCAACTGTTGAAGAGCCTCACGGGACAAGTATTTGTTGTAGTACATATTCTAGAAGTAACTTTCTTTTATCACTGTTCAGTATTGCTGAAGGGCCCAGATAATAGCTTGGGGAATTTGGAAGCTGTAGAAAATCTTTACATCATACATGTGATTGTTCACTAGTTTACAGCAAAACAGATCTTCAGCCATGAACAGATGCTGAAGATTGCATTGAAGGAGGTATGCTTCAAGAATCAGTGCCTCGAGAATACATAAATCATGTCAATCTGTTCTAAGAAATCAGATGAATTTTAGGTAAGATTATGTTGGAAAGTCCAGTAAAATAGAAAGCAAGAATTAATTCCCTGTTGTCACTGTCATTTTATTTGGAATCCATTGTAATTAGACTTTTACTCCCACCTTTCCAATGAAATGACTCCCCTAATGTCACCAATGACTTCATGTTGTTAATCCAAAGATTACTTTTCAGTCATCTGATTTGGCTTTTCAGTAATATTTGACATACGATTTATTATCCTTTCCTTGGAATAGCTTCTTTATTTGAATTCCAGAACATTTCACTCACCTGGGTTTTCTTTAATCTCTCTTGTTTTAAGTTCTTATTTTCCTTTGCTGGTTTCTCCTCATCTCCCTGACACCTACATAAATGTTAGTATTCCCCAGACTAAAGCTTTAGATCTTTTTTCTTTTCTATCAACACTCATACATTTAGTGACCTCACCTACTTTCTTGGTTTTAAATGCCATCCATATGCTCATGATTTCCAAATCTGTATCTCCAGGCTGTACCTCTTCTCTGAACTTCAGACTCATACACCAAAATCCTTCTTGGATATCCACTCTTAACTTTTTTAGCAACCGTCTCAAAATTCACTCCTGATAGTCTCCTGCCAACCTTCTTTTCATCTGCTCTTTCCAAATCCATAACCTGAAACACAGTCCTATTTGTAGCTCAGCCCAAAGGACTTAGTATAATCATTAATTCAACTCTCATACTTCACTTCATGTGAAAGAGCAAGTCCTTTGTTTTCACACTACTTTTCACTATCTTGGACTTCTGCTTATGATGAACTAACTTATAGCCAAACAATTCTTCTTTAGAGAACAACTAAAAAACCTGGATAAGGGGCACGTACGTAGCTCAGTCAGTTAAGTGTCTGACTCGTCATTATAGCCTAGGTCATAATCTCATGATTTATGAGTTTGAGCTCCACATTTGGCTCTGAGATGACAGCACAGAAGCTGCTTGGGATTCTCTCCCTCTCTTTCTACTGCTCCCCTGCTTGTGTTCTCTCTCTCTCAAATTAAATAAATAAACATTAAAAAAAACATGGATTTTTTTAAAAGAGCTATTAATGAATCAAGGACGTGCATGGCTAATTTCTCAGAGAGAAGAGAATATACTGAGGCAAGTCCCAAATTTTGTACTGTTATTATTCTTATTTGTTGATTCATAAACTGCATGGTAGAAAAAGCTATGAAGCTCAGGAAGTTGTACCCAAAGGCAAGGAAGCTGATTAGACCTTTCCTCAGTGTCTTAGGGCAGGGAGACATACATATATTGGAGTTTCAATATAAGGATTTGATGACTCAAGACCCCAGAGTGAAGAGGAACATAGAAGAGTGAATCTGATATTCCATACTGCTTTTCCACACCAAAGCATTTGTCTTTTCATAAGAGGTCAAGGGCTGAGAGGCTATGTACCCAAGCAGTTACTTTTTTGCAATCTCATAGTGCTAGGAAGATAATATATAGAGTTCAGAGCTCTTGTAAACATATTAAGCTTTTAATTAAAACTCCTGAGTGGCTACATCTTAGGAATAAGAGAGAACCCAAATTAGATAAGACTTTTCAACATCTGAAATCCAGCCTTGAGTAAGTTTGGTTCCTGATCAGATCAAGATGAGCTCTTCCTGCTCTAACATTTTGCCCAAAGTGAACATAAATCCTCCTGGGAAGAAGGTAAACAGTTTTTCATGACACAATGCCATTCAATAAAATGTGACTAATAATGCGCATTCAATAAAAAATTACTTAGCAAGCAAAGAGATGACTAAAATCAAAGCATATAATATAAACAGACTTACAATTAATTAGGCTTATCAGATTTGGCTGTCATGAATATCAAATATAGATGTCAAAATTGAGGATTTCAGCAGAGAATAGGAATTAATAAAAAATTAAATGAACTGATGTTGTAAAATTGCAAAATACAATAACAGAAGCTAAGGACTTAATAGATGAGTTGAATGTCAGATTAGAGAAGGCTCAAGAGTGAGTTAATAAACTGGAAGAAAGGTCAGAAGGAAAGTATCCAGACTAAAACATAAAGGGAAAAAAACACTGAAGATTACAAAAAGTGCATAAGTAATATGTGAGACAGTAAAACAGTCTGACACACGTATAACTGGAGTCACATGTGGGGAGGAGAAAAAAAATGGGACAGAAGCAATGTTTGAAGAGATAACTGCTGAGAATTTCCCAAAACGGATGGAAGAAGTCAAGCCATAGATTGAGGAAGTACTTCAAACCACCATAGGATAAATACCAAGAAAACTGTACAGAGATATCTCATAAGGCTGCTGAAATAATCACAAAGAGAAAGCCTTCAAAGTAGCTACAGAAAGAAATGACACCTTAAAAGAATCAATAGTTAGCCTGTCAGCTGATATCTTAAAAGAAATTATACATGTGAGATTAAAAAAAAAAAATTCTATCTCTAAAATTCTGAAAGAAAATTAGTCTATCCTACAATGAGCACCCAAGGAAAGATAATTTGTTAGCTGTGTCCTCGAGACAAGCATTGTGGAGATAGTGTGATATGAAATTTTGGTAAACCTTAGACATACACTGCCTGCCTGCCAGATAACATCAGAGAGAATTCAGTCTCTTTATAAAAAGCATGAACTAATTACAAGCAGAGACAGTTATCGGACTCTTGTCTCATCTCAATCTACCCCCCTCCACCTTCAGGAAGTGATTGCAAAGGTTTCTTTACCAGAGGGCTTGGTAGGAGGGAAATGAATGATATGGAACTTTCTCAGCTGAATAATGATGAGAAAGAGAATGAGACAGGTGAGGGGAACCCAGGAGTTGTAAGCCTAGCCAGCAGCTAGCCATTGGAATCCAACAATCCTGGAACTTGAGCCCTAAATCAATGATCTAGAATAGTCACATAAGCTAATTCCTCTAATGAAGGTTGGAGGTGCCACAGAGTTAGAAAGGAGCCAGACTTGACTGAATTAGGACACATCTGGACAATGAGTAGTGATTTTACCCAGCTGTTGGGGAGTGCCAGCTGGCACTGAGCAGAGTGTGGCAACCAGGGAGGATTGTGAAGAACAGATGGGATGTTTGGGAAGAAATCACTTTATTTGAATGTACTGAGCTTGACTTCTTATTGTATTCTGTTTATTGCTAAGATGGACTTTTTTTTTTTTTTTTTTTTTTTACTAGAGTAAGGACTAATTAGCGTGTATTTCTGGGGGAGAGGGGAAAGGGGACTATGCAGTTGTGTGCTGGAATCCATTTCTACTGATTGATGAGAACCAACTGTGCACATCCCTTCCCAATCTCATATCCAGTGATGTGTTTGCTAGCTTGAAATCTTCCATGGTGGGGGTAATCACAACATGAAAATTTGACAAATGCTACAAATTAGGGCTTCCCAACCCCCCACCCTTGAGAGCCAGTTGATACAGTTGCCAGTACACCATTGGAGCCATGCCATATGGCAAGATTTCATACCATGAATTATTGGGACAATCTGAACAGATGATGGCATTACATCTTTTGAATACTGATCTCTCTCATTGTATAACTTAAGCTCAGACTTTTCTCTTAAGATCCAGTTCCATTTATCTCACACCTTATGGACCTTACCCCAGTTTTACAACAAGCACTTCAAATTTTTTTTTAAAGTTTTATTTATTTCTAGGAGAGAGAGAGAGAGAGAGACAGCGTGAGCAGGGGAGGGTCAGAGAGAGGAGTCACAGATTGAAACAGGCTCCAGGCTCTGAGCTGGCAGTCAGCACAGAGCCCGACGCGGGGCTCGAACCCACGAACCGCGAGATCATGACCCAAGCGAAAGTCAGACGTTTAACCGACTAAGCCACCCAGGCGCCCCCAAGCACTTCAAATTTAACTCGTCTAAAATTATTATCTTCTCTTCCAAACAAATTTCTCTTCTGGCATTCTTTACTCTATTTCTTGACAACAACTTAATCCAGGGACCCCAACAGGACACTTACATGCTTCTCTCATTATTATTCTCCAATGATCATTGGGTTTTGACAAGTCAACCTAATTAGCATATGATATATTTGTTTCCTCATTTCCTCTATTAATCTGTAGTCTTGGATCAGACCCTCATACTCTTTTACCTTACTCAGTGTCCTCAAACACATAATCATTAGAATCACATGAATACTACCTATAATACAGATTTCCTGGCCTCTTTATTCTAGAGATTTAGGTTTGGGTATGAGAAGAAGACTGAAATCTGTATTTTTACCAGATGATCCAGAATTCAGATGATTAATTCTTTTTTTCTTTTAATTTATATCCACGTTAGTTAGCATATAGTACAATAATGATTTCAGGAGTAGAATCCAGTGATTCACCCCTTATATATAACACCCAGTGCTCATCCTTAAGGTGTCCTCCTTAATGACTGTTGCCCATTTAGCCCATCCCCCCACCCACAGCCTCTCCAGTAACACTCAATTTGTTCTCTGTATTTAAGAGTCTCTTATGTTTTGACCCCTCCCTCCCTGTTTTTATATTATTTTTACTTCCCTTACCTTATGTTTATCTGTTTTATATCTTAAATTTCATATATGAGTGAAGTCGTATGATATTTGTCTTTCTCTGACTAACTTATTTCGTTTAGCATAATACCCTTTAGTTCTATCCATGTTGTTGCAAATGGCAATATTTCATTCTTTTTGATTGCCAAGTAATACTCCAGTGTGTGTGTGTGTGTGTGTGTGTGTGTGTGTGTGTATCATATCTTCTTTATCCATTCATCCATCAATGGACATTTGGGCTCTTTTCATACCTTGGCTATTGTTGATAGCACTGTTATAAACATTGGGGTGCATGGGCTCCTTTGAAGCAACACTCCTGTATCCCTTGGATGAATACCTAGTGGTGCAATTGCTGGGTCATAGGGTAGTTCAATTTTTAATTTTTTGAGGAACCTCCATACTGTTTTCCAGATTGGCTGCACCGGTTTGCATTCCTACCAGCAGTGCAAAAGAGGCATCCGTGCCAACATCTGTTGTTGCCCCTGTTGTTAATTTTAGCCATTCTGACTGTGTGAGGTGGTATCTCATTGTTTTAATTTGTATTTCTCGGATGATGAGTGATGTTGAGCATTTTTTTCCCTATGTCTGTTAGTCCAGATGACTCTAATTCTTAACTAAGTTTGGAAAATAGAATAAAAATTAATATTTCTAATCTTGGAATACAAGTCCAGCCATAATCTGCCTGGTGCCTGTTTTTCTACCTTTATCTCTCATCACTTTCCAACACATCTTTTACTATATATGTATTATGTATGTATATATAATATATATGTAGTGTAGTACTATATATATAACATATATTAATTTTTAAAAATTTAATGTTGATTTATTTTGAGAGAGAGAGTGAGAGAGAGAGAATGATCAGGAGAGGGGCAGAGAGAGTGGGAGACACAGAATCTGAAGCAGGTTCCAGGCTCAGAGCTCTCAGCACAGAGCGTGACCCAGGGCTTGAACTCAGGAGAGCCATGAGATCATGACCTGCGCTGAAGTTGGAAACTTAACTGACTGAGCCACCCAGGCGCCTGCATGGAGATTTATTTTTTCACTAAATATTTATTGTGCTCCAAGTATGTATCAGGCTCTGCCTTGGGTGCCGGAATTTACAGTGGGGAATACAAACACATTGTTTATTCTCACAGAGTTTTATATACACATATGCCATGTTTCAGTGTTTTGGGTCACCAATCATATCATTCAGAGGCATCCATTTATACTTTTCTTTTTATTTTTTAAAAAACTTAAAAAGATTTTTTTTAACATTCATTTTTGAGAGAAAGATAGACAGCGAGTGGAGGGGAGTCAGAGAGAGAGGGAGACACAGAATCGGAAGCAGGCTCCAGGCTCTGAGCTGTCAGCACAGAGCCTGAGGTGGGGCTCAAACCCACAAGTGGTGAGATCATGACCTGAGCCAAAGGTCAGATGCTCAACTGACTGAGCCACCCAGGCACCCCTTTCGTTCTTTACGTTGCTTTGGTCTGGATATCTTTTCTTTCAGCTCCTTCTCTGATTATCTTTTTGTTCCTAGTTCCTTCCTCTATTATACAAGGTTGATTTCCTTGTCTATCCCTCCTGCTAAACTGCTGGCTCCTTACAGGCAGAGTCTTTCAAACTCTAGAGTTTAGACCAATAATCTGTATAAAATAGTTTCCAAACATTTACTGAAGGAATATTACTCAACTAGTAAGTAGCACAGTAGAGATTTGAGTTACATCTGACTCCAGAGTCATGTTCTTTTAACTGTACTATAGTCTGTCAATAAAGTATGGTTCACCTCATCAGAGGAGTCATTCTTTAATCATGCAAGGAGAATCAAATGATGCTTGAAGACAGAACTACCACCTGTCCAAGGGGAGATGTACCAAATAACCACTTTAGTTGATCAATATCCAGTTCAGATTGGGAAATTCATGCCAAAGAGTATTCTTGGAGATTTATTAAACTAACAAAAGAAGAAGACAAATATCTCCCCTTGTCTTGGCTTAATACAGGTATAACTTTACCATGCATATATGTTTACCCTTGCTTGGGAAGGTGACAGGCTAAGACCAGGTGATGGTATTTCCTAATACCAATCTAACCAACTAGTCTTAAACACATTTCCAGGTATAGGTCAAGCACAGTACTTGGCACACAAAATTCCTCAGAAGCATTTTCAGAAATATTGGATTATAAGAGGAGGCGGATATAATTTGGCAGAAAATGAACATAACTCTCAGTCAATTTAAGCATCCACTTTATTGAGGAAATTAATGCAAGTCAAATGATTTTTATCCTTTAGCGTAAAGAATTGGGGCAGCAAAAGATAATGGATAAAATTTAGAGTGTCTTTTCTGTCATCTGGTTTGGGAAATGTGTGCTGACTCTGCTAGTTCTATTAAAGATGCTGTCCATAAAATACACTTGGACTATTTTGGCACAAGTTATTTTAGAGCTCTGAGAATGACCGTTATTAATAAAAACTTCTCTTCCCCTTATAATTAATTCATGGCATTGCCACCAGAGCATTCTTCCTATATCATAAATTTCATTATGTCACCCCCCTGCTGAAAAGCTTTTGATGACTCCACATTTCCTGTAAAAAAAAAAAATGTGAAAATTCCTTTACTTAACATGTAAGATTTCCACCACCTGATCACCACCGATCATCCTATTCACAATTCATTTTACTCTTCTCTCAATTCCATTGTACCTTGAATCAAGCATTATATTGTATGAATCTGTGAATAATTCTTTGCCCTCCATTTACGTATTTGTTTTGCTAGCAAATGTTGTTGAGGGCTTATCCTGTGTTATGCCCTGTCATCAGCAAAGAGGATACAGAAGAACAAAGGAGATATTTTATGTTTTCATTGGAGACAGCAAAGAAACAAATAGCTAATAAAATAATTTCAAACAGTGGTAATTACTATGGAGGAAAAAAAGATCAGTATGACAGAGAGTGACTTAAGAGGTAGGAGTGAGCAACATTAGACATGGGACAATTCTATAATATGGAGATTTCTTATAGAGTGACAAGAAAATGACAATACAATAGAAAAATGCAGAGAAGATTAAAGTTTTTTAAAAAATCACAAGAAAACAAAAGCCCAGTGGTCAGCAAACATAATGAGAAGATGCTCAAATTCATGTTCAGTAAAAGAAATTCGAATGAAAATAAAGATGAAATATGACTTTATATCTATTGGATTGGCAACATTAAAAAGAGTTATAAAACCCATTGCTGGTAGGAATATGGGGAAAAGGTTCTCTTATATACTCTTTGTGGGACTACAAAGCTCCACTGTCTTTCTAGAAGGCAACACAGCAACATCTATTAAATCCTAAAATGCACTTCCCCTGTAACTCAAAATTCCACTCCTGGAAATCTACTTCAAAGTAAAAAAAAGTGCCCATTTGTAAGGTCATGTGTAGGGGGATGTTTATTGTACCATTGTTTATACTAGCCAAGGGAACTTTGGCCAAATGGCAAAAGAGAAAACTTAATAATATGGAAGTGGCTGATTAAATTGCAGTACATCCACATCGTGGAACATTATGTGTGACCAGTAAAAGGAGCGAGGCGCAACCTTCCCAGATGATTAGAAGAAATTTCCAAATTTTGACATTCTTCATGAAGGGCTTTATACTTTTATTAATCCATCTATTGAGAAAATATATGATGACTGGGGTGCCTGGGTGGCTCAATCAGTTGAGCATCCAACTTTGGCTCAGGTCATGATCTTGTGGTTCATGAGTTCAAGCCCTGCATTGGGCTCTGTTCTGACAGCTTAGGCCTGGATCCTGCTTTAGATTCTGTTTCTCCCTCTCTCTCTGCTCTTCCCTGACTTGCACTCTGTCTGTCTGTCTCTCTCTCTCTCTCTCTCAAAAAAATAAACATTAAAAAAAGAAAAAAATACATGATGACCAAAGACATTTTGGATTCCATTAGGTTTTAAACAAATTCACATTTTATCCATCTCAATATTATCTCTCTCTTTATATTTGAAATATGGTAGCACATATGTTTGTGAGATGTACTGTTTTTTCACTCTACATGCAAGGCTTAGTGTAGAACATGGATTTATGGAAAATTGACTCTTGTGGCCCCTAAAGAGTCAATGGTCCTCATGTCTGGAATGAATGAGCTTGGCCATAGAAAGAATACATTTATACAGAGCTGAGTATCAGTAAATACCTTAACTCTCCACAAGTGTTTGCATTTAAGACACTCATCTGATTACATCTTTGATGTTTTTAGGCTGAGCATAGCTAGAGCTATGGGTGGTATAAGAGAAGAAGGTTCTATATGGTATTGTCAATCACAGTATGTAAAAGTCTGTCCTTGGCTTCCAGTGTGCAGAATTATACTGATGATATTTACTGTTGTACTTCTCAAGCTACATGTAAAATCAAATTTAGGAAAACCCCACTTGTTTCCAAATAAAGTATTAAAACTTAAAAGGAAAATGGATAAAAATGTAACAATAACAATGGTAAAGTTTTATCCTATCAGACGTTTTTCTTCTTAGCTATTTTTTATTATTACATAAAAATAGGTTCATCCTTTTGTATAAGTTAGTAGACAAAACACATATTGGTTATGTTTGAAAAGTAGCCTTATAGAAAGACATTCACTTGCAAACAAGCTTCAGATACCTGGTCTGTCTTAATTTTTATAAATTCTAGACCATTTTTTCCCGTACAATTTTAGTGGACATATAAAATTTCATAGATGGCAGTATGTTACTGATGGATAGATGTTTTTAAAACATATACTGACAAGGGGAAGATTTATTATGTCAAATATATTATAACTTCCTCTTTCTTCCTTCCTTGTTACAGTTTCCTTTTAAAATGTCCCATAAGTGCCTAGGATAAAAACAGATGACTGGCTGATGGTTACACAACAGTGTTAATGCATTTAATGCCACTAAATTGTATACTCAAAAAATGGTAAATTTTATGTATATTTTACCACAATTTTTAAAAAATGGATTACTGGGTATAGAAATCATAGATTCCCAAATATAAGAAGTAATAAATGACATACCAACAATACACCATATACCAACCAAAAATTGCAAGGAGTTTCAGAGGAACCCCCTCATCTAAAATACCACTCTTCTATCTCAGCCAGAAACATGCAGTAATTCAAGGACCCAAAGTAATTAAAAAAAAAAAAAAAAAAAAAGCCCAAATGCTTAATCTTGTGTGGTTGGATTAGACAAGTCGTAGATGATAAAAGCTGCTTGTAGACCAAGAAGAGGAAAGGAATGTTGATACTCTGTCATTTCTCTCCCCCTCATGACCTATCAGACTTTTTAAAAGATACAAAGTATTACAGAAACGGTTTAGGTTCCCCTCATATCACTTCCTAGTCTCTCTTCTACTTCAATTGTTTAGATGGCATTCTAATAAATTCTAGTAATAGTTTATCTTCCTGTAGTGTGGGGGATCCATCACAAGGACCTGGATAGCAAGCGCAAAGCCATCACGCTTCAAAGCAAAGGTGGATCTTTATGCTGCATTTTTCTTAGTCCCTCTTACAGAGAAGAAAGGAAGCTTCCTTGTTCAAATCAAAGGACAATGGTATGCATTTTCTCCACTCACTTTGTAGTGTAGCACAAAACAAATAACTTCTGTGGCATGTAGATATTGCAAGGCTTCCATTAGCATTACACATGTGGGCCTTTTTGTTTTTATGCTCTTGGTAAATAAGGGAAAGAATAAATCAAATATCTTACTCAAACCAGGTCTACATTACATCATCACAGACAGCTGAAATGCTGAATGTTTATTTAATCATCTGGTTAGTAAATTATTATGCTGGCTTTGAAAGACATTTTAATATGGAAAGTTTCAAATGTATAGAAATATGAGCGATAGTATAATAAACATTTTGTATAAACATCCAACTTCAACAGTTATCAAATGATGGCCGCATTTTCTCTAACCCTACCACGTCCACCCTATTTCTGTATAATTAGGAAGCAAATACCACACATTGTATAATTATGCCCATAAATATATCAGTATGAATCTTTAAAGGATAAGGATGCTTTTTTAAATCTAATAATTTATTTACTTTTTATAATTTACATCCAAATTAGTTAGCGTATGGTGCAACAATGATTTCAGAAGTAGATTCCTTAAGTCTCTTACCCATTTAGCCCAACCCCCTCCCACAACCCCTCCAGCAAAACCTGTTTGTTCTCTATATTTAACAGTCTCTTATGTTTTGTCTCCTTCTCTGTTTTTTTTTTTTTTTTACAAATAGTTTATTGTCAAATTATTTTCCACATAACACCCAGTGCTCATCCCCACAAGTGTCCTCCTCCATGCATCCTCCCTCCCCCCCACACCCATGAGTCCTAAGTTTGTTGTCAGCATTCAAGAGTCTCTCATGGTTTGCCTCTCTCCCTTTCCCCCACCATTTCCGCCCTTCTTCTCCCCCTTGGTCCTTTGTTAAGTTCCTCCTAATCCTCCTATACGTGCACACATATGATATTTGTCCTTCTCTGCCTGACTTATTTCGCTCAGCATAACACCCTCAAGGTCCATCCATGTTGCTACACATGGCCAGATTTCATTGTTTCTCATTGCCATGTAGTATTCCATGGTATAGATAAACCACATCTTATTGATCCATTCATCCGTTGATGGACACTTAAGCTCCTTCCATGTTTTGGCTATTGTGGAGAGTGCTGCTATGAACATTGGGGTACATGTGCTCCTATGCATCAGCATTTCTGTATCCCTTGGGTAAATTCCTAGCAGTGCTATTGCTGGGTCATAGGGGAGTTCTATTGTTAGTTTCCTTAGGAACCTCCACACTGTTTTCCAGAGGGGCTGTACCAGTTTACATTCCCACCAACAGTGTAGGAGGGTGCCCGTTTCTCCACATCCTCGCCAGCATCTAGAGTTCTCTGATTGGCTCATTTTAGCCACTCTGACTGGCGTGAGGTGGTATCTCAGTGTGGTTTTGATTTGTATTTCCCTGATGAGGAGGGATGCTGAGCATCGTTTCATGTGTCTGTTGGCCATCTGGATGTCCTCTTTGGAGAAGTGTCTGTTCATATCTTCTGCCCATTTCTTCACTGGGTTGTTTGTTTTTCGGGCGTGTAGTTTGGTGAGTTCCTTGTAGATTCTGGATATTAACCCTTTATCTGATATGTCATTTGCAACTATCTTTTCCCATTCCGTTGGTTGCCTATTAATTTTCTGGGTTGTTTCCTTGGCTGTGCAGAAGCTTTTAATCTTGATGAGGTCCCAACAGTTTATTTTTGCTCTTGATTCCCTTGCTTTTGGGGATGTGTCAAGTAAGAAGTTGCTGCGGTGGAGGACAAGGAGGTTGTTTCCTGCTTTCTCTTCTAGGGTGTTGATAGTTTCCTGTCTCACGTTCAGGTCCTTTATCCATTTTGAGTTTATTTTTGTGCATAGTGTGAGAAAATGATCTAGTTTCATTCTTCTGCATGTTGCTTTCCAGTTCTCCCAACACCATCTGTTAAAAAGGCTGTCTTTTTTCCATCGGATATTCTTTCCTGCTTTGTCAAAGATTAGTTGGCTGTATACTTTTGGGTCCACTTCTGAGTTCTCAATTCTGTTCCATTGGTCTATGTGTCTGTTTTTGTGCCAATACCATACTGTCTTGATGATGACAGCTTTGTAGTAGAGGCTAAAGTCTGGGATGGTGATCCCTCCCGTTTTGGTTTTATTTTTCAGGATTACTTTGGCTACTCGGGGTCTTTTGTGGTTCCATACAAATTTTTGGATAGTTTGTTCTAGTTTTGAGAAGTATGCTGGTGCAAATTTGATTGGAATTGCATTGAATGTGTAGAGTGCCTTAGGTAGTAATGACATCTTAACTATATTTATTCTTCCTATCCATGAGCATGGAATGTTTTTCCATTTCTTTGTGTCTTCTTCAATTTCCTTCATAAGTTTTCTATAGTTTTCATCATACAGATCTCTTGTTTCCTAGGTTAGGTTTATTCCGAGGTATTTTATGGTTTTTTGTGCAATTGTGAATGGGATCAGTTTCTTGATTTCTCTTTCTGTTGCTTCATTGTTGGTGTATAAAAATGCAACCGATTTCTGTACGTTGATTTTGTACCCTGCAACTTGGCTGAATTCTTGGATCAGTTCTAGTAGGCTTCTGGTGGAGTCTGTCGGGTTTTCTATGTAGAGTATCATGTCATCTGCGAAGAGTGAAAGTTTGACTTCCTCTTTGCCAATTCTGATACCTTTGATTTCCTGTTGGTGTCTGATGGCTGATGCTAGGACTTCCAGCACTATGTTAAACAGCAGTGGTGAGAGTGGGCATCCCTGTCGTGTTCCTGATCTCAGGGGGAAAGCACTGAGTTTTTCCCCGTTGAGGATGATGTTAGCTGAAGGCTTCTCATAGATGACTTTGATGATGTTTAAGTAGGTTCCTTCTATCCCAACTTTCTCGAGAGTCTTTATTAAGAAGGGATGCTGTATTTTGTCAAATGCTTTTTCTGCATGTATTGACAGGATCATATGGTTTTTATCTTTTCTTTTATTGATATGATGGATCACATTGATTGATTTGTGAATGTTGAACCAGCCCTGTAACCCAGGAATGAATCCCACTTGATCTTGGTGGATGATTCTTTTTATATGCTGCTGGATTCAATTTGCAAAGATCTTGTTGAGAATTTTTGTATCTGTATTCATCAAGGATATTGGCCTGTAGTTCTCTTTTTTTGCTGGATCTCTGTCTGGCTTGGGAATCAGTGTGATGCTGGCTTCATAAAATGAGTCTGGGAGTTTTCCTTCGCTTTCTGTTTTTTGGAATAGCTTGAGAAGAATTGGGATTAATTCTGTTTTAAATGTCTGGTAGAATTCCCCAGGGAAGCCATTAGGTCCAGGGCTCTTATTTGTTGGGAGATTTTTGATCACTGATTCAATTTCTTCACTCGTTATGGGTCTGTTCAGGTTTTCTATTTCTTCCCGTGTGAATTTTGGTAGTGGGTGTGTGTTTAGGAATTTGTCCATGTCTTCTAAGTTGTCCAATTTGTTGGCATATAATTTTTGATAGTATTCCCTGATAATTGCTTGTATTTCTGAGGGGTTGGTTGTAATAAGTCCATTTTCATTCATAATTTTGTCTATTTGGGTGCTCTCTCTTTTCTTTTGGATAAGTCTGGCTGCAGGTTTGTCAATTTTGTTTACCTTTTCAAAAAACCAACTCTTGGTTTCATGGATCTGTTCAATTGTTTCCTTGGTCTCTATGTTGTTTATTTCTGCTCTAATTTTTACTATTTCTCTTCTTCTACTGGGTTTAGGGCGTTCTTGTTGCCCTGCCTCTAGTTCCTTTAGGTGAGCTGTTAGATTTTGGACTTGCGCTTTTTCTAATCTCTTGAAATAGGCCTGGAGAGCAATGTACTTTCCTCTTAGGACTGCCTTTGCCGCATCCCATAGATTTTGAATTGTTGTGTTTTCATTTTCATTTGTTTCCATATATTTTTTAATTTCATCTCTACTTGCCTGATTGGCCCATTCATTCTTTAGAAGGGTGTTCTTTAACCTCCATGTTTTTGGAAGTTTTCCAGACTTCTTCCTGTCATTGATTTCAAGTTTCAAAGCATTGTGATCTGACAGTGTGCATGGTATGATCTCTATTCTTTTATATTTATTGAGGGCTGCTTTATGTCCCAGTATGTGATCTATCTTGGAGAATGTGCCATGCGCACTTGAGAAGAAAGTAAATTCCCTGGCCTCAGGATGTAAAGTTCTAAATATATCCGTCAGGTCCATCTGGCCCAATGTATCTTTCAAGTCCATTATTTCTTTAGTGATTTTCTGTCTGGTTGACCTATCCATTGCTGTAAGCGGAGTATTAAAGTCCCCTGCTATTAGCACATTCTTATCTAGAAGCTTGTTTCTGTTTGTGATTAATTGTTTTAGATATTTAGGTGCTCCCATATTCGGTGCATAGACATTTATGATTGCTAGTTCTTCCTGATGGATGGACCCTGTAATTATTATGTAGTGCCCTTCTTCATCTCTTGTGATTGTCTTTATTTTAAAGTCCAGTTTGTCTGATATAAGTATCGCTACTCCGGCTTTCTTTTGATTTCCTGTAGCATGATATATATTTCTCCATCCCCTTACTTTTAATCTGAAGGTATCTTCCCGTCTAAAATGAGTTTCTTGTAGACAGCATATAGATGGATTTTGTTTTTTAATCCATTCTGCTACCCTATGTCTTTTGATTGGAGCATTCAGCCCATTTACATTCAGTGTTATTATTGAAATGTGTGGGTTTAGAGTCTTTGTATCTTTTGTAGCGTTCATGTTTGTGGTGGTGTCTCTGGAATCTTTGTGCCTTGCAACCTTTCCTTCAGAGCTTCCCCCTCAGGATTTCTTGTAGGGCTGGCTTCGTGGTGACAAATTCTTTCAATTTCTGTTTGTTTGGAAAGGTTTTTATCTCTCCTTCTATTTTGAATGACAGGCTTGCTGGGTAGAGGATTCTTGGCTGCATATTTTTGCTCTTCATCATATTGAAGATCTCGTGCCATTCCTTTCTGGCCTGCCAAGTTTCAGTAGATAGGTCTGTCACCACTCTGATAGGTTTCCCTTTGTATGTGAGGGCCCTTTTCTCCCTAGCTGCTTTCAAAATTCTCTCTTTGTCCTTGTATTTTGCCATTTTGACGATGATATGTCGTGCAGAAGATCGATTCAAATTACGTCTGAGGGGAGTCCTCTGAGCCTCTTGCATTTCCACATTGACTTCCTTCCCCAGGTCGGGCAAGTTCTCTGCTATAATTTGTTCCAGGACTCCTTCAGCACCTTTCCCTCTCTCTTCCTCTTCTGGGATTCCCATGATACGGATATTGTTGCGTTTGACTGTGTCGCTGAGCTCTCGAATTCTTCTTTCCTGTTCCTGGATCAGTTTGTCTCTTTTTTGGTCAGCTTCTTGTTTTTCTATAATGGTGTCTTCTATATCACTTATTCTCCTTTCTGCCTCTTCAATCCATGCATTGGAGGACTCTAATTTATTATGGATCTCATTTATCGCATTTTTTAATTCTTCATGCCTATTTTTATTTTCCATTCTGTCTGTAGCCATAGTTTCTTTGATGTCCCCTATGTTTTTTTCAAGCCCTGCTATTAATTTCACCATTATTATTCTAAAATCTTGTTCACTTATACTGCTGATATCTGTTTTGAGCAGTTCATTAGCTGTCATTTCTTCTTGGAATTTCTTTAGAGGAGAGCTCTTTCGTTTCGTCATTTTAGTTAGCTTTCCGGCTCTTGTTGGTTTTAAAGACCTGTTATGCTCTCTGTTTCTATGAGCGCTGCTATATCCAAGACTCTTTGACTTTTCAGGACCTATCCTTTCAGAGATTGTTTTTTGAATGGTATCCCTCGGTCTCTCTTGTTGGGACCTTAGTTATTTTATTTTCCTATTCGTAGTGAAATTTGGGACTCTTCACCTTGTGTACTCTAGCTTGTTTCTTGAAGTAGCCCTGGAAAAGAAAACAGACAGACAAACACACAGGGAGCAGGAGTACACAAACGCACAGGCTCATTCAACTAACATGCAAAGTGAGAGGGAAAAGGAAAAAGTTAATAGAAAAGACGGAGGAGGGAGGGCGAATAATAGGGAGCATAGAATACATAAAAGGGTCGAAAAGGGGAAAAGAAAAGGAAAAAAGAAGAAAACCGATGGACAAAGAACGGTTTAAAGCATATACCTGGATTTCCCAGCTAAATAGCCGTGTGTATGCAGTGCTGGTTGAAGAGCATAGAGAAAAAGAGAGAAGGCAGGGCGAGACGAGGCAGATTTGGAAATAGAATGAACAGGCAGAAGGGATAAGAAGCTTTTTTCAAAGAGGTAAAGGGTAGAATATGGTTGGATAGGTGAGAGAAGGATGCTGGAATTATCCAGAGAAACTATGTAGTCTAATTACTCCTGAGAGAAATAGCTGAAAAAGTCGGTAGGTGTAGAATTTACATTTACAGAATGGACTTGTTGTGATTGTTTAAGCAAGCTGGCGACCAGAGTTAATCAGGTCAGTGTTTTGGGGAAAAAAGCGAGAAAAGAGAAAGAAGAAGAAAAAAAGAGAAAAGAAAGGGAAAAAGAAAAGAAAGAAGAAAAAAAAGGAAAAAACAAAAAAAGGAAAAAAAAAGGAAAAAAGAAAGAAAAAAAAAAAGAAAAAGGGAGGAGGGCACCTCTCAGGCAGGGATGGGCGTGGTGTGATCCGATGCCTCAGGCGGGGGTTCTGCCTTGGCGATTGTGGGGAGGAGAGTGACGGTGCTCCAGTCCCTTCTTGAACCCCGCGCTGCAGCTCGCTTTTTTTTTTTTTTTTGGCGTGTCAACTCCCCGTTCCGGGGACGCAGCCGAAGTTGGTTGCACTCTTCAACCCAGGCCAGTTCCAATCTCCAAATCCCAGTCCGCGCCCCGCTGAAGTTGCCTTAGACACAGCGTCCCAGACAACCCCCTCGGGCTATTCCAGGCTCCCTGCTGAGCTCTGGGGGCGGAGTCAGGATCGCTGCTTCCTTCTCTGGGTCGGGCTGGCGCGCATGCGCGGGGGCTTGCCTGCCGAGTCCGCGTAGCCTGAGCCGGCTGGAGTGAGGAAAACCAGGTCTCTCTATGGCTCGTCACCCGAAACACGAACTCACAGGGAACTTTCCCAGTTTTTAGCTCTTTGCCTTCCCTCTCGAGTTCCATCCAGCCAGGAGCGCGGACGCCCGGTGTCGGCGCGTCTCTTTCAGGGGTCCCAGCCGCCCTGGAGCTACAATGGTGGCAGGCGCGCCGCCGCTCTAAAATCGAACCTCCAGAAGCGGCACAAAGAAGCAGTTTGTGTGCTCAGCCTTCCCCAGGACCAGTTGGCGTGAGGGGACCTGGTGTGCAGGTATTTGGCAAGTACGGTCTTTCTGTGCACCGAGCGGAGGTTTTTCTGTTTCGGACTCTCTTTTTCCTGTCTCACTCCCCATAGAGGGTAGAGGGGGATCGCCTCCCACCCTGGAGTCTCCGATCCTGGCCCGATTTTACCTTCCCCGGTTCGCACTCACGTTAGAAGGCTTTCTCAGTGGATTCTGCGTCCCTTTTCTCCCAGTCTCTCAGGTTTTGTAAGGTTTCCAATGGCTTCAGATCTTTTCTGTGTGATGTATGGGCGCGAGTGCAAGTACGGAGCTCCTTACTTCTCCGCCATCTTGCCCCCTTCCTCTCTCCTTCTCTGTTTTTATATTATTTTTGCTTCCTTTCCCTTCTGTTCATCGTTTTGTATCTTAAAGTCCTCATATGAGTGAAGTCATATACTTGCCTTTCTCTGACTTATTTCGCTTAGCATAATACTCTTTAGTTCCATCCATGTTGTTGCAAAGGGCAAGATTTCATTCTTTTTAATTGCTGAGTAATACCCCATTGTATATATACACCACATCTTTATCCATTCATCCATTGATGGACATTTGAGCTCTTTACATACTTTGGCTAATGTCAATAGTGCTGCTGTAAACGTTGGGGTGTGTTTGCCCCTTTGAAATAGCATACCTGTATCCCTTGGATAAATACCTAGTAGTGCAATTGCTGGATCATAGGGGAGTTCTGTTTTTAATTTTTTGAGGAACCTCCACACTATTTTCCAGAGTGGCTGCACCAGTTTGCATTCCCACCAGCGGTGTACAAGAGATCCTCTTTCTCTGCATCCTCGCCAACATCTGTTGTTGCCTGAGTTGTTAATGTTAGCCATTCTGACTAGTGTGAGGTGGTATCTCAGTGTGGTTTTGATTTGTATTTGCTGGATGATGAGTGACATTGAGCATTTTTCCATGTGTCTGTTGGCCATCTGGATGTCTTCTTTGGAGAAGTGTCTATTCATATCTTTTGCCCATTTCTTTACTGGGTTATTTGTTTTTTTGGGTGCTGAGGTTGATAAGTTCCTTATGGATTTTGGATACTAGCCTAAAGGATAAGGATGCTTTTAAAAATATAATCACAAGAAAAATTATCACCTTTCAGGTATTAATATTTTCTTAATATTATCAAATGTCAAGCAGTGTTCAAATATTTCTAATTGTCTCACATTTTGTTTTTACAGCCTGTTTTCTTGAATCAGGTTGTAAATAAAGTCTATGTCTTTCAGTTGTTTGACGTATCTCATGAAATCTCTTTCACTCTGTAGGTTCACCTCAATCTGTCCCTTTTTATTCTTGTGATTTGTTATCCTGGTTGAAAAAACCAGGTCTTTTGTCCTCTGAAGTTTCCCACACTGGGATTTTGTCGACTGTGTCTCAGTAGGTTTCTGTAACATGTCTTCAGTTCCCTGTATTCCTTGTAGTTTGGAAGTTAGATCTAGAGGCTTGATTACTTTCAGGTTCAATTCAGTGTTTTGTTTCTGGACCATATTTGACTGATTTTAAAAGTGGCCTTGGTTCAGTCAATGCATAAATAAGTAAGGAGTGTTGGGGAGAGAGGGATAGGGAATTTAATGAAAAAAGAACCATTTTCTTCAAAATTATAGTCTTGGAATTCAGTCCTATCTAGTGTCTTTTAAACTGATCAGATATTTTAACATTTAGGACATGAACAGTGAGACATAATCAAGGATACAGTTACCTCTGTGATGGATGTGAGACGTGTGATCTTTAGCCAATCACAATTTCTTATCTTTAAAGACAGGTTGACAATGACCATTCACAGCACTATTTGAGTGCTCATGTGGAAAACAATCATGAATATGGAACAAGGATATAAATCTAAATGTCATAGTGCCATGATGGTATATCTATCTAATGCAGAGGTAAATCTTGGATGGTCCTTTTCATCTGAGATAGGATATTGGAATGAGATAGCAACGGCATAGAATCAAAAAAGGGAATGGAAAACAAATACATATATGCCGTGTTTAACAACGGAAATTTCAAGTACCAGTTCTTCAACAGTTGAATTCCTTTGATTTAGTTGGGGAATACACAGTGATGAGGGAAGATTTTTGGAGGAGATTCTCTCCAAAGAAGGTTATGGCTATATAGCATGTCTCTCACCTGGTGAAGGAGATATGCAGGCATATCTAAGGTCCATAAGGCATATCTAAGGTCCATAAGGCATATGGACCTTAGGTGTGACACCGCACTTCATTCCCCAGATGGCTAAGAGGAAGAGTGGGTTAGGTCTGACCTCTAACTTGGGAAACACAGAGGCCAAGAGACAAGTGCAGACTTCCTTGGTGGTAGAACTGAGAGAAAATTGTTATGTTGGGAAGGAACTACCTGCTTCTCAGAACTTGTCCAGATACCTAGAGTGACAGAAAGTCCCTCCACCAAGAAGTTGGAGGTGAATGTAGAATTAAAGATGGATTTATATAGGTCAAGAAAGGTATAGAGAGATCACCAGAAAACCAAACTTTTGCAGAACTCAGGAAAGGGTTTACAAGAGAAATAATTAGCTTTAGGCACCTGTCATGCCCAGAAGGCACACCTGAAAATCAGCTGGAGAGCGGGTGTGATGGGTTACTGTCTCTGAAGTTAAAAATATTTAATTAAAGGAACTGTGTCTTTGATATTCTCTTCACAGCATTCCTATTATCCTCCTCTACAGTTTTGACACTTTGCAGCTTCTGTGTATTCTCTCTTTCTCTCTCCCTCTCTCACAATCATATAATTATCCTGGCCAACAGTCTGGGAAGAGTAGACATTGTTTTCTCCACTTTATTTATTTATTTATTTATTTTTAAATGTTTTTTATTTATTTCTAGGAGAGAGAGAGACAGCGTGAGCAGGGGAGGGTCAGAGAGAGAGGGAGTCACCGACTCTGAAACAGGCTCCAGGCTCTGAGCTGGCAGTCTGCACAGAGCCCGACGCGGGGCTCGAACCCACGAACTGCGAGATCCTGACCTAAGCGAAAGTCGGACGCTTAACCGACTAAGCAACCCAGGTGCCCCTGTTTTCTCCACTTTAAAAATGAGAAAGAGGTGCCCCTGTTTTCTCCACTTTAAAAATGAGAAAGATGAGATTCAGAGTAGTAATTGCTACCCAAGGTTTGATGTCTTTTCTGTGATAAAGTTGGAATAAGAATACATGTCTTTTCACTTCTAGTCTGATATTCCTTCTATATTTCACTAGGTTTGATTATTTCATTACAAAATTTCATTTAGTGTCCTGATCTCTTGAGCACTCTTTCACTTACACTGAAGAGATATTAGAACTTTCAAAATCTGATTCAGACTGTGGCTCAGGGATTGCTGCCAAATTTTTGCAAAGCACTTTTCAATAATTCATAATTCCTTAAACATGGAAACCCACTGCCTAAATATAGCATGAGAGAATGTGCTCCGGTGCTTAGTTAAGCCAAAAGTTGCATATTTAAATACATTCAGTTTCTCCTTCTCCTCATATAAACACATCCAATGTCACCCATTTGTTTGTGCAGAATGCTTTAAAATAACCCTTGTTAAAATATGCAGGTACTTGATATGCCATTTTGTGTGATTGTCATATTTGTGCTGCTTTAGAGTTTTGCAATGTCAGCACGCAGAGCTTTCTTTTTCTTTAGTCTGACAAGACTGTACCAAGGGCCCTAAGGTCAGAACCTCTGCCCAAGATCCTAGAGGGGCAACGGAGAAATTTAATGGTGGGCTCCAAGGAAAGACCAATGGGAAAAGGACCATGCTACTGGAAGACCAGCTTTTCCCAGCCTGCAAAGAACTTGAATTCCCCAGCTGTGCTTCACATCTTCAGAGGGGATGTAACACTCCTGGCCATCTTGGGCTCTGAGAGCCTCTGGGTGGCTGAGGACAGGATTTCAGATAGAAGGCATCAAAATATTAATAGAATTGGTCTCTTTAATGTCAAGGAGGGCCTGTCCTGGGAAGGTGTCTTTAGAGGGAGACCAAGTTATTTGGTCATTATTTCAAGTTACTGATCCAGCAAAAGCTCACAGAATCTGTAGCCAGAACTGGCCTTCCATCTTGGCTTAGAGTTTCTGTAGCTTGATTCCTGCCTGATAACCGAGCCCTAAACTCCTGATTTCTATCCCTATCTCTGTTCATGATAAATCTGAAGACTGCTTTCTCTGTTTATCCTGCAGGTACAAAGTAACTGGCCATATTTCTGCCTGCCAGAAGTAATCGTTCTCGCCATATCCAGATCTCTCCCTCAGGTTCCATTTCATTCTCAGAACTCAGTCGAAGTGGTACTTCCGCAGGGCAATGTTTCTTGATCACTCCATCTAGGCTAGTTGCCCCTCTTCTGATTTCACAGACACCAGTGTGGTTTTTTTTGCTTTTATTGCACTTATCACAGTTTGCATTTATTGATCTGTTTTTCATTTTACTTTATTTATTTCTGTCTCCCTGCCCCCACCCCATCAGATATAAATGCCATTGAAGCAGGGAGCAGGCGTATCTTATCCAAAGCTGTATCCTCATGGTAGGTTCTCAGTACATATTTGTTGAATGAATTAATTCTTGAATTTGTCCCACCCACGTTTAGTCTGTTTGTTAACCTTCCACTGAATCACACTCAGCAAAGCTTATGACAAATAAAATAACTACTCATCTGAATTTATGCATGCTGGATGTAAGGACATGGCTCATGGTGAACAAATGTTGAGGGAATTAATAAGTAGATTGAACTTAGCTGATTGAAATAACAGAGTTCTGGTCTACACACCCAAGCTCTTTTATTAAAGCTGTTGAATTTAACAACAGTAACCAAGTAAGCAGGTCATTCTTTTTATGAACACACATTAGTTTTATTTGACAGAAAACCAATACAATTTGAAAATGGCTGAGGCAGCCTTGGGAAGCATTTGAACCTGGAATAACTTCTCGTTCACTCTCATTTATACCATGTAGCCACCTTCTTTAAGCAGTTAACTGTTTAGAGTCATTTTTTTTTAAATGTTTTTTATTTATTTCTAGGAGAGAGAGAGAGAGAGACAGCGTGAGCAGGGGAGGGTCAGAGAGAGGGAGTCACAGACTGAAACAGGCTCCAGGCTCTGAGCTGGCAGTCAGCACAGAGCCCGACGCGGGGCTCGAACCCACGAACCGCGAGATCATGACCTAAGTGAAAGTCGGATGCTTAACCAACTAAGCCACCCAGGCGCCCCTGTTTAGAGTCATTTTTAATATTGCAACTTTTCCTTACAAATTAATTATAAATTATAGATTGGAATTTACGTATCTTCCTGCCTTGTCTTTAACCTTTGGATTTATATAGCAAAAAAAGGATACCTAATCTAAATTTAATAATGTCTTGGTTTTCTTTTTTTTTTTTTTTAATTTTTTTTTTTTATTATTTATTTCTAGGAGAGAGAGAGAGACAGCGTGAGCAGGGGAGGGTCAGAGAGAGAGGGTCACAGACTGAAACAGGCTCCAGGCTCTGAGCTGGCAGTCAGCACAGAGCCCGACGCGGGGCTCGAACCCATGAACCGCGAGATCATGACCCAAGCGAAAGTTGGACGCTCAACCGACTAAGCCACCCAGGCGCCCCTAATAATGTCTTGGTTTTCTGATACAGGACAGATATTTACCTTGCTGGAGCTGAGCTACCTAAAATGAAGGATTTTACTTGATTTTCTAGATTTTTCAATAAGAAACACTAATGTCATTTCCACTGTGCATCATAGAAATCTAATCTTTCTAATTTGATAGCTTAAAGTCATTTTTGTGAAGAGCCTCCATTTGTCACCAAAACTCCATTGCTCACCTCCTTCCAAACTACAGACTTTCCTATTCCCATGAACACCCCTGGGCAATTCCATCCCTCGTTCATAGCAGCAGCAGCTTTCTTCCAGCTATTTTCCCCACTGGCATCTCTCATGCCACAAAAGTTAGCCAATGCTGATAAGAGAGTTGTGATCCGAGACTCTCTGGGAGAAACTCTAGAATTCCAAAGATTGCTATAGGATTATGTTATCCTCATCTAGAACCTGAAAGAAGGACATAAAAAGGGCACATACCATTTAGTTCTCTTACTTAAGCACACTGTTCATTCTGAAAACTGGAAAACCATTTCTAGGGGTTCTTCAAGCTCTTACCTCATGGTACTTACCATTTGCTCACTTTGCTATTCCTCCTCTTGGGCTTACTAGTTTTCTGTACCACCCACTTCATTTGTTTCTTGGTTTCTCCTTTCTGCCTGCTCCTGTATAATGATCACCCCATTTTCTCCTTATTTCAGTTTTGACCCCTGAATTTACCTGTGGTACATGACCTCCTGTCCTCTGTTTCATTCATGGTGACAGTGGTGTGAGGAAATCTGTCTCTGGGCTCCTGGCCCTTGTGCAGCCAACCAGACAGCTCTGTCTCCTGTCAGACCCCATCTGACATGGTAGGGAAATTGGGGAATTGTGTAGGGTCTTAGGAAATAATGCTGAGAAAATGAAGGGGAGGAAAGGCATTCTAGAAAGAAGTAACATTGGGAATAAAGGTAAGAAAAGGGAAATAAGATACTTATGAAGTTCAAAGTGTTTATTTTGGTCTGAATATAAACTTTTTAAAAAATGTTTTATTTATTTCTGAGAGAGAAAGAGAGAGAGCATGAGCCGGAGAGGGTCAGAGAGAGAGAGGGAGACACAGAATCTGAAACAGGCTCCAGGCTTTGAGCTAGCTGTCAGCACAGAGCTCGACGCAGGGCTTGAACCCATGAACCGTGAGATCGTGACCTGAGCCGAAGTCGGATTCTTAACTGACTAAGCCACCCAGGCGCCTCATATTTTGATCTGAATATAGAGAGAATATGATAAAGTTCTAAGATACGAAGTCAGAAAGGTAGGCAGGATCAAAATACCTATGTATGAATAACTACAATAGTAGGCTTTAGATGATAACGTGCTGTGTGTGAGTTGGAAATGCTCAATGCTCTCAGAGTTTATAGAAGTTGGTTATGACCAAGATGATTAGGAAAAAACACATAGAGCAGCTGATATTTGAAACTGAACCTTAATTTAAGGATATGTAAAACTTTTATGTCAGGAATTAAAGGAAAAGGATAGAAAGAGAAGAAATTGCACTGAAAGGTAAACAGTGACCAATATTTAGTATAGCTGGGCGTTTTGAATGGGACATGCCTTTTAATATATTAACACGTTTTTTGACTTGAAACCCACATGGTCTATTTTTCGTTAACCTCAAGAGTGCCTCATCTTTATCTTTTTGACAGACACTACCATTTTATTCTTTGCAGTCCTTATTTATGCAAACACATTATCCCCTTTGGGCTTTAGATTCTTTAAGGGCAAGGAATTTGTCTCACTTACCTTTGTATCCTCCAACAAAGGGAAGCATGGCCACAGCATGCACACCGTAGGGCCAATAGCTGGCTATTGAATTTATAAATAAAGACCCAGGGTCTTCTTTATTTTTTGCTATTATTTAGGAGTCCCCTTTTCAGCTCTATGCAAATACTGATTTTGAGCTGGAGGGAAAAGTGTTGGATTAGGAGTCAGGATATCCAAGTCCCAATCATGAGCTGTCCCAACCCCATGTGTAATATTGAGTCTACGCTTCCTCATCTATAAAATTAGGTCAGTGCTCTAGATTGTTTTCCCCAACACTTTAGTCAGCAAGGACTAATTTTGAGTCGTTTGTTTACCAACCTTTTTGCTATAAAATCATAATGATTCATTTTTACAATAACTTACTATGTCTGCAAAACAGAGTTTTCAGTCAAAGTGGAGTACCTGATATGATGTGGATAGAAAGGTCCCGCTTAGATCACTGGGAGCAATGTAATAGCAGGAAAATGTAAAATCGCCACCCTGCTTTTTGAAACATTTAAAATAGTTGACAGGATTCGAGGAGTCTGAGGGCCGTAATTTGGAAACAGGAAGTTAGGTGGTCCCTCCCCACTCTATTATAGACTCTTTTTGGAGTGATTTCCCCCATCTCGATTAAGGAGGAAGGTATACAACAGCGTGATTTCAGAATACTCTTATTTCTTCCAAAATTACTGTAAGGCATATATTTAAGCATTTGAAAGTGAACGGGAAATAAACATAATCTGTTTTTAACCATTTGGGGGAACTGTGCACTACAGTATGAGAAAATTAGAGACGTCCCCCAATGGTAAGGAAGTCAAGGGTAAGAATGATTGTTAGAAGCTGTTGTCTAGACTGTGTAAAGCCTGTAGAGGAAGACGGCATCCAAGAGACTTTTTTAAGTTTCTTTGTTTGCAGTCTAAAATTATAGAGGAAAGCCAGGCTGGCAATTGTTCTGGCTCATTTAGGATTCTTTCCCAGTCATTCTCTCAGCTCTAGGCTCCTTCATGTCAGTCAATGCCCTCCACGTTTGAATAACCCCTGAGAGGAAGCTGAATGTGCTTCTCTTTGCAGCAGAAATTTCCACTTCTGTAGAAAAACAAGTAGAGCAAATTGGGTTACTACGGAGAATGACATTAGGGTGTCAGTGGAATAAGTTCTTATTTAGTTTTATTAGCTTCCTTAGAAAGTGCAAACTTCAATAGCCACATACATTCTCCTGGGCAATACCAAGTCTCTCTTGTGTTTTATTTTTAGCCTTGACAAGAAAGCTGTCTTTGCCAATTTGTCTCAAAACAGAGGATGGATGTAATATTTATCCTCAAGGAAAGTAGTAGCCAGAGTAACATAACCTATATTTATATAGTACTTTTACATATTTTATATCATTTGATCTTTGCAGCAACTATGCAAGACAAATTGGCATTATTTCTCCTAAATGAGGAACTTGAAGCTCATAGGGGTTGATTGTCTTGTTTAAGGTCACTCAAATGAATCAGTAGAGAAGCCAGGATTTGAATTCCTATCTGTTTGTCACCAGTACCTATGATTTTCCTCTCCAAGATGTTGCTTTAAGATCAGTTATTATTTACTCCAGGGGCAGAACTCGCTTCACAGTACACAGATTAGGTGTCCAATGCGCAGGATGCCTACTAAGCATGCACCAAAGTGAACAAAAAGTGTCATTAGTTTTAGGAGAGGCTGAAAAAGGACAAATAAAACTATAACCTCAGTGTTCAAGGGGCAATGAATATTAGTGGCTGCAGAATGGAGGCAAAATCGTTGAAGGGGTAGCATTTATTTAGCAAATACAAATGACCCATATGAAAATTATTCAAGGTTCATAGCTTAGAAATGCCAATATAGAAAAATGAGAGGCAGATTAATCTCATCAAAATGGCAAAGATTCTTCAAAAGCAATAACATGCAGTTTTGTTAAGAATGAAGGGAAATGAACCTCTCATAATTGCTTGTGGGTTTGTAAATTGGTACACCTGTCACAAGGGCAATTCAGCATATTTAAAAAAAAACCATAGAAGTATGCATTATATCATGTCTTGACTTCCTATGCTAGGTGTTAACGCTGGATAGAAAGACAATGAGGGCGAGTAAGATATTGCCTCCACCTGTTTGACAGAGGAGACAAGCAACTAAGCAATTACAATAATGTGATCATTCCACAAATACAATAAAAATTCTTATTTTGAAATAATCGTATATGTATATGTGTGCATGTAGAATATTAAGCATATTAAAAATAAAGTTTAATGGTATTTGTAGAATTATGAGATATTTATTTTATTTTTCATATTTTAAAATATTTGTCAAATGCACTTGTAATGTGAATGACTAGAATACTAAGTCACAAATGCCTGCCTCTTTTACTAGCCATGAAAATCAGTTCGCGAGTCAATAATAACCGGGCCTATTGGCATATTAAAGACTTTATGTCTAGCATACTTTGGATAAGCCTTTGTGTACCCATCTGAGATCCAGATCATTTCTTACTCAGTTCTACTTTGTTGTACTGCATTCATGTGTCTGGATTGCTGGTATTTGGACCTAATTGCCATTGTTGGTTTCCAATACAGTTTATCACAAGGACAGGAGTTTAACCTTGAATGTGAACTCTGTTGGCTAATGTTCTAGTCCTGTCTGGGGAGCTTCATCACCAGGACTCTACACTGGTGGCTGAATATTTCTAGACATATCTCTATGAATACCTGAGAAACTCTAGAGGTTCTTTAGAGCATTCTGTTGCCATGTCCTTTCACCTTCTGCTTTAGACTCAAGTTAGTTCTTGCTTCTAGGCTTGAAAGTTTGGATTTTAAGGACCTGCCTTCCCTCCAGGGAAAACAGCTCACTCACCGAGTTCCTTAATCCCATCATCCAACACCATGGACTATAGCTTTGCTTCCACAGGTTAGTTGGGAGACCCCCAGAATGCCTTGCAGAGTGTGATGGACCCCAAAATTTCATTCCACCTGCTTTTGTTGGCTGTCCACCTGGCCTCTACTTAGCCATGAGCTTTCCCTCAGTAACACATCAAGTTTCTTGCTAAACTCTCCTGATTTTGTACTCAGGCTGCACAGAAACTTGATGTTTATGACAATTGGCAAATGTTATTTTTTCCAAAAGTTAAATAATCACAGGGTCATGTGACTCTATCTCTGTCTCTCTCGAAATGAATAAACTTAAAAAAAATAAAAATGGAAAAAAATAGTAATCAAAGTATCTTGCATATCCTAAAATTTATGTGTTGCCTGATAGTTCCATAATTTAAATAATAGTTTATTTCACTTTATGATCCACTAACAATAACAGAACTTAATTTTTTTAATCAAAGAAACACATGCCTATGGCAAATATTCTTGAGAAATTTCAAAACAAAAGACAAAATAGATGCAGATATCGCTATTACATTAAATGAATTTGAAATTGACTTGTAATTTAATTATGTTCTCAGGATAGAAACATATTTGCTCTGAATGTCAAAAGTCCCCTCAGCTGATTTCATAATGGGGTACTACCTTTGGTCTCAGAAAGAGGAGACAAGTTGTGGCATAATATTAGTTATTGGTCAGTGCATGCCAGTAATGGTTTATCATCATTTTGGTGCAGTTCACTTATTTGCATGAAATAATTAAGAACAGTGGCTCTTCAAGTTGTTTATTCTAGAAAGATCAATGACAATGTAGTCATTGTTGAATACTCTGGTATTAGAGGGTTTGCTCTAGGAGAGTTCCTATTTGTATTCGGGATCGATGGTTGACCGAAAGTGTGCATGATTCTCATGAAACTCAGTGGGGCTTAGACTCCTGTTTTTGCAATTCTATTCTATTAAGTCTGAATAGTTTTCATACAGGCCATTTGTATTTGCAAAACAAACACTATCTCTTCAATGATTTTGCCTCAGTTCTACCATTATGATTATTATTTATTGCCCCTTTAAGTCTTAGCCTCTTAAAATATTTCTTATTCCCTTTCTCCCTCACATCTTCATTTCTGGACATTTCCTTTCTTATCATTTCCTGAGTGTTCTTGCTACCAATTACCCAATCAGCAAAAGAAAAAAAATTGAGGTAAGTCTGACTTTCTGTGCTAGAGATCTGAAAATTTTGTTTGTATGTACTTGATGGTGAGAAAATAAGTTTCCTATTCAGCCTGACACACATTTATATATGCAAAAACCATGCAAGTGCTAGCTTCCTTCCCCTTAGGAATCAACAGCCTTTTACTTGAAAAGTAAATATTTGATAAAGGAAAGAGATTAGTCCTACATTCAACTCTGAGTTATTCCTATTGAGAGATCCTTTCCTGCTCCCGTACCCTATGCTTCTGACATCACTAGTTACCCTGAATTAACTTCTCAGTAGGGTTAGGACTATGGCTCAATTGGCCTTAGCAGGAGAAAGATGTGGAAAAGCCATGCTTCCATTTATTTGTAGTAGGTCTTTGTCATTCATTTGATGACACAGTCTTGGACCTTCCTTGCAATGTTGGGGGGAATCGCCCACCTTTTGAGGAAGAGCTTGCGCTTTACTCTGAAAGTATATGAGACATTCTTATGACCCTTTGCAGCTACGACTTTATCACATGGCCTGAGCACCATCCATCAGCTAGACAGACGAAGTCAGAAGCTACTTCTGTGATGAAGTCGGACCCCTCAGATCTTCAGGGATCTTTGGAGGCACCTGCTGGAGACAGCCATGTCTGTGTGCTTGTGAGTAGGTGTCCGGTGTCTGGGTCCTGGGTCAGAAGCTGCAGTGCTGTATTCAGTGACCACAGCAAAGGTGTCTTAGACCAGTTCTGTGGCATTTATTTGGGCATAAAGCCTGGCTGCATCATCCCAGCGCCTGTTTCTCTGGAGATTATATAAGCCACCCACCATATTTTTTGTTAACTTGTACATTTTCATATATAACTTAAGACTGACAGAAAATTTGCAAGAATATGCAAGAAATTCATATATACTCCTATATACATTTCTATATACTCTTGGCTTAGGTTTACTTTTTAAAAAATCTTTCTTTAAAAAATTATTTTAGAAGTAGCTTCAGTCTCACATAGAAGTTGCAAAAATAGAGTTCCCATATATCCTTCACCCATCTTCTCTCAGTGATTATAACTTACAAAACCATAGCATAATTATCAAAACTAGACCATTGATAAAAACTATTTGCTAAACTGCAGACCTTATTTGGATTTCACTAGTTCTTATATGCAATTTTTTATATATAGTCCTATAAACCTGTGTGTGTACGCAATCGGGATACCAAACTTAATTGCCCCAAAGAAACTCCCTTGTGGTTCCACTTTGCAGTCACACTCTCCCCCAAACCTAATCCTTGGCAGGCATTGATCCATTCTCCATCACAATTCTGTTACTTCTGGAATGTTATGTAAGTGGAATCAATCATACATATCTCCTAAAGGCAAGCAATAATTCTTGAAGCAATCAGCCTAACTCCATAATAATGAAGAGACACATTTTCTAAACACAGCATACTCTGTATCGAGTCCCCTACCCATTATCTCCACCTGGGAGACAGTTCTTCATATTGTCACACAGAAGAATCTCAGTGCCCGTCTTCTGGCTGCAGATGATGGTTGGACATGGTGGGGAAGGGAAGGGAAGGGAGGAGAGGGAGAGAGAGAGAGAATCCCAAGCAGGCTCCATGCTGTCAGTGCAGAGCCCAATGTGGGACTTGAACCCATGAACCATGAGATTATGACCTGAGCTGAAATCAGGACTTGGATGCTTAACTGACTGAACCATCCAGGTGCTCATAAATATGACAGTTTCTATTTAGAGCAAGAGATGGAGGGACACAAAGATGTGAAGTTTCCTTGAGATGGGGGAAAGGATGTGAGTAAGGAAGGTTTTGGATGAGAGAGCTCAGCAAACCACTTTCCAGGTAGCACCCTCACCGCTGGTTGCCAGGAGTAAGTAGAGGGGATGGGCAGCTGTCCAGTAATAGGCACTAAACCTTTGCAGCTTGATTGCCTGAAACGGGTTGGGGCAAGGAGTTGCAGGGTAATACTTATACTTTCTTTCTTTCTTTTTTTTTTTTAATGTTTTATTTATTTTTAGGAGAGAGAGAGAGACAGCGTGAGCAGGGGAGGGTCAGAGAGAGAGGGAGTCACAGACTGAAACAGGCTCCAGGCTCTTGAGCTGGCAGTCAGCACAGAGCCCGACGCGGGGCTCGAACCCACGAACCGCGAGATCATGACCCAAGCGAAAGTCGGACGCTTAACTGACTAAGCCACCCAGGCGCCCCACTATACTTATACTTTCAATAGCTTTTTATTCTTTCAAGCAAGACTCAAAAACAAAAACAAAAAAACAAAAAAATCCCTGAATTGTAGGACTTAATTTCTTCTCAATAAGCTCTAGGAATTAGTTTTGTCAGGCAGGCTTGGCAGGCCCATTCTCCCCATGGGGTGGAGAAGAAAAGAAAAATATGCGAGTAATGTCTTCATTGGAATCGTTATCTCCAGGATGTAGCACAGGGTCTGATAGTAATTGGGAAGATAGGATCCTAGCGAAGGCTAGGACTCCTTTGCAGAACGGTTTGTCTCCTGGGAGGAAATGGCTCTGTGACCTGTGGACACTTCTTTTTACCCGCTAGCGGGTTGAAGATTAGTTGTATTTTGCCTCTAGAAACTAAATGTCAATAGAATTTCTGTAGGCTCTTCTGTCGAGGTGGACTTTGTCTAGATTTGTGTCTCTGAAGGCAATTACAGTTAAAGTTTACAGAAGCTTTACTTTTATGGAATTCTATCACTTCTTTGAATTTCTTTGGATTATTAGTACCCTCTCCTTCCTCCTTACTGTCCTGTGGTCCAATCTACACGTTTGATTTAAAAAAGATTCTAAGAGGCTTGCCGTCAAACTGACACCAACAATCCATCTTTCTTGGGCCCTGTCTGAGAAGGACCTGGAAAAACGCAGCTTTCAGCGGACCATGGAGGTGGGCTGCTATTTTTCATGTGTGACTGAAGTTCCAGTTAGCTCTTTACTGCTTCTTGGGATGCTACCATCATTTTCAGATAGAAAAATAATAGCTTAAATGAAAACTGAGACACAGATTGTTTTTGCCTTGAACCAATTTGTCGAAGACGAATTTATCTAAAATTTAACCTCCTTTGAGAATTTCAACATCCACTCAGGCATCCTTTCTCCCCTTGCCATACTTTTGAGATTTTATATTTTTCAAAACATATTGATCAAATATACAGGGCTGAGTTCTGCTTTTAGACAGCACGGAGTAACAAGGACCACCTTTATCTTTTTGACTAAGCTTTAAAAAAGAAAGACAAAATATGTGAAACAATAGTATTCAGACATTGGACATCAGGCAGCAGGAAGTGGTGGGCCCTAAGAGAAGGCAAACACATGATCTGAGCCCTGTGATTGCTCCAGCTTACTTCTTAGAGTTTTAGGCCACTGTGTAGGAAGACAGAACCCGAGTGAACCGATTACAGTCAATTCCTAGACTTTGTAGTTATATTTTAAATTTTCCAGTTGGACTTTTGTACTAGAGATATTTTCATGAAGATTTGTATGCTGGCCATGCCCACATCCTGCTGCTGGGGAAAATAGCATTCTCCCCTGCTTTCTGCCTAAAACTGCCATGGTACAGTGTGTATCATGATTAATCAGTGAAGCTGTCTGTCATTCTCTGGTTTTGACTGACTGGGCTAGGGATGAGCTTTCATGCCTAAGTAGAAAATAAAGATGTTGCTTGTCAAGGACCTGGGCCCGGATTGTGCTTCATATTGGATAGTAACTAATTGAGCTGTTCAGATCTTTTCTCTTGGAAAGCATCGATGCTCACAAAGCAGGAGGGCTCCTGGAACCCAGGTTGTGTCTTAAAAGACTGAGCTATTGGGACACCTGGGTGGCTCAGTCTGTTAAGTGCCAGATGCTTGGTTTTGGGTCAGGTCATGATCTCACGGTTCGTTGGGCTCTGTGCTGATAGTGCAGAGCCTGCCTGGGTTTCTCTCTCTCTCTCTCACAAAAACAAATAAATGAACATTAAGAAAATTAAAAAAAAAAAGACTGAGCTATTATTTTGGTTTTGCATGAGGCCTGATACGTATCCCAATCTTAAATAAACCAGAGTCCAGATTGACTACATAGGTTGCTGACATGATTCCTGCTTTCCTTCACAATAAATTCCTATCACTAAAGAGAGTACCTTTGTGTTTTTTTTCTTATAAATTAAATGGCTTCTTTATTCTTTTTTTTTTTTTTACAAATAATTTATTGTCAAATTAGTTTCCACATAACACCCAGTGCTCATCCCCACAAGTGCCCTCCTCCATGCCCACCCCTCCTCCCCCCACATCCACCAGTCCTCAGTTTTTGTCAGCATTCAAGAGTCTCTCATGGTTTGCCTCTCTCCCTTTCCCCCACCACTTCCGCCCTTCTTCTCCTCTTGGTCCTCTGTTAAGTTCCTCCTAATCCTCCTATACGTGCACACATATGATATTTGTCCTTCTCTGCCTGACTTATTTCGCTCAGCATAACACCTTCAAGGTCCATCCATGTTGCTACACATGGCCAGATTTCATTGTTTCTCATTGTCATGTAGAATTCCATGGTATAGATAAACCACATCTTCTTGATCCATTCATCTGTTGATGGACACTTAGGCCCTTTCCAGGTTTTAGCTATTGTGGAGAGTGCTGCTAAGAACATTGGGGTACATGTGCTCCTATGCATCAACATTTCTGTATCCCTTGGGTAAATTCCTAGCAGTGCTATTGCTGGGTCATAGGGGAGTTCTATTGTTAGTTTCTTGAGGAACCTCTACACTGTTTTCCAGAGGGGCTGGACCAGTTTACATTCCCACCAACAGTGTAGGAGGGTGCCCGTTTCTCCACATCCTCGCCAGCATCTAGAGTTCTCTGATTGGCTCATTTTAGCCACTCTGACTGGCATGAGGTGGTATCTCAGTGTGGTTTTGATTTGTATTTCCTTGATGAGGAGGGATGCTGAGCATCGTTTCATGTGTCTGTTGGCCATCTGGATGTCCTCTTGGAGAAGTGTCTGTTCATATCTTCTGCCCATTTCTTCACTGGGTTGTTTGTTTTTCAGGCGTGTAGTTTGGTGAGTTCCTTGTAGATTCTGGATATCAACCCTTTATCTGATATGTCATTTGCAACTATCTTTCCCATTCCGTTGGTTGCCTATTAATTTTCTGGGTTGTTTCCTTGGCTGTGCAGAAGCTTTTAATCTTGATGAGGTCCCAACAGTTTATTTTTGCTCTTGATTCCCTTGCTTTTGGGGATGTGTCAAGTAAGAAGTTGCTGCGGTGGAGGTCAAGGCGGTTGTTTCCTGCTTTCTCCTCTAGGGTGCTGATAGTTTCCTGTCTCACGTTCAGGTCCTTGATCCATTTTGAGTTTATTTTTGTGCATGGTGTGAGAAAATGATCTAGTTTCATTCTCTGCATGTTGCTGTCCAGTTCTCCCAACACCATCTGTTAAAAAGGCTGTCTTTTTTCCATCGGATATTCTTTCCTGCTTTGTCAAAGATTAGTTGGCTGTATACTTTGGGTCCACTTCTGAGTTCTCAATTCTGTTCCATTGGTCTATGTGTCTGTTTTTGTGCCAATACCACACTGTCTTGTTGATGACAGCTTTGCAGTAGAGGCTGAAGTCTGGGATGGTGATCCCTCCCGTTTTGGTTTTATTTTTCAGGATTACTTTGGCTACTCGGGGTCTTTTGTGGTTCCATACAAATTTTTGGATAGTTTGTTCTAGTTTTGAGAAGTATGCTGGTGCAAATTTGATTGGAATTGCATTGAATGTGTAGAGTGCCTTAGGTAGTAATGACATCTTAACTATATTTATTCTTCCTATCCATGAGCATGGAATGTTTTTCCATTTCTTTGTGTCTTCTTCAATTTCCTTCATAAGTTTTCTATAGTTTTCATCATACAGACCTCTTGTATCCTTGGTTAGGTTTATTCCGAGGTATTTTATGGTTTTTTGTGCAACTGTGAATGGGATCAGTTTCTTGATTTCTCTTTCTGTTGCTTCATTGTTGGTGTATAAAAATGCAACCGATTTCTGTACGTTGATTTTGTACCCTGCAACTTGGCTGAATTCTTGGATCAGTTCTAGTAGGCTTCTGGTGGAGTCTGTCGGGTTTTCAATGTAGAGTATCATGTCATCTGCGAAGAGTGAAAGTTTGACTTCCTCTTTGCCAATTCTGATGCCTTTGATTTCCTTTGGTGTCTGATGGCTGATGCTAGGACTTCCAGCACTATGTTAAACAACAGTGGTGAGAGTGGACATCCCTGTCATGTTCCTGATCTCAGGGGGAAAGCTCTCAGTTTTTCCCTGTTGAGGATGATGTTCGCTGAAGGCTTCTCATAGATGGCTTTGATGATGTTTAGGTAGGTTCCTTCTATCCCGACTTTCTCTAGAGTCTTTATTAAGAAGGGATGCTGTATTTTGTCAAATGCTTTTTCTGCATCTATTGACAGGATCATATGGTTTTTATCTTTTCTTTATTGATATGATGGATCACATTGATTGATTTGCGAATGTTGAACCAGCCCTGTAACCCAGGAATGAATCCCACTTGATCTTGGTGGATGATTCTTTTTATATGCTGCTGGATTCGATTTGCAAGGATCTTGCTGAGAATTTTTGCATCCGTATTCATCAAGGATATTGGCCTGTAGTTCTCTTTTTTTGCTGGATCTCTGTCTGGCTTGGGAATCAGAGTGATACTGGCTTCATAAAATGAGTCTGGGAGTTTTCCTTCGATTTCTATTTTTTGGAATAGTTTGAGAAGAATTGGGATTAATTCTGTTTTAAATGTCTGGTAGAATTCCCCAGGGAAGCCATCAGGTCCAGGGCCCTTATTTGTTGGGAGATTTTTGATCACTGATTCAATTTCTTCACTTGTTATGGGTCTGTTCAGGTTTTCTATTTCTTCCCGTGTGAATTTTGGTAGTGGGTGTGTGTTTAGGAATTTGTCCATGTCTTCTAAGTTGTCCAATTTGTTGGCATATAATTTTTCATAGTATTCCCTGATAATTGCCTGTATTTCTGAGGGGTTGGCTGTAATAAGTCCATTTTCATTCATAATTTTGTCTATTTGGGTGCTCTCTCTTTTCTCTTGGATAAGTCTGGCTAGAGGTTTGTCAATTTTGTTTACCTTTTCAAAAAACCAACTCTTGGTTTCATTGATCTGTTCAATTGTTTCTTTGGTCTCTATGTTGTTTATTTCTGCTCTAATTTTTACTATTTCTCTTCTTCTACTGGGTTTAGGGCGTTCTTGTTGCTCTGCCTCTAGTTCCTTTAGGTGAGCTGTTAGATTTTGACTTGCGCTTTTTCTAATCTCTTGAAATAGGCCTGGAGAGCAATGTACTTTCCTCTTAGGACTGCCTTTGCCGCATCCCATAGATTTTGAATTGTTGTGTTTTCATTTTCATTTGTTTCCATATATTTTTAAATTTCATCTCTAATTGCCTGATTGGCGCATTCATTCTTTAGAAGGGTGTTCTTTAACCTCCATGTTTTTGGAAGTTTTCCAGACTTCTTCCTGTCATTGATTTCAAGTTTCAAAGCATTGTGATCTGACAGTGTGCATGGTATGATCTCTATTCTTTTATATTTATTGAGGGCTGCTTTATGTCCCAGTATGTGATCTATCTTGGAGAATGTGCCATGCGCACTTGAGAAGAAAGTAAATTCCCTGGCCTCAGGATGTAAAGTTCTATATATATCCGTCAGGTCCATCTGGTCCAATGTATCTTTCAAGTCCATTATTTCTTTAGTGATTTTCTGTCTGGTTGACCTATCCATTGCTGTAAGCGGAGTATTAAAGTCCCCTGCTATTAGCACATTCTTATCTATAATTATGCTTGTTTCTGTTTGTGATTAATTGTTTTAGATATTTAGGTGCTCCCATATTCGGTGCGTAGACATTTATGATTGTTAGTTCTTCCTGATGGATGGACCCTGTAATTATTATGTAGTGCCCTTCTTCATCTCTTGTGATTGTCTTAATTGAAAGTCCAGTTTGTCTGATATAAGTATCGCTACTCCGGCTTTCTTTTGATTTCCTGTAGCATGATATATATTTCTCCATCCCCTTACTTTTAATCTGAAGGTATCTTCCGTCTAAAATGAGTTTCTTGTAGACAGCATATAGATGGATTTTGTTTTTTATCCATTCTGCTACCCTATGTCTTTTGATTGGAGCATTCAGCCCATTTACATTCAGTGTTATTATTGAAATATGTGGGTTTAGAGTCTTTGTATCTTTTGTAGGGTTCATGTTTGTGGTGGTGTCTCTGGAATCTTTGTTCCTTGCAACCTTTCCTTCAGAGCATCCCCTCAGGATTTCTTGTAGGGCTGGCTTCGTGGTGACAAATTCTTTCAATTTCTGTTTGTTTGGAAAGGTTTTTATCTCTCCTTCTATTTTGAATGACAGGCTTGCTGGATAGAGGATTCTTGGCTGCATATTTTTACTGTTCATCACATTGAAGATCTCCTGCCATTCCTTTCTGGCCTGCCACGTTTCAGTAGATAGGTCTGTCACCACTCTGATGGGTTTCCCTTTGTATGTGAGGGCCCTTTTCTCCCTAGCTGCTTTCAAAATTCTCTCTTTGTCCTTGTATTTTGCCATTTTGACGATGATATGTCGTGCAGAAGATCGATTCAAGTTACGTCTGAGGGGAGTCCTCTGAGCCTCTTGTATTTCCACATAGACTTCCTTCCCCAGGTCGGGGAAGTTCTTGCTATAATTTGTTCCAGGACTCCTTCAGCACCTTTCCCTCTCTCTTCCTCTTCTGGGATTCCTATGATACGGATATTGTTGCGTTTGACTGTGTCGCTGAGCTCTCGAATTCTTCTTTCCTGTTCCTGGATCAGTTTGCCTCTTTTTTTGTCAGCTTCTTGTTTTTCTATAATGGTGTCTTCTAAATCACTTATTCTCCTTTCTGCCTCTTCAAGCCGTGCATTGGAGGCCTCTAATTTATTATGTATCTCATTTATCGCATTTTTTAATTCTTCATGCCTATTTTTATTTTCCATTCTGTCTGTAGCCATAGTTTCTTTGATGTCCCCTATGTTTTTTTCAAGCCCTGCTATTAATTTCACCATTATTATTCTAAAATCTTGTTCACTTATGCTGCTGATACCTGTTTTGAGCAGTTCATTAGCTGTCATTTCTTCTTGGAATTTCTTTAGAGGAGAGCTCTTTCGTTTCGTCATTTTAGTTAGCTTTCCGGCTCTTGTTGGTTTTAAAGACCTGTTATGCTCTCTGTTTCTATGAGCGCTGCTATATCCAAGAAGACTCTTTGACTTTCCAGGGCCTAATCTTTCAGAGATTGTTTTTTGAATGGTATCCCTCGGTCACTCTTGTTGGGACCTTAGTTATTTTATTTTCCTATTCGTAGTGAAATTTGGGACTCTTCACCTTGTGTACTCTAGCTTGTTTCTTGAGGTAGCCCTGGAAAAGAAAACAGACAGACAAACACACAGGGAGCAGGAGCACATAAACGCACAGGCTGATTCAACTAACATGCAAAGCGAGAGGGAAAACGAAAAAGTTAATAGAAAAGACGGAGGAGGGAGGGCGAATAATAGGGAGCATAAAATACATAAAAGGGTCAAAAAGGGGAAAAGAAAAGGAAAAAAGAAGAAAACCGATGGACAAAGAACGGTTTAAAGCATATACCTGGATTTCCCAGCTACAGTTAAATAGCCGTGTGTATGCAGTGCTGGTTGAAGAGCATAGAGAAAAAGAGAGAAGGCAGGGCGAGACGAGGCAGATTTGGAAATAGAATGAACAGGCAGAAGGGATAAGAAGCTTTTTTCAAAGAGGTAAAGGGTAGAATATGGTTGGATAGGTGAGAGAAGGATGCTGGAATTATCCAGAGAAACTATATAGTCTAATTACTCCTGAGAGAAATAGCTGAAAAAGTCGGTAGGTGTAGAATTTACATTTACAGAATGGACTTGTGATTGTTTAAGCAAGCTGGCGACCAGAGTTAATCAGGTCAGTGTTTTGGGGAAAAAAGCGAGAAAAGAGAAAGAAGAAGAAAAAAAGAGAAAAGAAAGGGGAAAAAAAAGAAAGAAGAAAAAAAAAAAAAGGAAAAAAAAAAGGGAAAAAGAAAAAAAAAAAGGGAGGAGGGCACCTCTCAGGCAGGGATGGGCGTGGCGTGATCCGATGCCTCAGGCGGGGGTTCTGCCTTGGCGATTGTGGGGAGGAGAGTGACGGTGCTCCAGTCCCTTCTTGAACCCCGCGCTGCAGCTCGCTTTTTTTTTTTTGGCGTGTCAACTCCCCGTTCCGGGGACGCAGCCGAAGTTGGTTGCACTCTTCAACCCAGGCCAGTTCCAATCTCCAAATCCCAGTCCGCGCCCCGCTGAAGTTGCCTTAGACACAGCTTCCCAGACAACCCCCTCGGGCTATTCCAGGCTCCCTGCTGAGCTCTGGGGGCGAGTCAGGATCGCTGCTTCCTTCTCTGGGTCGGGCTGGTGCGCATGCGCGGGTGCTTGCCTGCCAGTTCCGCGTAGCCTGAGCCCGCTGGAGTGAGGAAAACTGGGTCTCTCTATGGCTCGTCACCCGAGACACGAACTCACAGGCAAATTTCCCAGTTTTTAGCTCTTTGCCTTCCCTCTCGAGTTCCAGCCAGCCAGGAGCGCGGACGCCTGGTGTCTGCGCATCTCCTTCAGGGGTCCCAGCCGCGCTGGAGCTACAATGGTGGCAGGCGCGCCCGCGCCGCTTTAAAACCCAACCTCCAGGAGCGGCACAAAGAAGCAGTTTGTGTGCTCAGCCTCCCCCAGGACCAGTTGTCGCGAGGGGACCTGGTGTGCAGGTATTTGGCAAGTACGGTCTTTCTATGCACCGAGCGGAGATTTTTCTGTCTCGGACTCTCTCCTTTTCCCCTCTCACTCCCCGTAGAGGGTAGAGGGGGATCGCCTCCCACCCTGGAGGCTCCGATCCCGGCCCGATTTTACCTTCCCGGTTCGCACTCACGTTAGAAGGCTTTCTCAGTGGATTCTGCGTCCTTTTTCTCCCAGTCTCTCAGGTTTTGTATGGTTTCCAATGGCTTCAGATCTTTTCTGTGTGATGTATGGGCGCGAGTGCAAGTACGGAGCTCCTTACTTCTCCGCCATCTTGCCTCAATCCTCGCTTCTTTATTCTTTTTACTAATAATAGCTGTGGTTGAAAGGGTACTGTGGATTAAGCTCACATATAATAGCATCAAACTGATAGTCTTGTAGGATTTTACTACTACTACTACTACAATTTTATAGGTTACAGCCCAAGGGCAAGTGGTAAGTATGTAGCTGAGGTGGGATTTAAAACCAAGTTCAAGTTCATATGACCATTAGTTTATGCTCCTTTTCTTCCTCTGCTTATGTGCTGTCGATCAATATTTCTTCCACTTAAGTTAACTGGGGCACCTAAAAAAAGATGACACTCTGGGAATATGTTAGAATCAAAACCTGTTTTTAATGTTTCCTCTTCTTGGATAATTATTACTAAAATTAGTAATAATTAGTATCTGTGTTCCTTCGGTGAGTTGTCATTTAACTGCTATGAAAATTCTCATTAGAATGTATATGAATTACCATTTTTGCAAGTAATTAAATAAGAGATTATCTTCTTTTTGAGAAAATGTTAGCTGCCAGAAAACATGTTTTTAGCTAATAGGTTTTAAATTAAACTCATTGTAAGTGGTGTTTTACCGCTATGTACAAGAACTGAATTCTTATCAGAAAGATTAATAATGAAAGAAACACACACACAAATCCTTACCTTCAGGTAGAAGCTATTTATTTATTTATAATGTAATTTATTGTCAAGTTGGCTAACATACAGTGTGTACAGTGTGCTTTTGGTTTTGGGGTAGATTCCTGTGATTCACTGATTACATTGAACACCCAGTGCTCATCCCAACAAGTGCCCTTCTCAATACCTGTCACCCATTTTCCCCTCTCCCTTGCCCTCCCGCCATCAACCCACAGTTTGTTCTCAGTATTTAAGAGTCTCTTATGCCTTGCCTCCCTTCCTCTCTATAATTATGTTTTCCCCTTCTCTTCCCCCATAGTCCTCTGATAAGTTTCTCCTGTTCCACATATGAGTGAAAACTTACAGTATCTGTCTTTCCCTGACTGACTTATTTCACTCAGAATAATACCCTTTAGCTCCATCCACATTGCTGCAAATGGCAGGATTTCATTCTTTCTCATGACCAAGTAGTATACCAATGTATATATAGACCACATCATCTTTATTCATTCATCAGCTGAGGGACATTTAGACTCTTTCCATAATTTGGCAATTGTTGAAAGTGCTTTTATAAACATTGGGGTATGTGTGCCCCATTGAATCAGCACTCTGGTATCTTTTGGATAAATTCCTAATAGTGCTATTGCTGGGTTGTAGGGTAGTCAGGTAGAAGCATTTTAGATAGAATTGTATGTTAGGGAAAGAGAATTGGTTGCAATCTATCAATAAAGAGTAGTTTGAAAAGGTGACTTTCAAAAAGCTCAATTGGAAAATTTCAATGCAGAAAATATTTGTTTTAGGAATTATCATATATATCAGTACAACTTAATATATTTTTTAATTTTTTTATTTAAAAAGTTTTAAAATGTTTTATTTATTTCTGAGAGAGATAGAGAGAAAGACAGCGTAAGCAGGGGAGAGTCAGAGAGAGAGGGAGATACAGAATCTGAAGCAGGCTCCAGGCTTTGAGCTGTCAGCACAGAGCCCGACACGGGGCTCAAACCCACAAACTGTGAGATCATGACCTGAGCCGAAGTTGGACGCTTAACCAACTGAGCCACCCAGGTCCCCTAGCACAGCTTAATCTAACAAACTTATGTCTTCTGGGCCTATTAATTAGATAAAGATTTGGCATGATTTAGAATAGAAGGAGAGCTGAAAGATGAAGTGTTGGACCACTCAATATAAGTGGCTGGAATTCATTGCTAGTTTTGGCAAAGGACTAATAATTGCTGTCAGTTTTCCAAAGAATTACAGAAGGAGACAAGGCCATGAAATATTGTAAAAATTCTTAAACCCTGTCGTATTATAGCATTCATAAAATGTCTCACACTACTCCGTATTATACTTGAGCTACGATTAAAAGGAAAAAAAAAATGTATGTTAAGATCAGCACTTTCGGCCTAGTCAGCAGAGAATAAATCTTATAGTACAACATTGCTTCAAAAAGAGTGTGATCAACAATCCAAATTGCTCCTGAAGCAAGAGAATAAAGAAATAGCTGCTGTATTTAACAATTAGGAACCATTGGTATCCACTGAGAGGCTACATACTGGCTTTGGAGTCAGCTATATCTGGATTTGAATTCCACCACCATCGATTATTAAGCTCTGTGAGTTGAAGTATTCCACTGAGTCTAATGATAAATTCTTCACCATAGGATTATTATATGGGTTACATGAAATAAAATGTGTAAAGCATGTAATAAAGTTTCTGATAGCAAGCTATAAAGAAAATAGGAAGATATGGTGGTTAGATTAAAAGAATATTAGAATAGAATTAAGGGTTTTTATTAAACCATAAAAGAGTTAAATTTGTGGGTAGGTAAAGGGGAAAAATGTCTAGTAAATAAATAGATTCTGATGATATTTAAAATAGAAACAGAAAATATTTGAATGGATAACACAACTTAGAACAGAGTTTTCTTGGGGCGCCTGGGTGGCTTAGTCGGTTGAGCGTCTAACTTTCACTTAGGTCATGATCTCGCGGTTCGTGGGTTCGAGCCCCGCGTCGGGCTCTGTGCTGACTGCCAGCTCAGAGCCTGGAGCCTGTTTCGGAGTCTGTGTGTCTCTCTCTCTCTGACCCTCCCCTGCTCATGCTGTCTCTCTCTCTCTCCTAGAAATAAATAAAAGTATTAAAAAAAAAAGAATAGAGTTTTCTTTTTATCATACATTCATTCAAAACAATTTGCATATAGCAAAATGAAGAACTCTTGCAAACTAGGAGAGTTTTGCAGGAAAGGGACCCTGTGACCATGTAAATGCATCCACTATGGCAACAGAAACTTTAAATCTGTGAAGAACTGACATTAAGTGGCAGGCTGTCTAGATCAACTCTGTAGATGCAAGGGATTCTATGATTTAGATAGAAAACTTTTTAAAAATCGCTTAATCATGTAATTCAGTGAGATGCCTTTATTCTAACCCGAACTTCTTTTTAGGAAACTCGAATCACAAGTGGAGATATTGGCAAGAGATAATGATTTGTTAAATTTACAAAGCAGTTGTTTTAGAGATTAACATTGTGTACATATCATCTATTGTTTGGAGATCTGATTATGTGGCCAGATTTTTTGAGTTTAAAAAGATGAGGGAAGATCTTTTTTGTATGCTTTCTTAAAGCACGTACTAATTTTTTTTCTTTTAGGGGTGCTATTTAAAAATTAGCATTATCAAGATCAAAAGGTAAAAGTTACTTGTTATACAGAATTTGTTCAGTGTAAAGTTTGGTCCTGTTGTAATCTGAGTAAAAAATGAGTGCCTCTGTTTACCTTAATGGAGAAAAAGCACTTCCCAGTTTGGGTCACTTGTCACTAAAATTATTCTTAGGAATAAAATGAAATTATTCTTTTATATAAATGCACAGTAACTGATTTAGGAAACATAAAAACACTAAATAATATATGCTCCACATTTAACCTTAGGAACTCCAGTGAACTCTAAAATATGTATCGGCTCTGTGTGTATAGGGCGGGGTGTGATGCAGAGAGATGTCCAATGTTGAGACAGGTTTCATTGCTAACATCCTTGCTGGAGTGGTGACTTTAGTGGCAGAATATGTATGACAGTAATAATAAGGTAGGTTTAGAATAATATCAAATTCTCCAGTTGGACTAGTTTTTGAGGAAACAAGTAAGACCTGGTGTTATCAGTTATGCTACTAATTACATATTTGGTATGCTTCAGTTTTTCTGATCTTATTAATTCGGTTTCATTGCTGTTACTTTGTGCCTGTGGGAAAGTGTGATGATTCAGCAACATTAGGTAGTAGGGTTTGTAGAGTAACCAGACAGCCGTACCCGAAGCACGAGGTTGTGGCTCTGGTCTTTCCCTTAACTTAGTGACAGTCTTTATGGGCTTGTCCCTGCAAAAGGCTCAAATCTCTAATAATCTGGCATGGGGAATGATGCATGAGTTATTAAAACATACAAGAGCTTAGACAGACAAGGAAAGGGGCTCCACCCTCAGCTGCTGAATTTGTTATAAAACAAATAACTTCCTAGGAATTTACTGAATACAAGTTCTGTGAGCTTCACATTTGGCTATAATGAGATGGAAACTATGACATAGCATTGAGCTGTGTTGCGACACAGAGAACCAGATGTGGAAGAGTTTATTCTGGAGACAACTATTTTCTCTTCTTAGGTTTCTGGTTAGACTTCTGACCACTAGCTGCCATGTGACTATTTAAACTGGACACTATTTTTACAATTTTTGTCTTGGATTTTTCTCAATTTATTATCAGTGGTTTTAGAATGTCAGTCAAAAGGCTGACCAGTAGCTGTATATGATTTTAGTTCCATGGGTAATTAAGGTTTCACAGAAATATTAAAAAAAAATGGAATCCAAATCAAAGGAGACTATCTGAGACCTGCTATTCTTGATAGTTCCAGGTATTCAAATTTCATCTAATTTGGAATTCACAGGAATATTTCCACAGTGTACATATCGATGAGCAAACATTTTGGAAAGGGATAATCAGGACCCTCTGAGATATTTGCCTGTGGTTCAGAAGACTTTAACTGGCAGGATTGGCAGAAGTCTCCTCCCAGGACCTTAAAATTTGTTCCTGCTGGCACTGCTAATTTGACCAGATTATGTTTTGACCAGTCATTGGCTGGGCCTCATATAGACCCTGTTTTTTATTGTTAGCTGTCAGCATTGGGCTCTTCCCAATTAAAATGAGACTAATTTCACTCCCAGCAGCTCAGCAACCTGTCCCATGAGTCTACCATCTGTCACTTTCACTGTTTTAATAGATAAATCCCAAATTTTTAGGCTTAATCCAATAAGAAGAATATTTCTTGCCCTTGTCGCTCTAAACAGGCACTCTAATTGGCAGGCAGTATCTCCTAGGCATTGTTGCTAGGACTCGGCTTCTTGGATCTGTGACCCGTGGTTTCCAAGTTGGCTGCCCTCACTGGAAGGGCTACGAGAAAGAAGGACTCATGTATACGTTTTGATGGGCCAAGCTGGAAATACAACACCTCCCCTCTACTCACATACGGTTGGCCTCAACGCAGTCACACAGCCATATCTAACTGCAGGAAGGTGGGAAGTATAGTCTATCTTTGAGTGCAAGAGGAAGAGAAATTGAATTTGATGACTAGCTAGGTAGTCTCTGCTACACACACAATTATCCAACTGTTTTATTTTATTTTAGTTTTAAAATTGTATTTATTTTTTAAAAATATTTGAGAGAGAAAGAGAGGGAGTGGGAGTGGGAGAGAAGGGCAGAGGGAGAGGGAGAGAGAGACTCTTAATTCCATGACCCTGAGATCATGACCTGAGTTGAAATCAAGAATCAGATGCTCAACTGACTGAGTCCCAGATTCCCCTATCCAACTATTTTAAATTATTATTGTAGTATTTAAATTTTTTATTACTTTTACCTTTATTGCATTGCTTATGATTTCTCACATATGAATTCCCTAAATTATTCCAAATTATATCTAAAATATCTTTCTTTGGTTGTATGTTATACAACCAAATTATATATATATGTATACACACACATACATACATACACACACACAAATAAAACATATGTGTGTATATATGTGTGTGTGTGTGATTCAGGGTCACATAGAGCCATATCTAGAACTTGAAACCAGGATTTATAACTTTGAGTCCACCAAATGATTTCATTTTATTATACAGGCAGTCCTCAACTTACAATGGTTCCTCACCTTACATTCTTTTTAACTTTACAGTGGTGGGAAAGCAATATGCATTCAGTAGAAACTGTACTTGGAAGTTTGAATTTGCATCTATTCCTGGGCTAGCGATATGCAAGATGTCTCTCTGGTGATGCTGGATAGGGGCTACCTCAGGTCCCAGTCAGCTATGTGATCATGTGGGTAAACAGCCAATAGTTTTACAACAATTCTACACTCATACAACCTTCTGGTTTTCACTTTCAGTACAGTGGTCAATACATTACATAAGATATTTAACACTTTGTTATAAAATGTGCTTTGTGGTAGATGGTTTCACCCCTCTGGAGGCTAATGGAAGTGTTCTGAGCACATTTAAGACAGGCTAGACTAAATTATGGTCTCTGATAGATTAGGCGTATTAAATACATTTTTGGCTTATGATAGATATCTTTACCTTATGGGGTTTATTACGATGTAACCCCACTGAAGTTGAAGAAGATCTGTATTTCAGTCTCCAATTTATAGAGAAGATAAAAGGCCCATGAGTCAACACTTTGATCATTACTATCTCTAGTTTAAATTTTCTTAAAGTTTATTTTTGAGAGAGACAGAGACAACACATTTCAGGGAGGGGCAAAGAGAGAGGGAGAGAGGGAATCCCAAGCAGGCTCCACGCCATCCACACAGAGCCCCATGTGGGGCTTGAACTCATGAAACCATGAGATTGTGATCTGAGCGGAAACCAAGAGTCAGATGCTTAACTGAGTCACTCAGGAGCCCCTATTATCATCTCTACTTTAAATTCCAGTAGTGGGTAGTAAATATCTCAAAAAAAATTCTTAAATTAGAGCCATAAAGACATCAGACATTCAGGTCTTTTTTAATTACCTCTGCCACTTCTTCCAAATTTTTCTTTTAGCATTATTTACTCATCAGATTGACTCAGGGATTTATTATGATCATTCTGGAATTTGAGGAGTTGGAAAGAGGCATAGCTACATCCACAGATAGATCATTTGGTCAATAGATATGATGGAAGGCTGAAGTTTCTAGTAATTATAAAACTATGGAGATCAACCCCACATCATTTACCTCTTTTCCTCTATATCTGATAAAGATTATGCAGTGGGAGAACAGCAGGAAAAAAAAAACCCAATAGTACCTGTCAGTACAAAAATTGGACTTTGAAACAGAAATACAACTGCAAAACAACATAAGGAGAGGGTTGATCTGGGTGGGTATGACAAGCTTTGACCCATGATGATGACACCAGTATCTTTATGCCAATTCCTAGGGTGGACAGCTGTTTCTCATTATTGCTGCCAAGTAGGAGTCCCAGAGAGATTGGCAACTCCAAATGTGGTGTTCATAAAGAAACAAACCAAAGCTCAAATAGACTCAGAAAGGAATTAGCTATTCAGTAAAAAAACGCTAAAAAGGCAGAACCACCTGGTGCAGGAAAAACTACCCTACAAGGGACTGTCAACATTACAAATAGCAAGAAGAACAGATAGTCTTCCCAGGGTAGAATGAGGAGAGATGTTTTACTGTGGCCTGATAAGGTGAGTAATATGGAAGGATTGCTTCCAGGCAGCTGCTGCCCATTAGCGAAGGTGGTGAGAGACTCCACGGAGAGCCCTTCAGACGAAGATATGTGAAAGTATGCACACACCAGAACCTCTATTGAAGATATTAGATTGATCATGCTCCAAGTTTTATTGTGGCTAGAATGTTTTCTGGGCAAAGGGAAAAAGTCCAGGCTTGGATTGTCCATATGTCTTAAACACTTAATGAAAAATTATATTATATTAATTCCTTATATCCTCTGTTACTTGTCCAAGAGACTAAATATGATTCAGATTGTCTTTACAGGCCTCTACTGATTGGAATAGACATTTCTTAGCTTTACTTTTTCCTTTTAATTTCCTAATTTTATTTTTTGAATTTCACTGTTAAACTTACTGAACGTAGAACCAACACTTAATGACTGTTTGCTGTGTGCCAGACCTTATCTAAATGTTTTGTCTCTTGCAATCCTCATTACAAACCTGTAAGCGAAATGATAATAAAAATCACATTCTACAAATGAGGAAGTTGCTTTGCTTAAGTATACACAGCTAGTAAATGGCAGAACCAGAAACTTTATTATATTTCTCAGGCCAAAGTTCATGCTGTTTTCCTTAGAAGACATGTTAAGGATCCCTGACATTGGGTTTAGCTTGGCTGATTTCCTCCTCTTCTTCTTAAAGTTAGCATGTTAACATAGCAGCTTCTTCAACTGTCCTCTACTTTATACTCTTGGAGGCAACATTGGAGCCCTGGTCACTGTGTTCCTTATAATCTTGGGTATGTCAGTTTACTTTAGTTTTTCCAGTGGTAAAATGATAGGATCGGACTAAATGACTTCACAGATCTCTTGTAGCTTTGATGAATCTCTAGCCAAGGACCGGGACCAGATGGGCCATCCTCTTGGCCACACTGCTCACTGGGGTAGCTAGGAAGACAGTATTTTCCCTTGCTAGTTAACAGCCCCCTTCACTTCTTCCTTCACTGTAGGCAATTCTTTTTTTTTTTTTTTTTTTTAAAGGTAAAAGTGGGGAAACTTCCCTCTTTGGCATACATACTCAGAAAATCAGGTATGATGGCGAACATCAGCTTCCCATTCATCAAGTTGAATTCAAGCCTCATTATCAGTAGGTTCACCCCCTGCAATCATCAGGAAGTTCCTAAGTCATTGTAGGAATATTCATCCATTTTTCCAGTAAAAATAGTTTGCCTCTTTTTTGTGCTGGCCGTTTGTGTTTACCCAGAAGGCCATTGCTGAAAGGAATGGTATCAAACCACTCTTGGAAGCATGGTTGCAGATGTAAACTTATGCCTCTACTTAGCCTTCCTGACTCAGTAGGTGTTTTTGTGACATTTGTGTCATCAAAGGAGCAAATGATAGGCAAGCATCGTAATTTCGTTTCCCCACTTCATGGAAACAGTTCTTGCTTTTCTCTGTTGTGGCTGATGAGGCACAACTTTCCTTCAGTATAGAATCCCTCTAAACCTCATGTGAGATGACCTATTTGCTCAGTCATTATTCAACATAGTTAAGTATCTTTTTAAAGCATTTAAGGGCAAGTTACTTCTCTGATGATAATTTCCTTACCTATTAAGTGGCCCAAGGTAATATGACCTTTATAGCATCATTACATGAAGTAACTAAGAAAGTGTATGAAAACACCTCCCTTCTCTGTGTTAGGCACTTGTCAGAAATTATGCAGCATAAAATAAAAGATGACTTTATAAGGAAGTGGATTGGGTCTGCAAGAAGTTGCAGTCAGGTAAGAGGTAAAAGGTACATGCATAAATTGCCCAAAGTTAAAAGAAGAAAGAAGCATGCATGTAGGAAATACAGACACAATGCCATGGGAGTGTGGAGGATCAGAGAATACTTTTAGGATTACAAGACATACAAGACATAGTATATTGCATGAGGGATTTGAACACACCTTTTAAGAATGAATAAGATTTAGACATATAAATATGGGGGAAAGACAACATCATTACTTCCTAATGGTGTAACAAGAGAGTAGAACTAAGAAAGAGATGTGAAAGGAGAAGAATAAATGGTTTGGTTTGACTGGAGTGCATGGTATATGAGGGACAGAATGGGAAATGAGGTTGGAAATGCAGTTGTGACCAGATTGGAGATGGGTTTGAATACCAGTCTAAGGAGAAAGAGTTTAGGGTGATTTTAATAAGAATAGAGAGGCTGAGAGGTAAAGCAGATACATAATGGAAGAGAACAGAACATTTGATGAGGGACATAGTAGATTTGAAGTGAATCAAGGGCCTTCATGTTGGATTGCTTGAGAGGACTTGGACCCGATGATACTGGAGGTGAGGTAACCTGACGGATGTAGTTCCCACGGCTGTACCTGACATCAAGCAATTTCCAATATAATTCAGCAGAATAGAACGGCCCAATGAGATTTTTGTAAACACAGAACCTTAGCAATTCTATTGCTTATCTTGATCCTTAAGCCATCGAAGGAATACAGGTGACATAGGAAGTGAGAGTAGATGGGAAGTTTAAGGTAAATCTTAAAATAAACTTATTGAAGCTTTCAATAAAAAGGAACAAGGATAGTCGTACTGCATACATTTTGGATTCAATTTATATTGTGTTCTTGATAGTATGAAGGGAAGGAAAACTTAATGAGCCTTCAAACAAGGGAAGTAAGTTATTAATAAGAACAAATAATAGAGCAAAGAATACACCTTGACTACAATAAGTACAAAGAGTAATTGCAAGGTAAAAAAAAAATTACTGATAGGTGAAAGGCAGTAAAATCCAGAGGAAGAATTAGGTGCTAATAAGTTGCTACTGTTTATATTTTAATGTGGTAAGTTGCCATTCACATCAAAGGATTTTCTGACTTAAGGATCAAAAGGAAATTTCTGGCAGCAAGAACTATTGAAAAAGAAAATTCAAGGGAAGCAGTGAAAACCCCATTATCACGTCAGTGGCCTTATCTGTAGTTTATTTTCTGCAGCTTGATTTTGTTGATGGAGACTGGTTACAAAGAGAGGAGCCATAAAGATAAGAGAAGTGATAGAAAGGGGAGCCTGTAAAAGTAGATGATACTGGCGACATCGCAGAAAAATATCTTAATACCCTGTAACACTGAAAATATCAAATAAAAGACTCCGTGCCATCAAGCCTTAGGAAAATAACTCTATGCAGTAATAGAGAATATTATTGCAAGTATCAAATTTTTTCATAGGCTTTGGGCACATTTACTAATATAATACAAGGCAGAAATCTCTGCCATTACTTCTTATATTTTCGTATCTAACAATAGAACAACTTCCTTGTAAAATATGAAGGCTTAGATAATTCACTTACAGTGAACGCTCCAGAAGGTCAGAAAATGAAGTCAACCTAACTCTTTTCTTGCCTGTCTGAAGTCAGGAGAACTGGCTGACACTGGCCTTTGTGACCATGTTGTGAGTAAATGATAGGAACCAAAGGTAGAGAGATCTTCAGAGGCCATAAAATAAACTTTTGACTTTATACTTTTGAAATAAATGGGCAGTTATGTGAGGTTTTGTGGAGATCAGTAGTAGGACCCGATCTGTATTTTATGAAGAACTATCTGGTAGGTAGAAAACAAACTAGACTATGGAGGGATTTGAGTCAGGGAGAAAAGTTAAGAGTTCTTATAAACCCTGATCTAAATAGTGTCAGAGGTGACGGTCTGAGAGTTATTTTTGAAGTAGAATAATAGGGTCAGGGAAAAAAAGAAGGAAGACTGGAATGTATGATGTCATTGAGAGAAATAAAACAGGATAGAAGCATGTTCGCAACAAAATAAATGCTTAAAAACATTTTTCTTCTTTTAAAAATGTTTATTTACTTAAAACGTTTTTTTAATATTTTTTATTTTTGAGAGAGAGAAAGACAGAGTGTGAGTGGGTGAGAGGCAGAAAGAGAGGGAGACATAGAATCTGAAGCAAGCTCAGATCTGTGCCGACAGCTCAGAGCCAGATGAGGGCATGAACTCATGAACCCGATATTATGTCAGACATTCAACCTGAGCTGAAGTCAGACATTCAACCAACTCAGCCACCCAGGTGCCCCCAAATTATTTGTTTATTTTTGAGAGACAGAGAGAGAGCAGGGGAGGGGCAGAGAGAGAGGGAGACAGAGGATCCAAAGCGGGCTCTGCACTGTCAGCACCAAGCCCAATGCGGGCTCAGACTCATTAACTGGGAGATCATGACCTGGGCTGAAGTCAGATGCCTAACTGACCGAGCCACCCAGAAAGTATTTTTTCAATGGAAACTTTTTTCTTTTTTTTATGGAGAGTTTTTGACTGAATTTGAGGTAGAAACTAAGGGAAAGTTAACTCATGGGGCCATCTGGTGAAGCTTTGGGTTGATTAACGAAGGGGGCCACATTGGCTCAGAAGGCCCTGGGACTGGAAAGGATATTGGAACTGAAAATCAGAGGGCAGGCCCAGTAGTGGTGGGCTGAGAAGGTAAGAGAGAGGATATAAGGATAGGGGCAAAAGTGGAAATTCCAGAAGAATGTACATAGTACCATGCTTGACTCCCTGACATAAGATCCTGCAGCCTTTGCGATTGAGATATATTAACTCCCACGTGTAGATTTATCTGTGCCCAACCTCAGAGATCAATGCAGGCTTTAAGCAGGGTAGGATTTAAAAAATGATTTAGACAGCAAGTCAGCCTCCCTACTTTTCCTACTCTGAGCAAGTAATTGACTCCATCTCTCATCTTCTTTGCTCAAGGTTCTGACTTAGTTACTTGACTTGTGTTTAACATTATTTCAGATGTGAGTCCTTTTTATCCTTTAAGACCAGACAGGGCTTTGCATCTTGCTCCTGGACCCCAGTGGCCACAGGGGGACCTTGCTAGGTATCGTAGACATCCCTGTTACCATCTGCTGGACTATTTGCATACACACCCTATTGCATGTTGATTACCAGTTGAGTTAACTTTCAGCTAAAGTTCTTATAATAAAGAGACCCCATGGGGCGCCTGGGTGGCTTAGTTGGTTAAGCGTCCGACTTTCGCCTAGGTCATGATCTCGCGGTTCGTGGGTTTGAGCCCCACATCGGGCTCTGTGCTGACTGCCAGCTCAGAGCCTGGAGCCTATTTCAGAGTCTACGTCTCCCTCTCTCTCTGACCCTCCTCTGCTCACGCTGTCTCTGTCTCTCTCCTAGAAATAAATAAAAATATTTTAAAAAAAGAGACCCCAAAATATAGAGGCTTAAGCAAAACAGAACTTTATTTCTCTCTAAAATAACAGTCCAGGTGGAAAGGGTCCAGAATGGTGGGACAGCTCTTCTCTATGCACTCACTCAGGAATCTGTGCCTGTTCCATTTATATTAATTAATTGTGTTAATTAACCAACACCTTCTGGGTATAGCTCTTGACTGAAGAGTTGAAGCAGCATCACTGTTATTTGACATTCCAGCCCACGTAAAGCAGAAAGAGCAGAATTGGGGGCAAACAATTCCCTTTGAAGCAAGTAATACAGAATTTGCACATATAATTTTTGTTTCACATTCCACTGGAAAGAAATGGATTTAGTCATATTACCACAACTAGTCACAAGGGAGGCTATGAAAAGTATAGTTGAGCTGGGCCATGCTATGCTAATTTCTACTATAGAAGGAGAAATGGGCTTTGAAGGATAATCAGCAGTCAGCCACACCAGCTCTGACATTGTTTGTTTGGGCTGATAAAACTCATTCTTTAATTAATCAATCATCAGTTAAGAACAACAATATTCATTTTTTTTTTTTAAATATTTTTTTAATTTTATTTCTAGGACAGAGAGAGACAGCGTGAGCAGGGGAGGGTCAGAGAGAGAGGGAGTCACAGACTGAAACAGGCTCCAGGCTCTGAGCTGGCAGTCAGCACAGAGCCCGACACGGGGCTCGAACCCACGAACCGCGAGATCATGACCTAAGCGAACGTCAGACGCTTAACCGACTAAGCCACCCAGGCGCCCCCAACAATATTCATTTAAAAGAGTCATTCCAGGAATGTCATCTTATAAATACTACCTATTAAAATGAGCAAATTTCTTGCTCATTTTTTATTGATATATATTTATTTGGAGCTACTAGAGTCATTGTTTCAGATGTGAAGTTTCCAGCATAGTGAGTTTCTTTAGCAGTTATCGCTAAAATTGAACCCTAAGCACGGGAATGCTAACTTCATGACATATAAGCCGAGATTCCTCTCTCTCTGCTCGTGGCAGACTTTGGTTGTGAATAATCATGCTGTTTTCCACGGAGCATGCGTGAAGCACAGCTCTCCAGGGAGTCACTGCTAACTAACAGGGGTTGGCAGGCAAGATTAAAAAAATTCGCCATCTCCAAGTACTTGGAGACCACTTAGATTTTAGAAACCATTATTGATTTGTTGTTGCTTACTTAAGACCCACCATAGATACAGATGCCTTTTTGTTTTACCTCTTTTGAATTTTAGACATTCCTTTGGCAAACAGGAGGGGGGAACCTATTTCTTTAACTAAGAGATACTCCAAATTCTCCAGAACCTCCTTGGCCAACTCAGTTTCTAGATATGACTGACTAGGGAAGATTAGGACAGTATTGGCAGACAAAACCCTCAGTAGGCTTGTTTTCCAGAGTTTTATCAGTAAGAATCAGCAATGATAAGAACATTTTATTCAGAAAGCCCTATGGACACATATGGCCAACAGAAATGGTTGAGTTGTGTCAAAGAGAAGGAATCTCACAGATATTTGTGTTTGCAGGGCCTCTGGGTTCCCACAAAAATTCTCCCTCAAATTAACTGGAAGTCCTCAGCTAAGGTAAGAAATTGTGTATCCCATATTAAATTGGCCCCTTGAGGTTCTGTATAGGTGTGAAAAGAAGGGGAGAAGCCCTAAGAAAACAAAATGACAAAACAACACCCTGAGATACTCAACATACTAGCTTGCTGTGACTACATTGCCAGCCATGAGTTTCCAGCTTCTGAGATTTTTTGGAAAAAGGAATGAGCTTCATCTCTGAAATGAAGACCTTTCCCCTTTTATAGTGGAAGATAACATGGTTTTCCAACTTTCATACAAAAAAATTAACATCCTTCTATCCCCCCAGGTTTTCAACTCTTCTTGAGAAAATTTAGCCTCTGAATATTGCCAATCACTAGAGATTATTACATTAGGTTAGCAATCGTGTCAAAAAGAGATGGTTTGCTGATTTAAAAATGATTGTATAAAAATGGTTAAGTTTTGATTATCTATGATTATAACATCACCTAAGGACTACCCTGATAGTTATTTTTTAACCTATGGAGGAGGTTACTTGAACATAAGGAGCTCTACATGGGAGAACAGTTAGATGGGAGGTGAGCAGGGGTAGAACTAACTTTCAAGGTCATTTAGGTTAGGTACTTTCCAATTTTTTAGTCCCTACTATATGTAGGAATCATTGAAAGAAAAATTGAGTGTAAACTATCACCTCCATGCCCAGGCCATGTATGCATGGGAAAAACAAAGTGTAGAAAAGGACAGATAATGTACTACGACCGTTTGCAGAAATTCTCTCTGTCCAGATATACATATGGACTCATCATAAATCTATCCTTGGAAAGGTAAACAAGAAACTGGCAACACTGGTGTCTTGGGAAGGAACCAAATAACCAGGGGTGACAAAAAGACTACTCATGGTAAACCTTGTACACACTGGGAATTTGTTATCATACAAATGTGGTATCTACTGAAAAAGCCAAAATGTCCATATATAGTTTTTCTGTTTTGCATGAGATTTTGCTCTATATATTAAAGAACACTGTGACTGACTATAAACTTCTAGATTGGCAGTTATTCTCACATAGCAGGTGAGTGATTCCACTCTGTTGTTTTCTGGCCCTTGTTGTTGAGTTTGCTATCAATCTAGCCATGCTTTTCTTTACTGGTTTTTATATTTTCTTTTCTTTTTTTTGTTTTTAAAATTAATTTACTTACTTTGAGAGACAGAGAGAATCCCAAGCAGGCTCCAAGAGCAGAGTCTGACCTGGGGCTTGAACCCATGAACCATGAGAATTATGACCTGCGCTGAAATCAAGGTCAGATGCTTAACCGACTGAACCACCCAACTGCCACTGGTTGTTATGCTTTCTCTTTATTCTTTTTATTTTTTTTAAATTATTTTTAAATGTTTTTTTAAATTTATTTCTAGGAGAGAGAGAGACAGCGTGAGCAGGGGAGGGTCAGAGAGAGAGGGAGTCACAGACTGAAACAGGCTCCAGGCTCTGAGCTGGTAGTCAGCACAGAGCCCGACGCGGGGCTCGAACCCACGAACCGCGAGATCATGACCTAAGTGAAAGTCGGACGCTTAGCTGACTAAGCCACCCAGGCGCCCTGCTTTCTCTTTATTCTTGATGTTACGCATTTTTACTGTGTGATCAGATGTGGATCTATTTTTTATTATATTTTAATTTTTTATTTCCTGCTTGATTCTTTTGATCACTATTCTGGAATGTTTTTTAGCAATTAATTCTTCAAACGCAGCCTACCATTCCTTCCATTCTCTGCTTCTGCAGTTTCTGTTAAGCATTAGATATTGGGCTTTCCCTCTGTCCTTTGTGTCTCTTCTCAGTATTTTTTTCTCTTTACTTTCTATACTGCACTCTGGATAGGCATCTCAAAGGTATTTTCCAAATTCACCAGTTATCTCCTTTATGGAATCCAACCTAGCATTTATCCCATCTTTTGCAATTTAAGATTTTTAATGATTACGGTAAGTTTGATGTTGAAGTTATTTAACTTATTGTTGAAATTAATATTCGCATGATTTTGTTTCATTTCTGTCTGTTTCAAAATGTTATGTTCTTTTCAAGGCGGCAGTTATGCTTTTATTTATTTTCTTAAATTTACTCAATGTACATATTTTAAACATTTTACTAAGCGATTCAATAAAATGAATCTCATATGAGTAAATTCCTATTTCCATTTTTAATTGTAATGGCTTTTTTAGCTGCAATCCTTCAAATGTTTTATAAAATTTTTTTAGTGTTTGTTTATTTATTTTGAGAGAGAGAGAAAGAGAGGTAGGGGCAGAGAGAAAGGGAGAGATAGAATCCCAAAAGGCTCTGTGCTGTCAGTGCAGAGCCTGTTGTAGGGCTCGATCTCATAAATTGTGAGATTATGACCTCAGCTGAAACCAGGAGTTGGACGCTTTACTGACTGAGCCACTCAGGTGCCCCAAAATATTTAATAATATTGAGTAGAAAGCTATATGCACAGACACACAACTCTTCAAAGTCTGGTCTCTAAAATGAATAAAAGAAAAAAGATGCAGCAGAGGTACCATTTCAAGTTTCTCTTGCAAGGACTGATGGCTTGGTAGCAACCTTAAAAGTTACTACTGATAATTTTCGGGTGCCTGGGTGGCTCAGTCGGTTAAGCGTCCAACTTCAGCTCAGGTCATGACCTCACGGTTCGTGAGTTCAAGCCCTGCGTTGGGCTCTATGCTGACAGCTAGCTCAGAGCCTGGAGCCTGCTTCAGATTCTGTGTCTCCCTCTCTCTCTGACCCTCCCCTGCTCATGCTGTCTCTCTCTCTGTCAGAAATAAATTAAAAAAAATTTTTAAAAATCTAAAAGTTACTACTGATAATTTTGAGATGTTTGTGAAACTAATCTTTTAAGCTCAGCATCTTGTATACTTGTATAGCATTTGTCGTGTAGCATGCATTAAATAAATATTTGTTGAACTAATTCTGATAACCATGCTGAAGAAAATTGTAGAACCACCCAAAATCATACATACAAAAGGAAACTAAAGCCCTATACAACTTAGACTTGCAGAAGCATTGAAAGATTATCCGTTTCCAGAAGGAAAAAAAAAAAAAAATGAGAGAAGTTTCCTGAAGCTATTAATGCAGGTCTGAAACTGACATATACTATCTTAGTAAAATAATGGAATACAGCAAATTTGGCCGAGATGTGCTAATTATCATAAAATCTGGGAATGCCAGCCCCCACAGAGAAAAAGTTGACAGCAAGAGTAGAAATTAGCATTAAGGAAGAATTAAGAAGGGGATTCTAGAGGATTTAACGTGAAAAGAGGTTTACAAAAGACAAGCCATGTTAGAGATATAGAAGTTCTAGTTAAATATGAGACTGACTAAATATGAGGCATTAACCAAAGGTCTGGAGAGATTTAAGAAAAAAGGAAACATGACAGTAAGAATTATACTATAATTATATATATGTGTGTATATATAATATATATTATATTAATTTATGAAACAGTTCTACAGACTTTATCAAATTTGAGCTTTACAACCACCCTCTGAAGTAAAATTATTATTTAGATTCAGGGAGAGTAGCATATATAAAGCAACTTCTTTATGCTAAGAACTTTTACCTGTTTATACAATTTAATTGGAGCCAGAGTGCCTGGTTCAGATCTCAGCCCTGCTGCTTATAAGCTAGGAGGCCTTGGGCAAGTTTCCTCACATATACAGTGGATCTATTAATAGTTATTGTTGAAAGGTTTGCTGTGAGGCCTAAATGAATTAGGACATTTTAAGTACTTAAAACAGAGCCTGGCACATAGCAAGGGCCTTTTAATGTTATCTGTAATAATAATGCTGATGATAGCCATTGTTTTCTTTTCTGGTGAAGACACTGAGGTTTTGAGAAGTTATGTACTTGATCAAGGTCATGTAATTACTCATGTTGAAAACTCAAAGCCGGGTTCTTACTCCAGGCCCCATGCTTTTTGAGAACACATTGCATATTATTTTGTTGAAATTTGATTTTAGAGATATTGAGATGTTAGAATAGTAAATGTAAAGATGGAAGAACATTTGATGTGTGAGAACAAACTAGAGCCGTCCATTGGGAGGAGAGTCCTCAAGTAAGGGGAATTTGTTAATGAGCGTAGCTAGGGAAGCTGGAAGAGCTGTTTTAGCTTTGTTCCATAGAGCTTGATACTGTACTCAATACCTCCTAGCTTAAATGGAATTTTTCCTTCTTGGCCATTTACTAACCATTTCCCACTTAAAAACAGGACTCCAAATGGTCTTTGAGAAACCACTCCTAACCCACTCTTAGCCATATTATTTGGATGAGAAGGAGTCCCAACCACCCTCTTGCTCCAGGGGTAGATGCTCAGGATTTATCTCCTCAATATCCTATTTCTCTTGTCAGGACAACTGGCCATAAATGGGCATGTAAGTCAATCCAAACTAAAGAAAACCAGGAAGAAATCTGCTAGAATTAGGCAGGAGGGAATTTTATTTCTTCTTGGAACTACAGTAGATGCACTTAACTTGTCTTGGATGGGGCCCTGTGAAGATGTGAAGGCTGGGATTGCTGCAGCCACTTTGTTGTTATTAGGAGAGCACGAAGGGAAATAAGAGAACTAGTCTTTGTGACATCAACTGGTTTTTGTGTGAGCCCATGGCCTGAGTCCGATCTTTTTAATAGTTTGTTTTTGTTTTTAATTTATTTATTTAAATTCAAGTTACTTAACATACAGTGTAGTATTGGTTTCAGGAGTAGAACCCAGTGGTGCATCTCTTACATATAACACCCAGTGCTCACCCAACAAGTGCCCTGTTTAATGCTCATCACCCATTTTGCCCATCCCCCACCCACCTCCGCCCAGCAAACCTCAAGAAGGTAAGGATAGAAGGAACATGCCTCAACATCATAAAGGCCATATATGAAAGACTCCACAGCCTGAGTCTTATCTGAAGCCAGTTCAACTTCTGGACTTTACAGTTATGAAGTTCCTATCTTTTTAAAAAAAATCAGCATACGTTACTTTTTTGTTGCTGTTGTAACTTGTAATACAAAAAGTCCAGATGCAGTAGATGTCCAGTAAATATTTGTTATGAAAAAGAATTTGTAGCCTATTTTAAATAAAATAGTTTAATAGCCCCGATATATAAAACGCTATTGAAAACAGTTTAGAGAAGCCAACCTAACAGAAAAACAAGCAGAGCCAAGACAGTTCACTGAAAAAGAAATGCACATGGCTCTTAACCAAAATATAAAAAATGCTTAAACTTGCTCAGATGAAGGATTCCCAAATTAAACCTACATTGAGAAACCCTATCTCACCCATAAAAACGATTAAAATCTACATATTTAACAATGAATTTGATGGAATTCTGGGTTAACGGGTACTTTAATACATTTCTGCAGGGATTACAGATTGTTACCCCACTCTTAGAGAGTAGTCCGTTATATCTAGCAAATTTACAAGTGAATTTTCCTTTGCACAATCTAGCCCAAAGCTGTACTGGCAAAAAGTACAAAAAGAGATTATACAAACAAGGCTATAGATTGGCCTTGATGAATATAAACAATAATACAATATACTTAATAGAGTACTACACAATAGAAAAGGGAGTGAGGAATATCTCTATATCTTAATATATCCAACATAATAAGTGACAAGGCAAGGTGGGGAAAATGTATATAAAAGGCAAGCAATTGACTAAGAAGGAGGTTATATGAATATGTGTGAATATTTGTTTCTATTTTTTAGATGCATAACCTATACTTTTAAAATAAATGTTACCTATAAAGAAAAGGAAGAAGTATGGTAGGAGTAGATATTAAAGCTAGATGTCTTTGAATATACCTTTGATTCACAATCCATTATATAATTAAAAGTCAAAATTAAATAGAAAACCAAGTCCTGAAAAATCAAAAGTGAAATAAAAGAGCTAAGCTTCAATGGATAGCCTATTGGTGGAATAACTACATAGAGTGATTAAACTTTGAAACAAGTCATTTGACTGTACCTTCCTAGAGACAAAAAAAAAAAAAAGTACCTTGGTCCAAAAATAGAACACAAAACCCTGCCCCTCCACTCTCCCTCCCAAAATCGTACACTGTTTTAGGTAAACATATTGTCAGTGATAGTGTTTGTATTTTCTGACATTTCTGTGACTGTAATGAGAAATACATTGAATAAATGTTTAAGTTAGTGAATCAAGATTTTCAGTATGGGAGAAAAGAAATACAGATGTAATCTTGAATTTGACTGCAAATGTGAAATCATTATGTACTTTTAAGAAAAATGACATATTTTCTACCTGGTATATTGAAAAATCCTGGAAATAATGACAAACTACTAGCAGTGAACTCCTTGTACCCAAGTAATAGTTTCTAAGTATCATTTTCTGCTACAAAAAAAAAAAAGCTATCCAAACTCTGTGGGAAAATTCATATTTCAGGTCTGAGGCTGGTAATACACAATATGAACCTGGAATATCTTGCCATAACAGAAAGCAAAAAAAAATTATCAAAGACTACATGTATCATGTCAAAGTGACATAGAAGCCAACTTGGATAGGTGCCCATTACCAAAGCTGGGACAGTTTAATTATCAATAAAGATAACAATAACGAAGAACTAAAACACATTAAATTAAATGAGTTCATATGATACTCAAATAAATAGATAAAGCCCCATTGGCCCCACTGACCACCTTTGCTATATGATATCCAAATTATAAGTCTGAAACTAGTAATAAATAGATAGAGCCAAGCATTTTTGCTGCCCTACCAATTCAGAATGACTGTCAAATAGTAAATCAGTGTTATAAAAACATTGTGCTTGAATCTGATCAAATCTCTAGATCTACTAATTTACATAAGACACAGAAAGATTTTTTAAAATTTTTAAATGTTTTATTTATTTCAGAGAGAGAGCGAGAGGCAGTGTGAGTAGGGAAGGGTCAGAGAGAGAGGAGGACTCAGAATTGGAAACAGACTCCAGGCTCTGAGCTAGCTGGGCTAGCTCAATGCAGGGCTTGAACCCAGGAACCGTAAGATCATGACCTGAGCCCAAGCCAGACGCTTAACCAACTGAGCCACCCAGGTGCCCCAGAAAGATTGTTTTAAAGGATATTATGGATGTAAAGTATGGATGCAATTAGCAGATTATTTTGTGTTTTCAACAAAACATTACAAGGAAAGAGAGAAAAATGGAGGGGCAACTAAGATACTAAAATAGACTTAGGTATTTCAATTAGTTGAAATATATGGATCTTTTTAAAATCCTGAGTCAAACACTTAAAAATAATGTTTAAGACAATTATATAAATGTGAATATTAACTGGATTTTAAAGAATAAAAAGGAAAGCTTAAGTTTTTAACCTGTAACTATGGTATTATGTTTTTGATTTTTATACAAAAAGAGCTCTTATCTTTTAGAGATAGATATAAGAATTTGTACAGAGGGTTTAATAGGAGGTCTGGCATTATGTTGCATTACAATATAATTCCCCAAATATCTAAGTTTCAAATAAAAACATTCATTTTACAAAAAAAAAAACATGGAAATCTGAACTTGAATAAGTAAAGACAATTAACAGATGCTAACACTAAGATGACACAGATACTATAATTACCTGACAAGGATTCTAAAGTGGCCATGATAAAAATGCTTTAATAAGCATTTAGGAACACATTTGGAAAAAAAGAAAATCTCAGCAAAGAAGTTGAATATATAATATATAAGAAATGGAAATATTATAACTTAAAAACTCAATTGATGGGCTCCAAAGCAAAATGAAGAGGATAGAGGAATGCTTCAGCAAACTTGAATATAGAAAAATAGAAATTATCCAGTCTGAATGACTGAGAGAAAATAGATTGGAAGAAAAAAATAAAGAACACAGCTTGAGAAACCAGGGAATCTAACAAAATATCTCATATTCATTTGTCAAAAAGAGGAGGAAGAGTACAGTCTTGAAAAAATAAAGAATGGCTGAAAAATTTCCAAATTTGGTGAAAGATACAAACCTACAGATTCAGGAAGCTGAGAAAAACCCATAAAGGATGAACCCAAAGTAATTCATGCTAAGACACTTCATAATCAAACTTTTGAAAGCTAAAGACAAGGAAAACTACTGAAACCAAACAGAGAAAAATGATCCCTTAGCTATAGGAGTAAAACAATTCAAATGACATAAGATTTCTTATCAGAAACATGGAGGTCAGAAGGAAGTGGCACAATGTTTTTCAAAGACTGAAAGAGGAGAACTGTCAGCCCAGAGTTCTGCAGCCAGTAAAAATAACCTTGGGGAATAAAGGGGAAATCAAGACATTCTCAGGAGAAGGAAAACGAAAAGAATTTGTTTCCAGCAGATCTGCCCTGAAATAATGGCTTCAGGAAGTTCTGGAAACAGAAAGGAAATGAAAAAGAAGAAAACTTGGAAGGAAGCAAGCACAACAGAAATGTAAAACTGTGGGTAAACATAGTAGCCTTTTCTACTCTTTAGTTTTCTAGATTATATTGCATGGCTAAAGCAAAATTCATAACACTATATGATGTGGTTCTCCATGTATGTTGAAAAAATGTTTTAGACAGTTATATTATGAATGGGAGAGGGTAAGGAATGTAAAGAGAGGTAAGATTTCTACACATCATTTGATGGCAAAATGTTGACAGCAGTAGATTGTGTTTAATGTAATAATGCAGTACCTAAAGCAATTACAAAAAGGCCTATACAGAGGTATATAGTTAAAAACACTCTAGGTAAATCAAAATGGAACTCAAAAAATGTTCAAGTAACCTTTAAGAATTCAGAAAAAATATATAAATTAAAAAAAAAACATTAAAAAAAAAAATGGGGCGCCTGGGTGGCTTAGTCGGTTAAGCGTCCGACTTTCGCTTGGGTCATGATCTCGCGGTTCGTGGGTTCGAGCCCCGCGTTGGGCTCTGTGCTGACTGCCAGCTCAGAGCCTGGAGCCTGTTTCAGTCTGTGACTACCTCTCTCTCTGACCCTTCCCTGCTCACGCTGTCTCTTTCTCTCTCCTAGAAATAAAAAAAAAAAAACATTAAAAAAAAAAGAATTCAGAAAAAAAATAAATGAAAACTGAAACAAAAAAGCTAAACCATAGATAAACAGAAAATTAAAAAGCAAAATGGCAGACACAGTCCCTGGTACATCAGTGATATTTCAAAAGCATTATGCTGAGTGGGGAAAAAAAGGTTATCTCGAAAGGTTACATACTGTATAATTCCATTGATATAACATTTTCAATATAAAAATTTATAGTGATGAACACAAATTAGTGGTTGCCATGGCTTCAGGATGGTGGGAGTGGTGGGTGGGTATGATTACAAGTGCGTAGAATGAAGGAGGTCATTGTGGTGCTAGAATTGATATGTAACTTGACTAGGTGGTGGTTTCATGAGTCTACATATGTAATCAAATAGCATAGACATTGTATCAATGTCAGTTTCCTTTGTTGATACTATACTTTAATTATATAAGATATAACCATTGGGAGAAACTGGATGAAAGCTACAAGGAACTCCTCTGTATTGCCTTTGCAAGTTCTTATGAATGTATAATTATATGAAAATTAAAAGGGACAGGGAGGAGTTAAGATGGCAGAGAAATAGGGGCACCCTGGGCTTTCCATGTCCCTCAAACACAGCTGTATTAAGGTCAGATTACTCGAATGCTCAGGACATTAATCTGCAGAGTGACAGAAGGATCTCCAAAGTTGGAGGGAGACAGCTTCATAGGTGCAAGGGATGTGGATGTGAATTGGGAGAGAGAAAAATGGTGGCACCCTGGAAGGGAGGGAACCCTTTCTGCAGAGAGACGAAAAGGAAAGAAAGAGGGAGCAGTGTTGAAATAATGCAGCATTGGCATCGAATTAGCACAAGAGGAAAACTTCTCTGGACCGTCTGTTGGGGAGTGAGAAGTATTGAGTGTCCCAGTTCTTTTTTGCAAACAGCTTTTGAAGCTCAAACTCTGAGGTTTCAGAAATGCATGACTTTGTCCAGAGTGGAGCTGTGATACACGCTCCTGTGATACACGTACTTTTGCAAGGGGGTCTATTGCCTCCCCAAGGACAAAAGACCCTGCAGGTGGGTGGCAAAGACCTTTCGTTAGCAGGGTGGAGAGGCTCTACTCTGAAGAAGGGGAGAGAATCCATACTATGCTGGGTCCTTTAAGACTGGGTTTGGAATTCTAGTCATGTGCCAAAGAAAAGCACAGGAGACTTGTGGTGCAGGGTGAACTGATGCCCTTCGCTATTTTGTGAGGGCTGCATGAACAGCAGGAGTTGATGTCCCCAGTCTGGGGATGAGAGAGTGAGGTGGCACCGTTTTCCGCCCAGCACCAACATGGTAGGACTTCAGAGGGGAGGAGGCAGGATAAGCTTACACCAAACCCTGTGCTTCATGCCTGGCAACTGCTTATTCACTGGGGCAAGACTGATTCTGAGCCAGTGTAGCCAACCTCTCCTCCAGTCCACGCAGTCAGCACCTCCCAGACGCCAAAAGGCAACTCTTTTTTTCTTTTGTAACTCCTTCTTTTATTCTTTTGGAATCAGGCTGATACTTTCTTCCTTTTCTTTCTTTCTTTCTCTTTCTTTCTTTCTTTCTTTCTTTCTTTCTTTCTTTCTTTCTTTCTTTCTTTCTTTCTTTTCCTTCTCTCTCTCTCTCTCTGTCTCTCGGAATCAGCTTTTTCTCCTTGTATTCTTTTTTTTTTTTTAATGTTTTATTTATTTCTAGGAGAGAGAGAGAGACAGAGAGACAGAGACAGCGTGAGCAGGGGAGGGTCAGAGAGAGAGGGAGTCACAGACTGAAACAGGCTCCAGGCTCTGAGCTGGCAGTCAGCACAGAGCCCGACGCGGCTCGAACCCACGAACCGCGAGATCATGACCTAAGCGAAAGTCGGACGCTTAACCGACTAAGCCACCCAGGCGCCCCGGAATCAGCTTTTTAAACTTCTTTTTTCTTCTCTTTTTTTTGTGTGTGTACCTTTCTCCCCACCTTTCTTTCTTTTTGGAATCAGCCTTATAGTTTTTTGATTCTCTGTTTGGTTTGTTTGTTTTGCTACCTTTCCTTTTCTCTTTTCATGGGAATAGTCTCCCCTCACTTTTTTGTCTCGGGTTACTTCAACAAACAAATCAAAGCACAAGTAGTTAAAGGTCCAGACACTCCACTACTGGAAACAAGGAGGAGCTCTGCAGAGGACTGACCAGTGGGAAAGAGCAGCCAAAATGCAACAGCAGAGAGCACATGACAAATACCAGAAACACTCCCTGAAGTGTCAGGCCCTGGACAGTGGATGACCCCGTTTTTATATAGTATACTCTCAGGGTGCAGGAAACAACAAGCTTTTAAAACATGTAAAAGACAGTGGTACCTGGGTGGCTCAGTTAGTTAAGCATCCAACTTCGGCTCAGGTCATAATCTCACAGTTCGTGGGTTTAAGCCCCGCGTCAGGCTCTGTGCTGACAGCTAGGAGTCTGGAGCCTGCTTTGGATTGTGTCTCCCTTTCTCTGTCCCTCCCCTGCTCTTGCTCTGTCTTTCAGAGATAAATAAGCGTTAAAATTTTTTTAAACATGTAAAAGACAGAAACTTACCCAAAATAGCAAGATGAAGGAATTCTCCCCAAAGAGAGGTCAAAAAGAAATCACAGCCAGAAAATTGCTCAAAACACATATACAAAATATATCTGAACAAGAATTTAGAGTAACAGTCATAAGACTACTAGTTAGGCCTGAAAAAAGCATAGAAGACACCAGAGAAACCCTTGCTGCAGAGAACAAAGAAATAGTCACAAAGAATTTTTAAAAATGCTATAACTTAGATGCAGAATAAACTGAATACAATTACAGCAAGGATTGAAGAAGTAGAGGAGACAATAGGTGAAATTAGAAGATAAAATTATGGAAAATAATGAAGCTGAAAAAGAGAGGGAAAATTACTAGATCATGAAGGGAAAATTAGAGAACTAAGTGGTTCTATGAATTGAAACAGTATATATATCATAGGAGGGCTGGAATAAGAAAAACAAAAAAGGAGGCAGAAGGTTTATTTGAGCAAATTATAGCTAAGAACTTCTCTAATCTGGGTAAGGAAACAGGCATCCAATTCCAAAAGGCACAATATGAATACATCAGTATCCCTTCAAATCAATAAAAACAGGTCAACACCATGGCATATCATAGTGAAACTGGTAAAATACAAAGATAAAGAGAGAATTCTTGAAGCAGCTAGGGACAAAAGGTCATTAACCTACAAGGGTAGACACATAAGGGTAGTAGCAGACCTGTCCACTGAAACTTGGCAGGCCATAAGGGACTGGTAGGAAATATTCACTGTGCTCAAGAGGAAAAATATGCAGCCAAGAATCATTTATCCAGCAAGGCTGTCATTCAGAATAGAAGAGATAAAGACTTTCCCAGACAAACAAAAATGAAAGGAGTTCATGACCACTCAACCAGCCCTAAAGGAGATCGAAGTGGAATTCTCTGACTGGATAGGGGGAAGAAAAAAAAAAAGACCAAAACAACAAAGACTACAAAGGACCAGAGAATATTACCAGTAACTACAATTCTACAGATAACACAATGGCACTACATTCATATCTTTCAGTAATCATTCTGAATGTAAATGGACTAAATACTCCAATCAAAGGACATAGGGTGTCAGATTGGATTAAAAGAGAGAGAGATCCATCTATATGCTGCCTATAAGAGACTCATTTTAGACCTAAAGATACCTGCAGATTGAATCTAAGGGAATGGAGAACCACCTGTCATGCTAAGAGAGAGCAAAAGAATGATGGAGTAGCCATACTTATCTCAGACAAACTAGATTTTAAAACAAAGACTGTAACAAGAGATGAAGAAAGATGTTATATCATAATTAAGTGATCTAGCCATCAAGAAGATCTAACAATTGTAAATATTTATGCCTCCAACTTGAATGCACCCAAACATATAAGCCAATTAATCACAAACATAAAGAAACTCATTGATAATAAGATCATAATAGCCCACTTACAACAATGGACAGATCATTTAAGCAGAAAATCAACAAGAAACAATGGCTTTGAATGACACATTGGACCAGATGGACTTAACAGATACACATTCTTCTCAAGTGCACATGGAGCGTTCTCCAGAAGACATCACATACTGGGTTATAAATCAACCCTCAACAAGTACAAAAAGACTGAGATCATACCATGTGTATTTTCAGATCACAATGCTATGAAACTTGATATCAACCACAAGAAAAAATTTAGAAAGCCCTCAAATACATGGAGGTTAAAGAACATCCTACTAAAAAATGAATGGGTTAACCAGGAAATTAAAGAAGAAATTTAAAATATATGGGAGGAAATTAAAATGGAACCATGACAGTCCAAACACTTTGGGACGCAGGAGAGACAGTCATGAGAGGAAAGGATGTTGCAATGCAGGCCTATCTGAAGAAGCAAGAAAGGTCCCAAATACATACTCTCACCTTACATCTAAAGGAGGTCAAAAAGGAGCAGCAAAAAAAAAAGCCCAATGCCAGCCGAAGAAGGGAAGTAATAAAGATCAAAGCAGAAATAAATGATATAGAAACAAATAAAAAACAGTAGAACAGATCAATGAAACTAAAAGCTTTTTTTTTTTAAATGTTTTTATTTATTTCTAGGAGAGACAGAGAGAGAGACAGCGTGAGCAGGGAAGGGTCAGAGATAGAGGGAGTCACAGACTGAAACAGGCTCCAGGCTCTGAGCTGGCAGTCAGCACAGAGCCCGACGCGGAGCTCGATCTCATGAACCGCAAGATCATGACCTAAGCGAAAGTCGGACGCTTAACCGACTAAGCCACCCAGGCGCCCCCGAAAAGCTTTTTTTTTAAAGAATAAACAAAACTGATAAACCCCTCGCCAGACTTCTCAAAAAGAAAAATGAGAGAACCCAAATAGGTACAGTCATGAATGAAAGATGAGCGATCACAACGAACACCACAGAAATACAGATAATTATAAGAGATTACTATGAAAAATTATATGCCAACAACCTGGACAATCTGGAAGAAATGGACAAATTCCTAGAGACTCACACACTACCAAACCTCAAACAGGAAGAAATAGAAAACTTGAACATGCCCATAACCAGCAAAGAAATTGAATCAGTTCTGCAAATCTCCCAAAAAATGAGTGTCCTGGATCAGATGGCTTCCCAGGGGAATTCTACCAGACATTTAAAGCAGAGTTAATACCCATGCTTCTCAAACTGTTCCAAAAAATAAAAATGGAAGGAAAGTTTCCAAACTCATTCTGTGAAGCCAGCATTACCTTGATTCCAAAGGCAGATGGAGATTTACAGGCCAATATCCCTGATAAACCTGGATGCAGAAGTTTTCAACAAGGTAGTAGAAAATTGATTTTAACAGTACATTAAAAGAATTATTCACCATGATCAAGTGGGATTTACTCCTGTGCTGCAGGGCTGGTTCAATGTTTGCAAATCAATCCATGTGATATACCACATTAATAAAAGAAAGGATAAGAACCATATGATCTTTTCAATAGATGGCAAAAAAGCATTTGATAAAATACAGCATCCTTTCTTGATAAAACCCTCAAGTAGGACTAGAAGGAACATTCCTCAACATCATAAAATCCATATATGAAAGGCCCACACCTAATGTTATCTTCAATGGAAAAAAACAGAGTTTTCCCCCTAAAATCAGGAATACAACAGCAATGTCCACTTTTACCACTGTGGTTCAACATAGTACTGGAAGTCTTAGCCTCAGCCATCAGACAACAAAAAGAAATAAATGGCATACAAATTGGCAAAGAAGTCAAACTTTCACTCTTCATAGATGACATGATACTTTACATGGAAAGCCTGAAAGACTCCACCCAAAAACTTCTAGAACTGATATGTTAATTCTGCAAAGTCACGGGATATGAAATCAACATACAGAAATAGGTTGCATTTCTATACACCAATAATGAAGCGGCAGAAAGAGAAGTCAAGTATTAAATTCCATTTACAGTTGCATCAAAAACCATAAGATACCTAGGAATAAACCTCACTAAAGAGGTAAAAGATCTGTATACTGAAAACTATAGAAAGCTTATGAAAGACATTGAAGGAGACACAAAGAAATGGAAAAGAATTCCATGCTAATGGCTTGGAAGAATAAATACTGTTAAAATGTCTAAACTATCCAAAGCAATCTACACATTCATTGCAATCTATCAAAATAACACTAGCACTCTACACAGAGCTAGGAAAAACAATCCTAAAATTTGTATGGAGGGATGCCTGGGTGGCTTAGGTGGGTAAGTGTCTGACTTTGGCTCAGGTCATGATCTCATGGTTTCTGAGTTTCAGCCCTGCATCAGCCTCTGTACTTACAGCTCTGAGCCTGGGGCCTGCTTTGGTTCTGTGACTCCCTCTCCCTCTGCCCTTTTCCTGCTTACACTCTATCTTTCTCTCTCTCAAAAATAAATAAACATTAAATTTTTTTTAACCAAAAAATATATAAAATTTTTATGGAACCACAAAAGATCCCAAAAGTCAAAGTAATGTTGAAAAAGAAAACCAAAGCTGAAGGCACAGTTCTGGACATGAAGCTGTATTACAAAGCTGTAATCATTATGACAGTATGGTACTGGCGCAAAGACAGACACATAAATCAGTGGAACAATAGAGAACCCAGAAATGGACCCACAAATGTATGGCCAACTAATCTTTGACAAAGCAGGAAAGAATATTGAATGGAAAATAGTCTCTGCAGCAAATGGTGCTGGGAAAACTGGACAGCCACAAGCAGAAGAATGAAATTGGACAACTTTATTACACCACACACAAAAATAAATTCAGAATGGTTGAAAGACCTAAATGTGAGACAGGAAACCATCAAAATCCTACAGGAGAGAACAGGCAGCAACCTCTTTGACCTCAGCCACAGCAACTTCTTTTTTTTTTTTTTAATGTTTTATTTATTTCTAGGAGAGAGATAGAGACAGCATGAGCAGGGGAGGGTCAGAGAGAGAGGGAATCACAGACTCTGAAACAGGCTCCAGGCTCTGAGCTGGCAGTCAGCACAGAGCCCGACGTGGGGCTCGAACCCACGAACCGTGAGATCATGACCCAAGCGAAAGTCGGACGCTTAACCGACTAGGCCACCCAGGCGCCACAGCAACTTCTTACCTGACATGTTTCTGGAAGCAAGGGAAATAAAAGCAAAAATGAACTTTTGGGACCTCATCTATATAAAAAGCTTCTGCACAGCGAAGGAAACAATGGAAGAAAAAGGCAACTGATGGAATGGGAGAGGATATTTGCAAATGACATCAGATAAAGAGTTCGTATCCAAAGTCTATAAAGAACTAATCAAACTCAACGCCCAAAACCCAAATAATCCAGTTAAGAAATGGGCAGAAGACATGAATAGAAATATTTCCAAAGAAGACATCCAGATGGCCAACAGAAACATGAAAAGAGACTCAACATCACTCATCATCAGGGAAATACAAATCAAAACCACAATGAGATACCACCTCATACCTGTCAGAATGGCTAACATTAACAACCCAGCAACAACAGATGCTGGCAGAGAAAGGGAAACCCTTCTGCACTTTTGGTGGAAATGCAAACTGGTGCAGCCACTCTGGAAAACAGTATAGCGGTTCCTCAAAAAATTAAATATAGAGCTACCCTATGACTCAGCAAATGTACTAGTAGGTGTTTTTTCAAAAGATACAAAAATGGTGATTTGAAGGGGCACATGTACCCAATGTTTATAGCAACATTATCAGCAACAGACAAACTTTGGAAAAGGCCCAAATGTCTATTGACTGATGAATGGATAAAGAAAACATGGTACATATACACAATGGAGTACTACTTGGCAATCGAAAAGAATGGAATCTTACCATTTGCAAGAACATTGGTTGGAACTAGAGTGTCTGATGCTAAGCGAAATCAGTCAGTCAGGGGAAGACAAATATATGATTTCACCCATACGTGGTATTTAAGAAACAGAACAGATGAACATAGGGGAAGGGAAGGAAAAATAAGAAAAACAGAGAGGTAGGCAAACCATAAGAGACTCTTTTTTAAATTTTTTTTAAAAAATTTATTTCTGAAAGAGAAACAGCATGAGCAGGGGAGGGTCAGAAGGAGAGGGAGACACAGAATCTGAAACAGGCTCTAGGCTCTGAGCTAGCGGGGCTCGAACCCACGAACCAAAGTCAGACGCTCAACTGACTGAGCCACTCAGGCGCCAGACAGAAAAAAAAAAAAAAACAAACCACCCCTGCAGTTTGCTGGAGGGGAGGTGCGTGGGGGAATGAGAACTGGGTGTTATATGTAAGTGATGAATCACTGTGTTCTGCTCCTGAAACCAGTAACTGTATGTTAAACAACTTGAACTTAAACAAATAAATTTTTATTTTATTTTATTTTATTTTATTTTATTTTATTTTATTTTATTTTTTTATTTCTAGGAGAGAGAGAGATAGACAGCGTGAACAGGGGAGGGTCAGAGAGAGAGGGAGATACAGACTCTGAAACAGGCTCCAGGCTCTGAGCTGGCAGTCAGCACAGAGCCCGATGCGGGGCTCAAACCCACGATCCGTGAGATCACGACCCAAGCGAAAGTCGGACGCTTAACTGACTAAGCCACCCAGGCACCCCACAAATAAATTTTTTTTAATGGTTTTTTTATTGTTGGGATAGAGGCAGAGCATCAACGGGGGATAGACAGAGAGAGGGAGACACAGAATCCAAAGCAGGTTCCAGGCTCTGAGCTGTCAACACAGAGCCCGACATGGGGCTTGAACCCACGAATTGGGAGATCATGACCTGAGCCAAAGTCGGACACCTAACTGACTGAGCCACCCCTAACTGAGCCACCTATTTGTTTAGGTGCCCCTAAACAAATAAATTTTTAAAAGACTGTGTATAATTGTTTATGAGGTACAGTGTTCTCTGTCTATAAAATAAAGCTTATTGGTCTTGTTTAAGAAATGAAAAGGTAAAAAAAAGAAGTTATTGAAAACAACATTTTGAAAGTTATAAAGTAAATGTGCACAGTGCTGTGGTAAGGAAGAGACATAAGGGCCTAATTCAACATAAATAAATCAGGACAGTTTGACAGAGGAGGTAACATTGTCACCGAAATTTGAAGGACAGTGTTTGTTAGGCAAAGCCCAAAGCTGACCAGGACATTTCAGGATTCTGGAATTGCATGTGCCCCAAAGAGGAAAATGGGAGAGAAGAGCACATCTGGGGAATGGCAGGTGGTTTGTTGTGAACAGGATACGTGGTACCATTGGAGAGCTGCAGGTGTAATGAACATGGCCATCTCTACAGACATTCAAGGGAAACAGGTTTATCTGCCCATATAGACATAGATTTATTCCTTTCCTCCCCAATATAATTTGCATCCTTGTGATTTAATGATACAATATTGAGAAGCAGGAAACATTTTTTAATTTCTTATGCCTCATGGAACTGACCTTCAACTATCCTTTTTATCGTGCTTGCTCAAAATTAATATAGAAGAAAGAGACAGAAGACACCAAGTAGATACTGAGAAGTGGGGGATGTGGATTTTAAACACTTACTAACTAATGGGTTAAGTTGCCATTTAAAAAAATACGACTGCCAAGAAGCACTGAATCTGTGGGATGGATGTGGCTGTGTGCAAAATGCAGAATCGTGGGCTTTGCTAGAGGCTTCATTTAGGAAGCCACTATGCTGTGGTAATCCCACAGATAAAATCAATACTACCATCAGAGCAATCAATACTAATGCCAAACTTTTCTTCTAGTTCCAGGTTATATTCAAATGATTGGAAGGGATGGCTTACATCTGCAGAAAAAAGAATGATGCTATTGCTTATCAGTATATTAGTCAAATATTTCATTAATTCACCCTTTTATTTATCAAATACTCATTGAACATTTATTATATGTTGGACATTCTTCAAAATGTAGGGCTTTTCAAAGTTTGAAACCAATGAGAGATATTTGCATGCAAGAGTTTCAGAACTTTTGCATGTAAAAAAAAGATAAACAATTATGATATTCAACAAATTGGGGAAAATGTTTGCCAAAAATAGGAAAGACAAATGGTTACTCTTCTTTGAGTAAAAAAGAGTTCATATAATTTTGCAACTGAAAAATTGCTATAAGACTAAAATAGATAATCCAGAAAAAAATATATAAATGGTTAATAAATATGTGAAGTGATGCTCATTCTTAAATTTAATCAAAGAAATACAGATTTAAACAAAATACTTTTCTCTATTAAAAGAAATAAGATGGAAACTGCTGCCAAGGATTAACAAATGTATGCACAAATAAGTTCAAATGTTTGAAAAGTCATTTCTTATGCTTGCTGTGACAGTACATACACTAACATTGAAAAGTCTTTTCTCAGTATGAGTTCAGAGCCTAAAAATGCTTAATAACTTTGTCCTAGAAATGGTATTCTAAGGATTTGTCATGAGGAAATAATAAAAAAGACAGGCAAGAAATTGTATGTGTGGATGTTCATTTAGATACTAGAATAAAAAAATTTAAAATAACTTGAATTCCAGTGAGGCAGTCATAAAATAAATAACAGTACATTCACCTTGGACTATTACATAGACACTGCAAATAGTATCTTGAAGACTAACATGGTAAAATGCTTGATCTAGAAATAGGAAATTAAAAAGACATGGTATATATGTGTCTGGATCTTTCACAAAATGCTATAATGTATATTTGCTTTCCTTTTTATAATTTTCTATATTTTCTAAATTTTCTGCAATAAATATATTTTACTTTTATGACTGGTAAAGCAGATATGATTATTTATTTATTTTGATAAATAAATAATTTCTCTTTTGAGAAAGAGGGAGAGCAAGCATGTACACACAAGTGGGGGAGAGGGCAAGAGAGAATCATAAGCAGGCTCCATACTGTCAGCACAGAGCCCAGTGCTGGGCTCGAATTCACATACCACAAGATCATGACTTGAGCAGAAATCAAGAGTCAAACACTTAACAGACTGAGCCATCCAGGCCTCTCTAAACTAGTTACAATTTTAATAGAACTACATAGCAGTACATTCAGGAATTTTATATCAGATTTAATTTTTCTAACACTATGTTTCAGTAACTGAACATAATGTGTTTTGTCATAGGAAACTACTAATTAGTGATTATTATGTATTATCTACCTCTCCTAGTAGAATGTTCTCTTCTACTTCTGTTTCTATAGTGAAATTCTATGTAACAGAACATTCTGCCCTCCCCCCCAAAAAAGGAATTCTTTTTTTGTATTGTATTTATACTGTCCAATACTGTAGCCACTAGCCACAGGTAGTGATAGAATACTTGAAATGTGGCCAGTGTAATTGAAGAACTGAATTTTTAAATTTTATTTAATTTTAATTAATTTAAAATGTAAATTGATATAGCCACACACTGTATTAGAGTGTAATACTAGAGCCCAGAATAGTGTCAGGCAAATAGCAGGTGCTGAATAAACATTTGGGGGTTGCCTGGGTGGCTCAGTTGGTTAAGCATGTAACTCTTGGTTTCGGCCCAGGTCATGATCTCATCATTTGTGGGTTTGAGCCCCATGTCAGGCTCTTTGAGCCCCGTGGCTGTGTGGAGCCTCCTTGGGATTCTCTCTCTTCCTCTCTCTCTGCCCCTCCTTCTCTTATGCTATTTCTGTCTGTCTCAGAAATCAATAAAATTTTTAAAAATGTGTATGGTGTATGGATAGATAGACAAAATTATTTGATGATATGGCATCATTTGATGACAATGAGAAGAGAACAGAGATAAAATTTGGTATTATCTTACATATAATATTAATATTAAAAATGGGCCAGTTTGAAAGTTATTGGCCCTAATGCCAAAATGAAATGAGAAATGGTGACCCTAGTAGTATTAATAAATACTTCTTAGTATCCTTAACTGCTCTATAAATATTAGATCATTTAATCCTCATCCTAAGAAGTAAGTAATATCATTTCTTCTCATTTTATACCTGAAGAAACTCAGGCACAGAGAGGCAAGACACCTTAATCAGGGACACTTAGTTGGTGGAGTCAGGGTTCAAATCCAGGTAATCTGGGTTCCTCTGTAGTTTTAGCTTCAGTGATTTGTCTAGATGAACAAATACCCTTTCTAATGACTTGGGGCAGTATTCTGATGTTAATGTTTGAGGTCAGCCTTCACGTGGATTCCTGTATGAGAGTACAGTGAAGAACATAATGTATAGTGTCTTTGTTTTATTTTTAGTGCATAAACGTGAACTCTTGAAAGTCATTCAACAAGCATGTATTGCATGAAACAAAGTGCCGGACAGTGTAAGGTTCTGGAGCTACGAGTTATAAAGAAGCTATGTTACCATCCCTCCAGGAGCTAAGATCTGAGAAAAGATCCATCAGAAGAGATTACAAAGTGTGGTAAGTACAAAACTGAAAATATAAACATAGCATTCTGGGAGCAAGGTGAGGGGAGAAAGGGAAAAGGAGTGGAGGAGGGGTGAAGGGAAAGAGGGAGAGGGAGAGAGGGAGAGAACATTTGGAAAGAGTTGATACTGAGGAGTAAGGTACCTCTTTCTATTTCACTTTCTGTTCTGCAACTCACCTTACTCTCATTCATGCTGTAAAATATCCAGGGATCATGGTCAGAACTTGATTTGCCTTTGACCCACGTTTATTAGCTGGTGATTTGGAGGCAAGTTGTTTCTGGGTTTACAGATGGTTCAAACATCCCTACCCTGTAGATCTCATATTGTTGTTGTTGTTGTTTCGTTTTTTAATGAAAATCCACATGAGCTCCTGCCTGTTTTTTCATCTGTGCCACCTAAAGGGGGTGGAAAAGCAAGCTTTATCTTCAGAAGCTTGGGTGACTACATGGCAGACCCATGCATAAGTAATGACAGTGGAGGCTCCCTGGAATGTGTCTAGACTTCAGGGCAATATCTGATTTAGCATCTCAAAGGATCTCATGTGCAAAACGCCCTGTCAGTGATTGCATTGGCACAAGTGGTGTTGTGTTTCAGAAGTCTGCTTGGAAGATGCAAGAAAAAGGACGGCAAGAGTGGTGTCTGGAGGGGCGCCACAGGTGCTACATTTGATGTTAGTGCATCACAAGAAGGAGAGAAGCAGAGAGTCCGGGAATATTTGAAAAACAGAACTCTATATGACTTGAAGCTCATCAATTTGGCATTTAAAAAAAAATCCCATTTATGAAACACCTTGCAGCTTTAAAATGTGCTCTCAAAAAGATGTTCCCTTTCTCCTTCAAGTCAATCAATCAATCAGTCCCTAATAGCTGGTTATTAGCGTCCTCATAACAAAAAACAAAAGACCTACAGAAGTTAAATTATTTGCTCAAGTCCTCTCAATGAAACCAGTAAGCAAGGCAGGATATCTAATCTGAAGTGCAGTTATTTCTACCATACGATAGAAAATAGGAAGAGTCAAAGGAAATGAAGTTGGCCAAGTTGGTTAATGACGGATTTCACAGAAGAATGTGCAATTGCTTCTTAACAGGAGAACACCCAAGCCCGGGCATGCTGTGTTGCACAACACTGCACATCTAGACCTACCTTAGATCTATTCATGGCTCTTAACTGAGATTCATACTCAGAATCTACCCAAGATTTTCAGTGAATTGAACAGGAAAATAAACACAGAATAGAGCTTTACCTCATCAACCTTCAACCAGAGTCAAGGATTTTCCGTAAGGAGTTAGTGCTTGGCCTTTCCACAGGCAACTGTCTTTACTGCAGTTGCTGTCTGCAATGGCCAGAGGCTGTCTTCTTTGTCAGCTCCCTCACTGGAGAATTTGCCTTAAAACAGAAGTTCCTTGGGCAGCCCCAGGGAACCTGGCATCTCTCGAAATCCTCTAATCAAAGATAGCTTTTGCCTAAAGCTCTGTCTTATAAAAGGCAAGGAAGACGTGGCAATTATCCAAGTGCTTCAAGCAAGAGAAATAAATTTGATCTTCGTTACCTAACTTTGCAGGCAAAAATCTCTTACCGCAGTGCTTCTCAATTTTTATCACGCAGGGAATCGCCTGCAGGTCCTGTTAAAATGCAGATTCGAATTTAGTGGGTTTGGGGTGGCGGTAAGATTCTACGTTCCTAAGGAGCTCCCAGTGGACGCTGACCACAAACTCAGAAGTAAGGTGTTACCCACAAAGCTTGGCCCACTTTTGCACTTGGGATCTTTGGAGCAGAGGGTCTCAGAATTTGGACTGCATTAGAATCACCTGAGGAACTTGGAAAAAGTGCAGTTTGATTTGGTAGACACGATATTTGCTTTTCTCACAAATACCTCAGCTATTCCCCAGAGGCCATTCCCTAAGAAGTGACTTAGAGGAAGCACAGTGCTGACCCAAGGTACCCGAGGATGCTCAGCCGGCCCAGTAGGCAGCCTTTGGAACCAATAAAGCCTTAGCTGGTGAGCGTTTCTTTAACTGGAGAACGATATAAAATTTAGTGAAAGTCCAGTCTATACATTCAGCAAAATAGGATAAAGCTAATGGGGGTGCTCACATGGGCCTCTGCATTGCTGGGCGGGAAAAGGAGTCTCAAATCTCTTCCGGTTACACTGTTTGTAATTTCCTTCTGAAGGATCTGGGATGTGGTAGAAGTAGGAGCAAACTGAAGACGATAATCGCTGGCATCTGAGACCCCAGGCAAAGGGCATTGACACTGGTGCCTAGAAGGCCCAGCAGCCCGGGATGAAGTATGAGGACACACGCAGCCTGACAGCCATATTTTAAGTCCTATTTTTTGTCTTCGGAAGTGGTTTCTATGGAAACTCACTAGCCAGATTTCTCAGTCTACAGGCAGAGATCATTCTGAGAGATGTGTGTTTTTTGGTGAAGCATTGACTATAAAAGTGGCAATATGAAGGTGAATAAAACTGACCCATGGTACAAAAATGATCTACTCAGATGACTTCTTGCAGGAGAAGGGGATGACATGGTTTCAGTTGCCTGTCCTGAACTACAAGACGACAGAAGGTGACAGAGAACAAGAAGAAGAAGCACTAAGGGGATGTTACATCTTGCACCGTCACTTAAATTCACTTGGCCTTCATGTCCTTTGTCACATACGAGAATGGTGTTGTGATTAAACATAAAGCTGGACATAGCGCGAGAATTCTGTGTTCCCATGTCTGCAGTGATTGCGTTCTGCTCACTGGTGCCACAAGGACTGAGAAGAACTGGGAGACCCTTAGAAACCCTTAGTTCACTAGAGAATTTGGTACATAGTGTATGTACGTGACCACTGTGTGCGTAGACTTCGTTACCGATTGTCTAGTTTCATTATGGTGAAGCTCTGTGTTATAAAGTGCCTTCCGCTTGAGAACTTTGACTTTCATCTTCTACTCTTTCGGATCCAGTCATTGCCACAGACCACATCTCTGTTCTTCTAGACCACTGAAGTCTCAGATCTAAAATAAATTGATGAAATTTGGCTCCTTTTTACAGTGGCCTTTTAACTAATCTGACACAGACTTTCTTGGCTTTTTTTGTTTGGAATGTTCAGATCATTTTGGGTGGTTTTTTTTCCTTTTCTTTACACAAAAAAATTTTCTTTCTGATATCTTTCAATTCTGGAGCTTGGGAGTTAGACTGTAGAAAAGATTTAGATCCTTTGGATGCATATGTCTGAAGTTCAAACCCCATCTTTGTGAAGAATGCTTTGAGTCTCTTAAATCACAACTATTTCTTTTTTTTTTTTTCTATTTTAGATCCTAAAAATCATCGCTCTTTCCTCCATCATTCTTTAGCATATTTCTAGGTGTAAAATGAGCAATCATACATAATATGTGATCTAAATTTATACCACAGAAATAATTGGGTAGATTAAAATATGTACTAAAAGCACACAAAGGAGCCTACCAGGTGGCTCAGTTGGTTAGGTGTCTGATTTCAGCTAGGGTCATTATCTCATAGTTCGTGGATTCGAGTCCCAAACTGGGCTCTGTGCTGTCAGTGTAGAGCCTGCTCAGAGTCCTCTGTCTCCCTCTCTCTCTGCCTCTACCCCACATGTATGTGTGTGTGTGTGGTGTGTGTGCGTGAGCATTCTCTCTCTCACAAATAAATAAACATTTTAAAAACATTAAAAAATAAAATCACACAGAGAACTTCGTAGGGATCTCTCTGTTGGATAAAACAAGTTTCATAGGAAAATGACTGTCTTGGTCTGAGAAATCTGGGATTCCCAGGGAAGGAGATGGACAGGTGGAAAGCAAGAGTTTCCCTGCAGCCCTGTATATCTTTAATGGATGGAGAAGTCCTTTTCCAGCTTTGACACTGACAACTCTATGGGCTTAAGGGACCTTATTAACCTCCTGATTTCCAGTTTCCTGAACTCTCAAAAGGAGATAATACCAAGTTCCCAAGGTAGACAAATAAATGACACATGCATATAAAATCCAACAGAGAACTCAATCAACATATGCTAACCACAGTAAAAATGATGTGGGAGGGGAGCCCTCTGAGGAGGCAGTTGATCCATTGGAAGTTGGGACAAACCATGGAAATAAATTCTAGGGCCATATTCAGGCAAGAGTGGAGCTAGACTGGGAATAAAGGGTCATGAGGCATTTTCTGAAGTTAACTTTTTAACTACCTTCAATCCACCACTCCTTTGGTGCCTCATTTGTCTGAAAGCCATAAGGTTCAGGAGCTACTGACTGATTATCATGCTTTACAACACATTCAGCAGAAGAGATGAAACGCAATAAAAGGGAATAAAACAATTTGTAGTATTTCTTTCTCCAAGATATAAACTACTACTTCTGAGACACATAATTATTAAAATTATAATTGGCTATTGGCAGGTCGAAAATTGGAAGCAAAGGAATGCACTGTAAAAGAATTGGAACTCTATGGATAATTTTTATTCTTCTGAGGAGTTTGTGTTACTTAGTGGCTTTCAGAGAAACAAATCAATAGCTATTATTTAGAGTTTCCCTCTAGCTTCCACTGCTTTAGGAGCCTTTTCTTTATCAGCGATCCCGTAATTTCATCAATATGGTATCATTAGCACTCCACAGTTAGCAATTAACCTTTATCCAACAAGCTCAGTTATAGCTGGAGGAAAAAACTGTCAGTCACAAGGACTATGCTCAGATGTCAGTGGTATAGCCAGTTCTATTTAAGATAGATGAAACAGCTGTTAAAGTTAGAGCTAGAGTAAGTATTGATTTGCAAGAAACAATTTCCTGTTTTTAAGGCAATCCGAGGAACCAAGGGGATATCTGTATCAGTCATTTTTAATCTTGGTAAGAAGTAAAGTAAGTGCTCTCTAATATGGGCACCACAACATTCTGATTTCTTGCAGAGCTCATTAACGGCAGCTCCGTTTTAGATACCAGAACATGTATCAGTATTCTGCTAGTTACACTGCAGTCACTATTTGTAGAGTGCTTTCACACAATCACATCGACCCTTGAACAGCACAGATTTGATCTGCGCACATCCCTTAAACGCAGATTGTTTTCTTATAAATACAGTTCAGTGTTGTAAATGTATTTTCTCTTTCATGTGATTTTCTTAATAATGTTTTCTTTTTGCTCCCTTACTTTATTGTAAGAATGCAGTATATAATACATGTAACATATGAATATGTGTTGTTTATGTTAATGACAAGGCTTCCTGTCAACAGTAGGCTATTAGTTAAATTTGTGGGGAGTCAGTTATATGTGGATTTTCTTTAAAAAAATTTTTAAGTTTATTTATATATTTTTGAGAGAAAGTGAGAGAGAGAAGGGTAGGGGCAGAGAGACAAAGGGAGAGAGAGAATCCCAAACAGGCTCTGCACTGTCAGCATGGAGCCCAATATGAGGCTTGAATTCACAAACCGTGAGATCATGACCTGAGCCCAAACCAAGTCAGATGCTTAACTGACTAAGACACCCAAGTACCCCTACATGCAGATTTTCAACCACACAGAGGTCAATGCCCCAAGCCTTCATCTGTTCAAGGATACACTTTACTTCCAGTGATCCTCACAACAACCCTGGGAAGTAGGATAATTATGTCCTTTCTTCCAATTGAATACTTTTGAGCAAAACCATATCCCTGGATCATTGCCTCAGATCTTCCAGTAAATTTCTGTACGACCTCCAACGTTGCCTGTCTGGGCTTCAGCATCCTCAACTGTAAAATTAGCTGAAATAACAGGCAGTTGTTTCAATGGCTTGAAGCTCATTTCTAGATATGAGATCTGTGATTCCAGGCTTTTCCACATTAACTTTGCATCTCAGCAAGAGTACTGGAGTATTAATTATTGATGACATTACACCATTATGTCTTAGCCATTGTCCCATAGTACGTTTTGTAGGAGTGATGATATTTTTAGTAATATGAGCACACTGCGTGGCACTTATCTTTTGAATCTTTGCAAATAGTGTTTTGTTGACCTCTTTTCTTTAAAGTAATGTAGAAGATTTACAGATCATGCTTGCAATAATATTAACCATTAATTTTTTCCCCAGAGCTAAAAAATTTCTTTTGATATTATCATAAGTAACTGGAATAATTTAAATACGCAAACACAATAATTAAGAGATGGATGCAGTAGAGATTCATTCATGTTGTTTAGTTTACAGTAATGTGAACTGGCTGGCATCTACAATGTCATTAGTGAAGGGGAAGAAGATTCCAGAGATAGACCTACAAATAATCTGTGTAGTAGATGAAAAATTCCAAGTAGAGAAAGAAATGTTCACTTTAATTTGTCATAAAGTAAATCAAGTACAGAAAGCAATATAAGCTTTTGTTAAGATTAACCTTTTTTTGTCATGGTTATATGGGGACAGTTGACCTCAAGGATTAAAACTGAATACAATCCAGTAGAGAAACAAGTGACATTTTTAAATAAAAACCCAGAAAAACATTTGCAAAGAGAAAAAAAGAGAAAACCTATGCAATAAAATTTTTAACAATGTCTCTTGGGTTGCCTAGCCCTTAGAGAAGCTTTTGAGAAGCTCTATAGACCGTGGTCCTTCTCACTAGAGCTGAACTCTAAAGTGGACTAAATTCTCTTCAGTTGCATGATCTACTTCCAACCACAAAGTCTGAAAAGGGCTTGAACGGAATGGAGGAGTCTAGAACTCACTGATTGCTATGATTGAGACACTTTGATTTAAATGAAGGGAAAATTTCTGGTGAGGACTTTCCTTGAGTCATTTATTAAAAATTTCATATCACTGCTTTTTCAGGTTTTAATAAGGCACGCATATAGATTAATAATGCCATTTTTCCCATATAACTGACATGCCAGCTTTTTTTGTCTTTCACATCTAGTGTTGAATTTTACTACTATAATCACCAAAGATACTATTATTGGGGGGATTTAACGTCCTCCTAAAAGCAAATGCTAACAAGTTTCAAAATTCTATTGATAAATGTATCAAAATTAAGAATGTAATGGTCAGTATATATATATGTGTATGCATGTATATACATGTATACGTACATGTATACATGTGTATATGTCTACATACACATATATGTATAGATACATATACACATACATACATGTATATATACACGTGTACATGCACACATGTATACACATATTATATACATGCTTATGTATGCATATATATGCAATTATTCTTTTAATAAAAATATTTTCATGACCTCAGTGCACATCACAGTTAAAAGTAATACAGACATTTTCCTAACTGTGGTTGAATTGGCAGTAAAGGGCCTAGAACCCCTTCCTCCCTCCTCCCAGAGGTCACTGAGGTACCGTTGCAGTTTGAAAAGCAATGTGTAGCCAACATCCTTCCCATTTTACACACAAGTAGACTGAGGCCCGAACATGTTAAAATGCATGACCTCATCATAGTCACTCATTCCCCCACTAGAGACCAGGGCCCCACCCCAAGTTCAGTGACAAGATGATCACAGACTCTTTTCTCTGAACATCCGGTGTCCTGCTCTCTCATCACACCGAGATACCGATTTGGGTCTGTGACCTTAAACACATCAGTTGACCTCTTTGCATTGATGCTTTCTTGTTCCCAAACAGTAAAGATGCTAGGAAATATTAAAACAGGCAAAGGAAGAACAAATCTTCTACAGGACACTTTTATTTCTACAAAATGACTCTAGGGAAAATCCTTCAGACCTCACTTAAGGCTTCTGCTACAGAAAATCAAACGAAACAAAGGAACTAATGGCAGCTTCAAAGAAAGCAAACAGTAAGAGAGACCCGCTGTCCCTCTGGGCATCTGCCGACGAGTAGTCCTTAAATACAGAATGGAGCATTGGCTGGATGCGAATGTTTTACCACAACAGTGCTTTTAAAAATTTTCTGCGGAAGTACCTCTAACAGGAGAGAAATGGGCATGTATTAGCCCCTCCTCCCTTGGCCACCAACCTAGTGTATAATTTGATGTGGCTGGTGGCAAGCACAAAAATTAATTGCAGTCTCATATTTTACATAAAATAGTATAATCTCTAGCATTACACTTTTTATTTTGCCTTTCCTCTTCTATTTAAAATTTTGAATTAATTTTCATATAAAATAATGTTAATCCACTTAGCTAAGTTTTACAGCAGGACTGTGGAGAGAAGAGGGAGAAAAAAGACACAGATTGTTCTTGAGTATCTATTAATTTTATATATGGAGACCGGAGGACAGTACAGACCTTTTCTCAGTGACTTACCTTTCTTTTTATACTAATTTCACCCAAGATGAGCATAGATGAATCCCTCCTCTTGTTCTCCTTTGAGCCAATGGAACACTATATGCTGATGGGCATTGATAAATATTTTCTGAGGAATGTATCCCTGTATACCCAAATATCCTGCCAAAACCATTTATCCTTTCCTATCTAACATGTCCATACCTGTCTAAATAAACATTGAGAGAAAAATAGGTCAGATGCACGTTAATATGCGACTTTGGCTTTGCAAAACATCATGTGTTCTTTAAAAGGTTTTGTCCATTGTTTTCAATAAACAGGAAGATAAACACATGTATAAACACACATAAGGGCATAAGTAGTAATTACATATTAAGACCAAAACGTTTGCAGAATGAAATATGTTTCTACTTGGCTGAATCAGAGAGTAAAAGTGGGAAAAAAGAAGTGGGACTGAAGTGTACTGAGGGCATTCCTTGAGAGCAAGTCATGTACAGACCTTCACAGATCTTCCAAACTCCTGTTCAGTGACAACATGTTGGTAGTTTTGAGTCAACCTAGGTGGGAGTATTTATGCAGTAGGAATCAGCACACATCTCAGGACGTGTTTCCCCAAGTTTGGAGAGCTGATCATTAGATATGAATCAGAACACCACCACACTGTCTAAGACTCTGAAATCCAAGGGGGACTTTTTCAAGCCTTGATCAGTTGTCAGGACTCCTTAATTTTTATTATGGACAGATAGACTTCCTTTAGTAATTTACCTTTCTTTCTCTCTCTCTCTCTCTTTCTTTCTTTCTTTCTTTCTTTCTTTCTTTCTTTCTTTCTTTCTTTCTTTCTTTCCCTTTCCTTCCTTCCTTCCTTCTCTTTCTTTCTTTCTTTCTTTCTTTCTTTCTTTCTTTCTTTCTTTCTTTCTTTCTTTCTTTCTTTCTTTCTTTCCTTCCTTCCTTCCTTCCTTCCTTCCTTCCTTCCTTCCTTCCTTCCTTTCCTTCCTTTCCTTCCTTCCTTCCTTCCTTCCTTCCTTCCTTCCTTCCTTCCTTCCTTCCTTCCTTTCCTTTCCCTTTCTTTCTTTCTTTCTTTCTTTCTTTCTTTCTTTCTTTCTTTCTTTCTTTCTTTCTGTTTATTTATTCTTGAGAGAGAGATAGACTGAGAGAGAGACAGAGCATGACCCCGGGAGGGGCAGAGAGAGAGGGAGACACAAAATCTGAAGTAGACTCCAGGCTCTGAACTGTCAGCACAGAGTCTGATGCGGGGCTTGAACTCACAAAACACAAAATCATGACCTGAGCAGAAGTCAGACACTTAACCAACTGAGCCACCCAGGTGTCCTTCCTTTAATACTTTTCTTGACTTCAGTTCTTTGAGTTTACACATTTAGATGTATTTGCAGCAAATTTAATGTCTAAAATGCTGCCTAAAAATTGCTATTGTGCCATATTAAATATCAGAACACTCCAAGAAGACTATAGTCATCTTATACAGGGTTAAGAAAAAATAAATGATAAATATTTGAATAAACATGAGAAGTGGCTTGAAGTAACGTCAGCAAGGTGGCTAAGTAGGAAGTCCTGGACCCTCCCACAAACACAATTCAGCAATAACTCAAGGAGAATTCCCTTAGGGAGAAATCAGAAAATATGAATTATGATAATGATAACAAAGTCTGGGGGGTAGGGGGGATGTTAAAATGTAGAGTCTTTGTGATTGAACTTAAGCTTGAAATAAACCCCAGAGTAACCACACACACACAGACACACACACACACACCCTATATAGAAGTTACATAAAATGAAAAGAGAAGAGAATCAAAGCATATCAATACGAAAATGTGACAAACCCCCCAGAAAGTACTAGGAAAAGAAACAGCAGGAAAAAAAGAACAATGCTAAGAGAAAACAATAAACAAAATGGCAATTATATATCCTTTCCTATCAGTAATTACTATCAAAGTAAATAGATTAAATGCCCCATCAAAAGATAGAGAATGGCTGAATGGATAAAAACATAACACAAAACAAAAAAACACAAGACCCAGTGGATTGAAACAAAGTCGAAGTTTGTTTCCCTCTCCAATAAAAAAAATGTCAGAATGTCGGCAGTCCAGGCTTTTCGTGGCTGCTCCACTATCATCAAGGGCCAAATTATTTTTATTTTTTGCTTTACAGCATTTTTATGTGCCTAAGGGTCTCACATGGTGCTTGAGCCCCAGTCATTGTTTTAACATTCCAGCAAGCAGGAAAAAAAAATATTGGAGAAGCAGGGAAGAGAGAAGAATGTACCCCTCCCTTTAAGGATACTTAAGAAACTTCTTTAGAAGTCCCACATGATAATTCTGCTTATGTTTCTTGGATAGAACTTAGTCACATTGTCACCCTGGACACAAGGAAGACTGGGGGATATACTTTTTATTCTGGATAGCCATATAACCAGCTGTAAAGCAGGGGGTCTATTATTAAGAAAATAATTGGAATAGACATTAAAGTGGGGGGTGTAGTGATCTTTTCCACAGCTGTGCATGCACGTCAAATCTATAGCCTTTTAAAACTACAGATAAGCAGTGTTTCAATTACCTGTTGCCATGTAACAACCACCCCAAAACGTAATGATTTGAAATAACAGTATTTTCTCATTTCCCACAATTCTATGCTTGGTTATGCTCAGTTAGATTGTTTTTCTCATTTACATGGTGTCTGCTGGGATCACCCATGAGGTTGATTTCATATGAGAGCTTGGTTGGCACTGGAATATCCAAGACAGCTTTGCCCATACGTCTTGGTAGGGAACAGTGAGATGTCTAGAAGGCTGCACTCTCTCCCCTTTCTCCACTGGGATAACCAAGTCTCTCTAAATGGTGACTCCCAGCTCTAAGAGGGTGGGTGCAAACTGCCAGGCCTCTAAAGCCGAGGTCTAGAACTCTTACAGTGCTACTTCTACCACATTCTACTGGTCAAAGCAAATCACAAAGTTATTCCAGATACAAGAGCAGGAGAAGTAGATTCTACTTTTGTATGGTAGGTGTGATACATGCACAGAATGAGAGGAGGAATTGCTGGCAGCCATCTTTGGAGGCAACCTTCCAGGACAGTTCAGCACTTCAGTTAGGGATGCTAGTAGGCCGGGAGTTTGTTGAAGTTGTCTGTATTTAGGATGGAAGGAAGAAGAGAGGAAATTCATGGGTGACTGTTTCATATACGGGAGTAAAAATCACTGGCTTACACCAATATTCCAGAATCGCAGTTGACTAGGCATTGTGAAGGCAGTGTGTAGAAATATCCAAAATTTCTCCAATAGAGCAGCCCTAATAGCAACAAAATGACCCTCACATAGTGTTGTTGGCAGTGCCAATTGATATAACGTTTCTAGGTATAAACTTTAAAAATACGTGTCATATTGAGTCAGTAATTCTGATTTTGAAGTATCTATCTTAAGCATGTATAAGTGTGAACACCTTCACACAAAAATGTTCAATGCGGTATTTTGCATACAAATGAAAAATTAGGAATAATTGCATACTTATCAGAAAGATTTATTTAGAGGGTTAATAAATTACACTGCCTTATTTATTTTTTAAAGTTTTTTAATGTTTATTTATTTTTGAGAGAGAGAGAGAGAGACTGAGTATGAACAGAGCAGGGTCAGAAAGAGAGGGAGACACAGAATCCAAAGCAGGTTTCAGGTTCTGAGCAGACATGAGTTCATGACCTGAGCCGAAGTTAGATGCTCAACTGACTGAGCCACCCAGGTGCCCCTACACTGCAGCGTTAAAGAATAATAATATTTGAAAGGTCTTCACCTATTTGAAGGGCATAAAGAGTCTAAAGAGGAGAATATAAATTGTATACGTATAAATTACATATAATCTCCTTTTTGCAAAATTTTACATAAAAATGCCTGAAAGGATATATAACAAATATGTTAATAATGGTTGTATTATGGTTACTAATATTATGGTTCCTTTTTCGCAGTTGTCTTTTCTAAACTTTTTAATAAACAAGCATTATTAATGTACTAAAATCATTAAATGCAGTATTAAATACTAAAGCAATTGCACAGTATTCACTTGGCTTGTTTTATGTTTTCCAAACATAACCATGCAAAGTGAGTTTATATGAGTCCTCACTGTTCTTCCCAAGGAGCAGACAATTATATTCAAATATTCCTTTTCTGGATACAATTTTAATTTGTGAGACCAGCCACCTGTGAGATTTGTTGCATCCCTTCTTACTATAGGTTATTCAGCTTTTCAGCTATACTTTGGAGTAATTACAGAACTACCATTGAGGTTATCACCTCTAATAGCAAATGAAAACAAGGTCCTGGGAATCTGGATATTTTCTAAACCTGCATAGAAAGCCAGAAAATCAAAAGACATGAGGCCCCGGGTAGAAGATTTACTAAGGTACAACTACATTTCAAAATGCCAAAATCCCACATAATTTCATTGGGTTTTAACTAACCACTGAGTCAGTGAGTCCTTGAAAGTTATTGTGTGTCCAGTTTGGGCAGGACGGTAAGTGAAATGGTGACCTCAGTCAGTAGGAGACATGGTCCCTGTATGGAGGGAGAGAGAGAACACAGGCACAGATGAAAGCCATCAGGAGCCCTCACAGAACGGCCCACCCACAAACATGCATAGCCACAGAGGTCCGGGGCATGGAGAGTCTGCAGAGATTTAGTGTTTTGGTTTTTTTTTTTTAATTTTCTGAAGAAAATGAACTTCTGCTTTGTTTTTATTCTTACGTTAATAGAAAACCATGTGATTTAGGTCTTCAAGCTGGATAAAGTGCCTTCCAAACTTGTGTCTGCTCACTTCTGAGCCACTGCTACTTGACTGCTGATCGTTCTTTTTAAAAAGTTTTTAATGTTTATTTATTTTTGAGAGACAGAGACAAGAGCGTGAGTGGGAGAGGGGAATAGAGAGAGGGAGACACAGAATCTGAAGCAAGTTCCAGGCTCTGAGCTGTCAGGACAGAGCCCTGCGTGGGGCTCGAACTCATGAACCTCGAGATCATGACCTGAGCCGGTTGGACGCTTAACTGACTGAGCCACCCAGGTGCCCCAACTGCTGATGATTTTTGATAAACCCTGTTGCAAAGACCATCAGTGGCTCAAGCATCACCTCCAGAATATCTATCTATCTATCTATCTATCTATCTATCTATCTATCTATCATCTATCTATCTATCTATCTATCTATCTTTCTGGATATGTAAATCTCTCAGTGAGTGATCTAACCAAATCTACTCTTCCATTAAACTCAAGCTAGTATCTAAAAATCTTCACTACAACCAATTAAATCCATCTCCCAAACACAACTTTGACATTTGAACCTCTTTCTTCACCAGCCACATTCTTTTAACAGTAAAACATGTTTCACCTGAATCCAAATCCTACCTAATCTTCAAGACTCAATCAAAATTCTATATCCTTCTGAAATTCTTTTCTAATCACAGTAAGTCTAACTATCATCATTGACACACTCTTATCCTTTTCATATAAGGGCCAATTATATATTTGATACCATTTGTGTATTACTTTGGATTGCAATCTTCAATATTCTACTTGGGGTTGTTAATTTTCTTTTCGGTTTTATTATAAGATCATTTTAAAATTGATACAAGTAACATACAAATATGTTTTCACCAAAATGCAAAATAATAAAAACATTGTTGAGTACGTATTATATGTCAAGTATTTAAAAAAGAGCTTTACATGTATTTATTTAATTCTTCTAATAATTCCATGAAGTAGATAATATTATTATTCACATTTTGCTTAGGAAACCAGGGTACAAAGAGGTTAAAGGAACTTGCCCACTGTCTCCAGAGATGGGACTAATGTCTATATTATACTATTTCCCATGAATATAGAATAATACAGAATAAAAAGGTCACAGTCTATGTGAATGGTACAATTATATGAGACAGCCCTGCCTCTCTTAACCTGGGTTCATTTATCTGGAACTTTATCTGATCATTTGCATGTTCACTCACATGCATCTGTAGCAGGTGTGAGTCTCACTCCATGAAGGATACTTTTTTTTTTTTATAACCAAACTTAATGGGTATTCGTTTGTATGACGGCAGAAACATTCAGTTTTTAATTCCACATTTGCTTGTCACCTTTTTTTGGGCTGTCTCTAGGTTCCACAGAGGACCCCAGGTACTGCATTATGGGGAACCATAGAACTTCCATCCCAAGCTATCCACCTGATCCTTATTTATAAGGATTACTGTTACCTGACAGCTCGGCCTCTCTGGATCTGAGACTCTCTTAGCTACTCCTCCATTCCTCAGAAGCAGATGTAAAATCATTCCACGATTCCTTAATGTCCCTTGGGATGCGGCAGGAACCCAGGTGGAGTTCCTTAAGGCTCTTCACCACCCAGGCATTTCCAGCACCCTCCTGAAGCAGGGGGAGATCAGTGGACTTGCCTGAGGAAGTCCTTGGGAAGGTGTGTAGAAAGTAGACCAGGATCACTCTGCTCTTGAATTCCTCAATTATTCCTAGAGTGTCTATCATTTCTGTTCTCTTTTCTCCTTCATCTCTGATTGTGGTGAAAGGTTCTTGTCTCAAGGAAAATGTAACCTGTTTACCTCATTTCTGTGATACTTCTGTCCTCCCACTTCAGGGGGAATATTCCTCCAACTAATCATGTTCTACCAAATCTCCTGAACTCAAAAGCCAAGAAGATTTCACTCTCTTAGCCTGTGTTCCATCACATCATTCCTCCCTTGTGGCAGTGAAGATGAGATACCCTAGCAGCCTAGGCAGGAAGCAGGTCAATGGGGCACAGAAACAATGGGGAAATAGCTCCCTATCTCAAAATAGCATCCCACTATTCACATGTAGGTACATGTTCAAATATACATTTTATAGCAGCCATATATTATTGGTAGGGTTGATTCTACTCCTAACCCTTAGGGTCAGTTTCAATTTGGCTGAGCCTATCAGGATCCTCCCTTTCTTATGCTAAGTGATTGCTAACGAAGGACCTATGTAGCCTAAGGTGGTCCAAGTGGAGTAGGGTCAAGAATTTTATTTCTCTTTGGGGCACCTGGATGGCTCAGTCAGTTAAGCATCTGACTCTTGGTTTTGGCTCGGGTCATGATCTCATAGTTTCATGAGTTCAAGCCCTGCATCAGGCTCCATGCCGGCAGCGTGGAACCTGCTTGGGATTCTCTGTCTTCTTTCTCTCCGACCTTCCCCTAACTACACCTTCTTTGTCTCTTTCAAAATAAGTAAATAAACTTAAAAAATTTTTTTATTCCTTTTTGAATGGAGAAACACCTTCTCTCCCCCAGATGTAAGTGAAGAAGCTGGTAATCCTAGTTTCTGCTTGTAGCCATTTTTTGAAGAGTAGAGACACCAGAAGAAATAGAAGGCTGAGACTTGGAAGGAAACAATTTTAGAGTCTTGATTGTACCCTGCCTAAAGCCTGGACTATCTATGGACTTTTCCTGGATTGTGCTAATAGGTTATTTTTATTATCTAATTCAATTTAAGTAGGTTTTCTAATACATGAATTTGATATCTAGAAATGGAATAGTTGGATGTGGGGTATGTTATTTAAATTTTGATCAATAGTGTAAGACTGCCCTCAGAAGCACTTTGCAATGTACATTACTTCCAACTGAGTATTTTAGATTACCTGTTTCTTTGCACTTTCACCAACAATAAATAATATCAATCTTGTTCATCTTTACCAATCTGCTGGGTGAAATATAATATAATAATGTAACTTCTCTTAATACTCCTTTATTTTCTGTAACATATTCTACGTTCCTTATGAGAAACCTAACTTAATTTTGCAAATTAATGTATTTTCTGGTTTAAGGCAATCTAGTTTTAGGTAACAATTATCTGGGAAATTAAAATTTTAACTTTCTAGCAGGGCTATTTTTCTTCTTTCCCCTTCTCTGACAAAAGATAGTGTCCTGTAAATAAAAGCAGCAGAAATAGGCTTACCCAACCTCACAGTAGGGGAGATAAAGGTCTTTGGACCCTTGCATTATCTTCTAAATTCTCATTGATCCCTGCTTCGTTCGTACTGACTACTCTGACCCATGGACTGAGGGTGAATTTGGCAACTCATGAATGCATGTAATCTGTTTTCTTGATTTCGTCATGGCCTGTACTTCTTCACAGATAATTCAGCCCCACCACAGCTCTGCCTGGAACTTGTCAATATTCCCGAGGTTTTCTGAAATCCCCCTAGAGATCCCTACCCTGGGTTGTTGCCTTGCAACCCCAGAACTCCCTTCGGGCCACAACAACTCCAACCCATATCATCAAGATCTCCATCATGCCTTATCAACAACCTTTTACAACTATGTCAGCACATCTGTAAGACTTCCTAGTCTCATGAGGTCAGAGGGTAATTCAGTGTTGTAACTCGGGTGCTCTCTCTGTCTCTGGCTCTGGCTCTGTCTTTATCTCTGCAACTATTTGAATTCTGATATGACCAAGCCATATTGCCTTGTGAGAAAATAATCCTCATTACACTTGACCCACCCTTATTACCACCATACAGAGATTTCCAAACTGTGTATGGAACACAAAACCTCTTCTGCTTTAATTTTACTTTTCAGCTAAATGGACGTTATGACTTCTGGGATGTCAGGAGGTTAGGAGACCATAACATATTATTCTGGGGCTTGCTTCTTCCTGTCTGATCTACTCCTGCCTTACCACTTGGGAATGGCCAAAATGGGCATTTCATTCCATTTCTCTTCTTATCGGACTGTTTTTCTTTACATGGTAATTCACTTCCTTTCTACAATGTTGTCATTTGCCTGACCACTCCTCTTTCTGGGATCATGAGATACCAGGAAAGAAATGAAGAGATCTAAAAATGTTATTTCTCTTATATTGAGACAAAAGTTTTCCATGGGTTTATTTCTAGGAATTACTTGTTCATAGCCCTTTCATATGCTTTATTTTTTCTTAATTTTTTGTTCTTAATTGAAATTGTTCTAAATGGATTTGTTTTCATTTATTCACTTAACAAACACTTACTGAGCCTGTTATTTTCTAAAATATGTGCTTGGTGAGAAAAACAGAATTCATGTTCTTGTGGAATTCATATTCTCCTAGAAGAGGAGAAATTAACTGAAAAATTAACAGAATAATCACAGTAATTAATGTGTTATTCCAAAGTAAGATTCTGAATAGTGAGAATAATCATAGAAAGTAATGAAGAAATATAATGAAGATAGGGATATAAAAGGTGGCTTCCCTGAGGAAATTATATTTGAACTAAATAGTTAAAAATACTTTTCTCAGTCTCTCTCTTGTAAAATATATATGGTATTCCATTTCAGACTTGTATATAGTCATAAAACTTACCCACATTTGCATTAGCAACTCCAAAATTAAAAAAATATAGTCATATCAATAGATGCTAAAGAAAGCATTTGATAAAATCAACTCCCATTTATATAAAACTTGGACATTTCTCATTTGGTTTACTCTACTTTTTTTCAGTTTGTTCACTTTGTTTTATTTGCTTTCTGTGTGTTTTTATTTTCCTGTTATACATGGCATTGTTTTTATTTTCCTATTACATTTTCTAATTGTAAAAGAAGGTTATTGCTTTATATTTATCTTGTATTTGGCACTGTTTCATAACTATTTTATAAACTCTGATTTTTTTTGGTGGTTAATTCTTTTGGATTTTCAAGGCAAAGAAAATCTTTATCTTGTCTTATTGCATAGCCTCAGGCTTCAAGTACGTTGATAAATGAAAGCAATAATAGCAGAAACCCTAGTCTTATTACTGAATGTAATTGGAAAGAATTATAATATTTCACCATCAAATATGATGATAATGGTAGGATTCTTGTATATAATCTTTATCAAGCTATGGAAGCATTCTCTTTGTACCTTTTAAGACTTCCGTTATTATTGAAAATAGGAGTTGGATTTGATCAAATGCTTTTTAAGCATCTGTTGAGATAACCATGTATTTTTTCCTTTTGTGTCTGCTAAGGTTGTGATTCACATTAATAGATAAGCATGTGCTTAATCTGCGTTTCTGAGAAAAGGTATCCTTTGTCATAAAATGTCACTCTTCTAATATACTGCTGGCTTATTGAAAGAGTCACTGAGATTTTGAAAATCTATGATTGAGTTTGAGCTTTTTGTAGGTATCTGACTGTGATCAAGTCACTTACTTTTCACTAACGGTATTTAAAAATTTTTAAATGTTTTTTAATTTATTTTGAGACAGAGAATGAATTGGGGGTGGGGAGCAGAGAGAGAGGGAAAAAGAGAAAGAGTCCCAAACAGGCTGTGCACTGCCAACGCAGAGCCTGATGCGGGGCTCGAACCCACAAACCATGAAATCATGACCTGTGCTAAAATCAAGAATCAGAATCTTAACTGACTGAGCCATCCAAGCGCTCCCTCTTTTCATTAACTTTAATTCCCTCAAGTGTAATATGAGTACATTCCATCATATTCACAAAGTAGCTGTTAGGATTAGATGAAATTGTATAATTTTTATGTAGAAAAGTTATATATAGTTTGTATGTTAAGACAACTGAGAGATTATGCTTTTATCTTCCATATGGGAAGCAGGAGCTACCTAGGCTACTGTTACTGAGGATGAACTAAGTGCATTGAGTTACTACTCTAGCAACTCTCCCTTTTTCCCAGTGACATTGGCTCTATCCATTGAATAGATAAGAAGTCGAGACACACAAGATGGATGGTAAGTTAATTTCCCCTAAGATTTCACCTGTGTTGGAAATGCTATCATGCCTCTGTCTGAGGCTTCAGTGATACTAACCAATAATTTTTAGCTAGTAGTTTGGATTACTTCTTCAAGAATAATGATGACATTTTGAAGGATATAAAGAAAATGGCCCATGGGACGATATTTTGATGATTGTCCACTAGATGGCATTGGGAGTCTATCATAATTGTTTTAACTAGATATTTATTCACCAGTTAAATACTACTTAAAGAAATATATTAGTAAATGGAAGTTAGTGATAGTAGCACTATCTTTGAGAAGGCTATTTGTTCCTATTGTTTGAATAGAAACTAAAGGTAGCAGCAACATAAAGCTATCAAGAGACAATGTTTAGCTCTCACTTGAAGTAATCATCTCTGTAAGGAAAATAATTAAGCTATATAGCAAATGGGCAGTATACACTATGAGAACAACAAAATATCGAGTGAGAATTTTTTATCAAAAAAGCTAAACATGTTTTTGTTCTTAATTACTTAAACTCTTTGTGAGATAAGTGGATTCCAAAAGAACTTAGATAAGTATATCAATGACAGGATTAAGCATGCTTTGAAAGGAGGCTGAGTAGTTTGACAATGCCAAAATAATTTTAGGCTTAAATCAGAGAAGGATACTTATTCTGTCAACAACTTGGGCTTGCTTTTGACAATAGAACACTTAGATTGATGGAATTTGGATGGTAATGATAATTATTATGATTATTAATTCTTAAAAAAATTTTTTTTTTAATTTCTGAGAGAGAGAGGGACAGTGTGAACAGGGGAGGGTCAGAGAGAGAGGGAGACAGAGTATCTGAAGCAGGCTCCAGGCTCTGAGCTAGCTGTCAGCACAGAGCCTGACGAGGGGCTTGAACCTACAGACCGTGAGATCATGACCTGAGCCGAAGTGGGAAGCTTAACCGACTGAGCCACCCAGGCACCCTATGATTATTAATTCTTACGTTCATTCTTTTTTTTTTTTATTTTTTAAAATGTTGTATTTATTTCTAGGAGAGAGAGAGAGAGACAGCGTAGGCAGGGGAGGGTCAGAGAGAGAGGGAATCACAGACTGAAACAAGCTCCAGGCTCTGAGCTGGCAGTCAGCACAGAGCCCGACGTGGGGATTGAACCCATGAACCGCGAGATCATGACCTAAGCGAAAGTCGGACGCTTAACCGACTAAGCCACCCAGGCGCCCCTCTTATGTTCATTCTTATTAATTCTTATGACATAAAGTAACTGAATGTGCAGCTAGGACTTTTAGCTCGGGCCTCTGAAAGTAGCATTTACCCACTCTAAACAAACACTGGCTTTTCTGTTTTATTCTACTGTTTTCTCTACATGTTCATATATCCTCTCCACACATCCCCACCTCCTCCAGTATACCATTATTCACTGTTACAGTGTATTAATGAACAAAATGCTTTTATTTTTCTACACTCTTGAATAAGAAAGAATACTCCCAAGTTGACATCTCATGTTGTTCAGAGTAAGAGAGTGGTACATGGGTGCCATTTGAAATCATAGATGGAAATACTGTCTCCGTTAGACACACGTATACCATTAGCTGTAAGCACAGCTCATGTCTTGTCCTCAGTCATACTGTAACTATTCTTATTATCACATGCTTGAGATGATTGCCTAATAGGTATGAAAGGAATTACTTTACAGCTATGAAACAGTAGATCTTTCATCAGCAATTATTTTATGATTTTGATATAGGGACATGCCTGATAAGGAAGAAACCAATTTCCAATGGCCAAGGAGTCTTGGGAAAGAAGAAATTCCTCAAAAACGTATTGTATTGTATAGTAATCCCATTATCTAGAGCCAAGGCCTAATAGAAAAGTTCACAGATGTCAGGGATCCTACAAGAGCATGTTTCCTTATTCAGTTTTCCTGTGTTAAGATTTCAACTTCAGACTATCTTCTCAGTTAATCAGTAAATGGTCAACATTTTAAGACATGCTACCCTTCTGAAATCAATCAAAGTTCAAGTAGAACATTTTCAGTAGGTTGCCTCATTTTCAAGTGTGGAATCATGCTGACTAGTGCTGACTAAGGGCCAGTGGGGCAGGAGGTAGGAGAGAAGGATTCATGCCCTCACACAGGTCATGTGGGTAACAATAGCTCCATTTTAGGACTGCAGAGCTTTCTAAGTCCCTGTGTCAGAATTCCTAACCAATGGGAAAGAGACAAGGTTGAACTCCCCCTTTTAATTTAGTGGGAAAGGAATGTTTGGAATGTCATTTGCGTAAGTGTGACCTCAACTCCGTACAACATGCCCAGGCAGGTGAGACAGGATCCACCATCCTGCAGGTAGAAATCTCAAGGGTGTATTTTTAACATTTCAATTACAGAAATTCTTATGGAATAATATTCTCATCTATACACGGTGAGACTATAAGGTAATATGATTCATAAAAAAGAATCAACAAGCATAACAGAATGTATGCAATAAAATAAATGTTGACTCTTCTCAGAGGTGGCAAGTTTTATCTTGGGAGAATAGATTTGAATTTTAGCAAGAGCCACAATGCAGGTAGCTTGAAAGTGGTACAGAGAAGAATCACTTAAAATGCTGAATAATTGGAAAGGCTGAAGCTGCTGTGCTCAATCTTTTTTAAAATTTTATTTATTTATTTCAAATAGGAGATTCTTTTGGTTTTCACAGACTCCCTGGCTGTGGTAGAGTAGCCTGAAATAGAAAGTTGTTATTTGTAATATGTTACTGTGTGCTTCTCTCCTATTTGGACATTCCATGAAAACAGATGCAACCACTTGAATAGTTAACTTGATAGACTTTGGAGACTCAATACATCATAATTGGATGTAGTGGTTGAGGATGACTTGACCTAAAGAACTGAGATTTGGGGTCACATTCTCTTATAAGAAATTCTAAAATTCATCTGAACTTATCCTATTCTGAAATTTCATGTATTTTTATTTAATGAAGTCTAATACTGTAAGAATGTGTTTGGGGGTTATTTTTTTAATAAAGTGAAATTTGCCTTGTTATTTGCATTTGGGATAATTGGATTTGACTTCTAAGAAACATGAGGAAAGAAGATTGATAAGCAATGTATGCTAGATTAAGATCTTTTACAGAGAATTGACTTCATTCGGCCTCTATTTTCTCTAGTGACAGAATCACATAATTTGGACTAACAGTGCAAAATGAAAGAATTGGATGGGCTAAAACGGAAAAGTTTCTAGACAAAACTCTGAGCCTTCTGTTCTGAAGATCTAGGAATTGGAAATGTGATATATAGCAGTTTATCCAAAGAGCTTTAAATTCTGTGCTGCCCAGTGTCAGGGGGAATAATGGCTTTTTGACGGCAAGTCACCATGATAATCTTTAAATAAATTTCAAGCAAATCTCATTGTTTACAGAAGCGAAGGACTTAGCAGTTTCAATCAAGATATTAGCAAAGGATACCTGCAGAGGAATAGAGAGAAGACTTCCTCAGTGACAGCTGCAAAATACAGCAAGTCATGGTGTAACTTTGACTACATATCACCTATATGAGCTCCATATGTATCTGACATATAAATGTATGCATGACCTGTATATATATATATATATATATATATATATATATGAGATATATATGCACACATATATATCACCTATGTAGAAGAATATTTGGAAAATGTTCTTGTTAAGAAAGTATTTCTATGGATTTGAACAAGATTTTATTTCTCCACAATTCTTTGTTTTCTTATCCAAAATGCTCTTCTCTGTAAAAAAGTGACTAAGATGTGATTGTCTTCCTCATCAAAGGAAATTAGACCTTTCATATTATAAGCTTCCATCCCTCTGCCAAGTCAAACAGTATTAGTTTCCCATTTCATCTTTAAACAAAGAGACTTCAGGAGCAGGAGTGAAAAGGCAACTGAAAAAAGGGGTACCAGAAAAAAAATCCCGAAATGTGGGCTCCATTTCCACCTTTGCCTGTGGGCAGCTTTGTGCCTTCAGGAACATCCCATGATCTCTTAGGCTTCAATTTCTTGGTCTGTAGAGGTGGAGTTGAAAGAGAGAGTTTCTAAGGCAGTGAACTTCTACCCAGATCACACATTAGAATCAGCTCAAGGCTCTGAAGGAGATGAGTTCTTTGAATTATGGAATGGTGTTTTATCCCCAGAGCCTCTGTCATAGGATGTGGCACGCGTTGCCAGATTTAGCAAATAAAAACACAGGACATTCTATTAAATTCGGATTTCAGATAAATGATGAATACATTTTTAGTATTTATGTTTATCTGACAATGCTCCACATAGAAGGAAGTCAAAGTTTGTTTGTGTAATGAATGTATGCCATCAAATTTCTATTAGAGGGAATTTTGGATGAAGGATATACAATTGGGAGGGGTATCTGTTTTGGTAGATTTTTGGTCATACCACACAGGGAGTCCTTTATTCTTTTGTAAAGCTTTATCAGCCTTGATTGGTATACTTTTTCATCCTCTGGCAAGAACTATTATATCAAGTGTACTTTAGGCTACAAGTAAAGCATACCTCAGCCAAATAGTACAAATGATAAAGAAATTTGTGGATTTACTTACCAAAGGGTCCAGAACAAAAATGAGGTGATCAAGGACCCAGTGTTCCCATCATCCTTCTGCTGGAATGTCATCCTGGGTGTGTTGACCTTCCCTTTCAGGCTTGTTTCTATGATTATAAAGTGGCTGGTGTATCTCCATTTATCATGTCTTCACATAATTACCTTCAAAGGAAAAAAGAAAGAGCAGTTTTGTATTGTACATGTCTTTATAAATGGAGGAAAAATCTTTCCTGAGGATTTCAACCCCCAGAATACTTTTTCAAAATTCCTGGCCAGAATTGGGTCACAAGCCCATGCAGTAGCCCAAAGGGAGGCTGGAATGCAAATTTCAGGCCTTTTTACTCTTCTTGGTGGGAGGCAGGAAGTAAATAATGAACGAAGTGGTTAGAAATAAATATGGAGGCTACTGAGTGTCATCCCTAACGATCACATCTAGAGTAGTCCTTTCCTTTGAATGTCATCAACACATGGATGGATTCTGGCTGGTGGACTGGTTTGAAGAAGTGGGGAATAGTTCACAATATTAGGAGGCAGTTCTTTTAAATGCTCTTATACATTAAGTCTTGACCAAAACCAGAGATATCCACATTGGTCCCAACATAGCCCTTTAAACACATTAGCATTTAGCCAGAGTGATTAGGGCTTTGAAAGTACACAATTGCATCCCTTTTTTCCCAGAAAAAAAAAAAAAAGAAGAAGAAGAAGTCTGAAGGATCCTTTTTCCCCCCATTATACACTTCAGTTTTTAATGCCAAGTATATGGCACAAAGTTCCATTTAGTATATACACAAAATTCCCTGCAGAGTTGATAGAATCCTCATTTCACAGGTTTCCCCACCACCACCACCACCTGGTTGGAATCCATCCAGGTGTCCTTTCATTCTAAGTACACTATTAGAAGGAAGGTAATATACATAATAATTTTCTTTTGGTGCCCATGACTTCTTAGGATTCTTAAAGTGCTCTACATACTTGTTGTAACCTCTGATCACTGATCACATGAAATGGAGCAATGTGTTTCAGTGCAGAGAATACTTAACTAGCCTCAAGACCTACAAAAGAACATTGGCTCTGGTTTTTACACAATGTGATATGCTTTTGTTAACCATGTAAATGGGGTGCGTAACTGGGGTAAATTCTTTCACAGTGCTCCTAAAGCACCCATATTAAAGTCTATGTTCCTAAAGCTTATATAGAATTCCAAGTGGTATACCAAAAATGTTTAAAATGCTACATATGGAGAAGAGAGAAAAGAAAGAAAACTATCAATTAAGGAACAGCTTTGCTATTCCAGACACAATGCTAAATGCCTGACATCTTTGTATTTATTTAATCTTGAAAGCAACTTTTTGAGTGATTTTACAGGCTATTGATTCGTCCAAGTTTATATAATCTAATGAAAATCAGAGACAGAATGAGAATTATTGCCAAAGACTACTCCTGCAGAGGCAGATATGTGGACTTTTTATGAATACACACTTGATAAGGGAGTATTTTCTTAGTCTGTATCTTTGCCTGTCTATTAAAATAGAATTGCTACTTAGGGTTGAATTTCAGAGCAGGCTTTAAACCCATGACAGCACTCATGATCATTAGCAAAATATCCAATCAGAAATATTTTCTGGAGAAAGATCTGCACATTTTCTCCTGCCCACTACCAAGGATAGGCACATTTCTCTGGAATTCACTCCATTACACATTCCAAGCATAGCAAATCAATCATTAATTATTCACAGGAAGAGTGTTCAAAGTTCTCTTCCTTTTTGGGTGATATGATAGAAGAGTAAAAATTAAAAAAATTTTTAAAAATCCTGGATACATAGTAGTTAAGTAGTACCTGATCCTATATCCCACTTGTGATGGGTTCTCTAATTTCACACTGCTTTATCACTTCCTGAGAATAAAGATGGAGGAGAGGGGAGGCTATGGAGTTTTTTTTACTGACTGAGAGAACAAGTAGCTATTTAACTTTCCTGACCTAACTAACTAAATTTGAATTGTAACTCAGTAAAACTGAATAGCAACTAAGTAAAATGGAGTAAGTAAAACCAAAGTCTTCGAATCTTGAGCTGTGCACTTGTTCCTTGAAAAGGTTCTGAGGTATGCATAAGAGTTTGTAGTGACTATTTGAGAAAAGGGTTGGACTTTGGAGGAAGCCTACCTGTGAACACTCTAAAGAAAAGTAAATAATGAAGTCCAGTTATTGCTGGAAAAAAGAAAGAATTTACACGTGAAAAATTAGTCCCATGGAAAAAAAACACTGCCCAAAGATTCTCCTACCAGGTGTGAGGGTTTTCATCCTTCTATTTCACAGCAAACTGGACATAGAAAGCATTTAGCTTGTTGTATTAGGGTATAAAACTCACTTATTCAACAATCATTTGTTCAATAATAATTTACTCAATAATCCTTTGCTGAGTATCATCTATGTGTCAGACATTGACATAGGAGTAGAAATAGAGCTATAAATTGGGATATAAGATTGGAAGTGCCACTGCAACAAGAGCCAGATATCAAAATTCAAGAAAAAAAAGGTGGGAACAAACTCTAAGACATTCATTCTTTAGAGCGGCCCATGAATGCCACGTCATTCTTATACCTCTCTACCCACTTATTTTATAAATGAAGTGAGGCTCAAGACCCTTGAAAAATCTGCTCATTTAAGAAAAACTTGTTGGGGAGCCTGGGTAGCTTATTTGGTTTAGCGTCGGACTCTTGATTTTGGCTGAGGTCATGATCCCAGGGTTATGGGATTGAGCTCTGCGTTGGGCTCTGAGCTGAGTGTGGAGCCTGCTTACAATTCCCTCTCTCTGCTCCCCGCCCGCTCCTCTCCTCCACTCATGCACACGCTCCCCCTCTTAAATAAAAAAAGTAATAATAAAATACAGTTTTAGAAAAGAGAAACGTGTCTATGTTTTTTTCCTATTTAACAATGTGCAAAGAACCTGTAGGAAATGTGATTTTTGAGTGGAACTAATGATAACAGAGAGTATTAAAAAAGTGTGATGTTGGTCCTTTAAAATGGTTTAAGTCAAAGATCTTGGACTAGAGAATGGATTTCAGTTTTGCTACCCTAGAGAGACAGCTTCAGATTACAGTGTTTAAAAGTTTTAGTTCATTCTCAGAGCTCTAGTTTAATATTAACTTTCACTTAGAGAAATGTCTTTTGGAATCAAACCTGAACCAAAGGAGAACGTCCACTGACAATTCTTCAGCTAAGGGAACCATTCTTTGCCACTCTCAGTGTTCTCATCTCAACCCCTCTCATGTCTCTTACTGATTTGTTTCTGAACTCAGAGAAGGTCAGACCATGATCAATGAGTGCTCCAAAATCCCAGCCTTGCCTGGGAGGCCAAGGAAAACCTTTCCATATCTGCTGCCAGCATCAGGCTAGCTCAGAACAAGAGCAATCCTTCTCTGATCCTAGGACAGAGATCATTGGACGTGTGTAAAACCTAGGCTTGTGCGAACCTTGGTTCATTAAAGGGCCACCTTGGCTTATGCAACAAAAGGGAGAGGTCCCCTAATGGGCCGTGGACCCAGGAAGAAGGATGACCCTAAAAAATGCTAACCATGTGCATTCAGACTGAACACTACATTGCCCCAATATTCAGAAAACTGATGAGAAGATCTTCAGTTGTGATCTGTGTTGGAGAGACTGAACAGAGTCTAAAATTGTACAGGATCCATCTCTGAATCTTTATTAAATGAACTTTTAGCCAAACAGCCGGTAGACAGGTTTCCTTGACATCCTTTACAGAATCGCTTAAATCTGTTCAACAAAACATACGAAGCAACCCTTTGTGAAGGGACATTAAAGGCCATTTACCCCAATGCATGTCAACTGTTGATGTCACAGTCCATGAATGCATTCAGATATTTCACTGTCTTTTCAAAGATTCCCTTTGATCTTTCATTTCTCCTCTGGTCTAACCTCTCGTCACTAATTTCTTCAATGGGTATGAGGATCATTCTCCTTGCTCCTACTCTACTATGAAATTCTATAAAACTCATAAAATGAAAACAATAATTCTGGACTTGCTATTATAATAAAGGCTGTTGACTATCATAAAAGGACTAATTTAAACTCTTTCTAATTTAAGGGAAATCTAGGGGCGCCTGGGTGGCTTAGTCAGTTAAGCGTCTGGCTTTCGCTTAGGTCATGATCTCCCGGTTCGTGGGTTCGAGCCCCGCGTCGGGCTCTGTGCTGACTGCCAGCTCAGAGCCTGGAGCCTGTTTCAGAGTCTGTTTCTCCCTCTCTCTCTGACCCTCCCCTGCTCACGCTGTCTCTATCTCTCCTAGAAATAAATAAAAATATAAAAAAAAAATAAAAAATAAAAAAATAAAAGAAGATATCTAATATATCCTAGGGATTCTGGAAAAGAGGTATCACTATTTTTACTCATTCTCCATGAGTAGTCCTCTCTGAGTTTTAAGTCTTGCCTCTCTCTCTTTTTTTGTTGTTGTTGTTTTTTGTTTGTTTTGTTTTATTTCATCCAATGTATGTCCTATTAAGTCTGGTAACTAACTATCCTAGGTTAACATTTTGATTTGTGTTTCTCTTTTTTCCTTTCTAATGTATTTCTCTAATTGTCCCTTATTCATTCCCCATAGCATCTAATACCCGTGTAATGCAAAGAGCTCATATGTGTGCATATGGTACATATCTTGAAACAGTTTTTGATTTCATATAGCTGTGCAGTCAGCTGCCGGTTTCTACAGCTTCTGGAAACCTTGCCAGACCATCTGCAGACCCTTTAATTATGTTTTCTGACCAGAGGGCAACTGGTAGGAATTAAATATGTTATGATCATATTCAACAAAATTTCAGGATTCCAGTGCCCTAGCTGAGAGCAATACCAGCTGGCTTTCAGTGGGAGACAGGGGTTAACAAGGCCCCCACTGGAACTGCAGGGATGCTTCTCTGAGTCAGCAAATACTGTTGACACTTAAGAGTAGACCCTACATAAATACATAAATACCAATCATGAGATGGTCAGAGTAGTGGGACTGGGTATGTGAACAATACCAGAAAATCTTTCTAGATGCTAGCCATACCTTCTTGGGATCAGGAGGAATTATTGTGACCAGCTTTGGGATCACAGCAAATTAATGGATCAGGCTAACTAATTGCAGCTTTAAGGATTCCCCACCAGAAGAAACTATTCACTAGACTGAAGGAAACAAACCAATTTGGCTGGCCCTCCATGTAGTGGGTGATTTGGATGTGAAGGTGTGAGGGATGCCTGTGAAGCCACGTAGCCCAGTGTTGATTCAGCTGATTGAAAATGGTCATCTCCTTCCTCTCAATAGTTCACCCCAAAGTGGCATGATTTATATATGACCACGGATCAATGATTACTTTCCTACCATTCTTTATTTCTGTCTTTCCAACCATTAGTTATCACCTGTAACTACATCACTTGCCTGCCTATGTAGCACCCCCCATATAAAAGGATGTTTGAGGTAAAGGATACCACACATACGTGTTGTTTGTGTTGTGTTTGTTCTTGCAGAAGAGCCTAAAGATATTGCATTTGTTGAAAGGGACCTTCCTGCTTTTATTTTATGAACAGAATGGCAGATGGAGTGGAAGGTGGGCTTATGCATGAGAGGAAGGAAAGGGAAATTGACATGGAATGGGTCCCTTGTTATATGAATCTGGTAAGGGAAATAAATTTGAATTTTCAGTAGTTACATGAGATGTATTTATATGAAGGGATACAGTATTGGATTAGCCTTCCTTTATTTTAAAATCAATTTTACTGGAATAGCATTTATGTACAATACTGCATTCATTAAAGTACACAACCCAGAATATACACCTGTGAATCTACTGCCCAGTCAAGGTAGAGAATGTTTCTATCACCCTTCAAAATTTCTGTCCATCTTTCTCCTTTTCTGATCATCCTTCCCCTTCCACCTTTAGACCCATTCAACATTGGGCTATTTTTTTTTTTTCTTTTTCTAGGCTTTTAAATAGAATCATACTCTTATGTCTGGTGTCTTGCACTTGACATAATGATTTTGACATTCATTTTGTTATGTATATTAGTAGTTTGTTTTTATTGTTGACTAATATCCCATTCTATAAATGCAGCACTTTTTGTTTATCCATCACCTGTTGAACATCTGGATTGTTTCAGTTTTTGGTTATTGTGCATAAAACAGCTATAAATATTTGCATACAAGTCTTTGTATGGACATATGTTTTCACTTCTTTTGTATAAATACTTGGGAGTGGAATGTCTGGGTCATATGTTTAACTTTTTAAGAAATTACCAAACTTTTTTCAAAGTTCTTGAATCGTGTTCCTTTCCCACCAGGGATGTATGAGAGTCCTAGTTGCTCAACATCGTCACCAACATTTGGTAGTGTCAATCTTTTCAATTAGTCACTCTGATGGATGTATGATGGTACCTCAGTGTAGTTTTAATTTCCTTTTCCCTGATGACCAATGTGGTTTAAATTTTTTTGTGCTATTTGCATACTGTCATTAGTGGTCTATTTAAATCTTTTACCCATTTTAATTGGGTTGCTTTTCTTCTAATTATTGAGTTCTAAGAGTTATTCATGTAATCTGAATACAGGTTCTTGATTGAATATATAGGCCTTGGGAACATATTCTTCATTCTTTTGGTTGTCTTTTCATTTTCCTTTTTTTAAAAATTAAAAAAAATTTTTTTTTATTTCTGAGAGAGAGAGACAAGGGAGCAAGGGAGTGTCAGAGAGAGAGGGAGACACAGAATGCGAAACAGTTTCCAGGCTCTGAGCTAGCTGTCAGCACAGAGCCTGACATGAGGCCAAACCCACAAATCGTGAGATCATGACCTGAGCCGAAGTCGGACGCTTAACCGACTGAGCCACCCAGGCGCCCCTTCATTTTCCTAACACTGTCTTTCAGAGAGCAAAAATTTTTATCTTGATAATATAGAATTTATGGATGTTTTCCTTTATATAGCTCATAGTTTTTGTGGACTCTATTCTATTTTTATTTTTTTCTTATGTTTATCCTTATGTCAATATTACACTATATTGATTTTTGTAGATGGTATAAGTTCTTCTTACACTATCAAGTTCCATCTTCAAAATTGTTTTGTCTGCTCTAGACCCATCAAACTTCCAAATAAAATTCAGAACCAGCTTGTCATTTTCAATGAAAATGCCTGATGGAATTTTGATGGAGATTGCTTTGAATCTATAGATCAATCTGGGTAGAATTGATATTTTAATAATGGAACCTTTCAGTGAACCTATGAATTCCAACAAATTATGAATTGGAATCTTCCAATAAATTTACAAATATGGTTTATTTCTCAACTTTTGTGATTCTTCCTTAATTTCATTCAGCAGTATTTGTAGTTTTCAATGAAGAGTTCTCATATCTTTTGTTAAATATATTCTTAGGTGTTTTTTGTTATTGTTTCTACAAGTAGAATTTTTTAAATTTAACTTGCCAATTATTTACTTCTAACATATAGAACACAATTAAATTTTTAGTATTAATTTTGTGTACTTCAATTTTGTATACTTGCTGAATTTACATATTAATTTGAGTATTGTTATATAGATTCTTTGGGATTTTCATGCCATTTACAAATAGAGTTCAGTGTTCTTCCTTTCTGCCTTCATTTACTTTTGCTATAATTTTGGTTTAATCTGTTTTTTTCCACCTTATTGTCATTTTGTTATTTTGTCATCAACTTTCGCTAGTGTCACTCATAGGATACAGTCCAACACTATGTTAAAAACCTGTCCTGGTGCAAGTTAGCAGAGATCTCAAATTGCTGATCATTGAATGGCAAGAAAATAGCTGATGGATTAAAAAGAAAAAGACACTGTGAAGGTATATAATTGGCTAGAGACAAGGCTGCAATATCAGCCCTTGCTTTGCTGTTGCTGTGACTGATGGAGACAGTCACGTGGATGTCCTTTTGAACTGGTTGGAAGGAGAAAATGTGTTGGAGCTATGAATGGAACAGTATTAGCTGGAAAACACTAATAGACTTTTGAGCTTCCAGTGATTTTCAAGTGAGTAGACCATTGTCATGCTGGTCGAATCCCAGTTCTCCTTCCTCTGCATGTCCACTGCAAAATGTACAAACAGTCTCAGTATCCTTGTCTCAATTTCTAGACCCTTCTTCTTCTCCAACAGTGTTACCTCCTATATCATGGACCTTTTCCTTCTTCCCTAACAGAAGTCCTCAGGAAAAATCTGAACCCCTTTCAGTGATTAAATTCTGCCTAAAATCCCCACATGTTGCTCATTATTATATTTTAACAAGATATGTCTGAAGATGCCTTAAGTTACAAATAAATGAAAGCACTAATACAATAGCAATACATAGAAAGGATAGGAAATAGCGTTTATTGAACATCTACTGTATTATGCCCAGAAGTTGTTATTTAAACTTTTAAAAAATTTTTTTTAAATATTTTTTTTATTTTAGAGAGAGAAGATGCAAGTGGGGAAGAGGGTCAGGGGGAGAGACACAGAGAAAGAGAGAGAGAGAGAGAGAGAGAGAATCTCAGACAAGCTCCATGCTCATCATGGAGCCTGATGTAGGGCTCAGTTTAACTAATATGGGATCATGACCTGAGCCGAAAACAGGAGTCCCATGCTCAACTGACTGAGCCATCCAGGTGCCCAAGGAGTTGCTGTTTAATCACAGTAAGATCCAAAACAGGATTTATAGTCTCTTTATAGATAAAAGGACTGGTACTTAACAGGTTAAACATTTTGATCAAAGTCATATAAAAATTGGAAAACAAATTTGAATCTCAGCCTGAGTTTAAAGTATGGGCTTTTTCCATTTCAGTCTTTGATTTCAGTATTACTAAACACTCATTGTGCAATGTATTTGCTAATTTATCACTGACTCTAAAATAGTGGTTTGTGCATTTCTTGTTTGCAGAAGTGTTTTCTCCATTATATTCTCAACTTCTAGCACAGCACAAGGCAAATAGTAGGTACTTCATGCCAGCTTGCTGAATTGATATAAATATCAACAGAACCATGTTTCTTTTGCTTTATTTATTCATTCATTAAACAAATACTTTCTTGTAGTTAGACACATAGATCTAGAGTGGGAATCAGATAAGTAAATAAGCAACGAACTCTACACTGTGTTACAAGCTATGATAGAGAGATGAATAAAATTTTGAGGAAACAAAAAAGGCTTACCTAGATTGACCTTATGATGTCAGCAAAGGCTACCTGAAGCAGGGATATTTTGACATGTAATGTCAAGAATGATGCAGTGTGAAAGAAGGAAGATATTTTATTTTATTTTTATTTTGTTTATTTTTTTCTAAAATAGTTTATTGTCGAGCTGGTTTCCGTATAGCACCCAGTGCTCATCCCAACAAGTGCCCTCCCCCATGCCCATTACCTCCCTTTCTCTCTACCCCACCCCCATCAGCCCTCAGTTTGTTCTCAGCATTCGAGAGTCCTTCATGGTTTGCCTCCCTCCCTCTCCCCAACTATTTTTCCCCTTTTCCTCCCCCATGGTCCTCCATTAAGTTCCTCCTAATCCACCTATATGTGCAATCATATGGTAAGAAGGAAGATATTTTAAACAGAGGGGCCAGTCATGGGCAAGGTTGGAAGTAAGAGAGAGTATGGCACATTCAAGAAATGTAAATTGCTCAATCTGGTTGGGACATAGAATGTTAGACACGGGATGATGAGAGATGAGGGCAGGGAATGAAATAGGTGCCAGGTGTAAGGTTGTTTTTTGAAGGCTCTCTTCCAAGGAAACCACCAGAAGTATATCATCAGCAGGTGGCACGATCAGAGCTTCTTTGTAGAAAAGTGACTGGAGGAAAATGACATAGTTTGGGAAATAATTCTAGGTGAAAAATGATTGTGGTCTAAACTAAGGTAAAGAGTTTAGAGATTGGAGAAAGTGGGCAAGTATGAGAGATAATAAAAGTAAAATTAATAGAATTTGAATACCAATTAATTTTGGGAGTAATGGAAAAAGAATTGATGAAGAGAATTCTTGGGTTTTATATTTGGGAAAATGGTGGACAATAGTGACATTTAATGAGCTCTTGAGTTTATGTGAAGTGTTTTCTGCAGAAGATCTACACTGAATATCATCCCAGACAATTTACTAAAATCTGAAGTTCATTATAATTATTTCATTGAATTATTAGCCTTGTGCCCCACTCCCAGCTTTTTTGCCATATCTCTTTATAACACTATCATTTTCTTAGTCATTAAAGCTGCAGACCTCATGTTCATCATTGGTTCCTCCTCTCCTCATCCCTCCCTCTACTTTCACTTAGTCACCAAGGCCTGTTAATCATCTCTGACTAATTCCTCTTGAGTCTGCCCTGTCCTGCCATTCCCACTGTCATAACTGCAGCCTGAGCCCCTATCACTTCATGCCTGAACTATTTCCTAACTAGAATAGTTTTCCTAACTTGTCTCCAAGTTGCTCTCCATACCTCCAGTTGTTCCCCAGTGCAATCCATCTGGCACCCTAAGGCCAGAATGATTTTCTTTAAATACTGCTTTCATCACCTCTTCCAGCTCAAACGTGCTCAGTGCACTCTTCTCCAGACAGATGAGTTACTCACCATCTTCCCAGCATGTCTTAAGCATTCCCACCGAGGGAATCTTTGCTTGGAATGTGACTTTCTCCTAACATTTTCCTCTGCCTCCCTAAATAGTCTTCATCCTGTTGGGCTCAGCTCCAGTCCCAGCCTCCATGAGTCTTCCGTGACCATCCCCAGCAATCTCTCCCACCTCCAAATCCTCTGGTGCCCAATACACATTTTGTTGACCTTCTTGTGTTCTTCTCTGTGTAAATCTTGTAGGCTTCTTAGAGGTGAGACAGTGAGCCTCTTCTCTAGCTTTGGGTGCACATGCAATGAAGGGAGAACCAGATTCTGGTCAGCTCACAATGGCTATTATTTCTTGATTTCACTCGTGCTCATAGCTGGAGACAGGTTATGCCAGTTCGATGAGTGTTTGTCCATTGTCGCTGGGATACCCTTGCTGGTCCAGGTCCCAGCAGAGACTTCCACTAGGTGCCAAGAGCAAGACTCTTTCTGATTCACATTCCCACACCCAGCGATTGTTCCTCAAACATATTGCTGGCTCTGATCAGCTAGATCTGGAAAGTCTTCTGTATCAGCTACTCATGGTACAGAAATCAGCTCTCCTAGAGACACCTCCAGGAAGTCTTGTTTTCGGCTTTTGTCACCAGCCCAGTTACCTCCTGTCCTCTTGGGTAGCTCCCCTTTGGGAGGCATCCAGTCCTTTAGTCCATGTCCTCTCTGGAGTCCAACGTTCTGCTACGAAGGTTTACTTTGTCCCAGGTATTTCTCCAACAGTAAATTTCCTTATTATTCTTCCCTCTCCCTAGCAAAGAATTCCTACTTACCCTACATTTACAAAGATAATAGAGTGAGCATATGTGATGGAGGAGGGGTGGTGAAGGGAGGGAATCACATAAGTGACTCTATACAGAACAAAAGTGATTCACCCCATGCTAAGCTTTGGTTACAACCTCATACAAAGGAGAAGCCTATTTCATTTTAAAGTGCCTGTGCCCAAAGTCACTTTTTGTCTGCCTACTCCTCATGCCCAGATCTATTCCTACTCTTCTATGTTCTGCTCTATGCCTAAGGAGCCTGCATGCTCCAGATGGCATCTCTAGGGCACCCTGGCCCAGGGCTTCCCTGAGTTTGGGCTAACAAATGGCACCTGCAGAAAACTTCTCCCAATCTACAGCAGGCTGGAAGTGCCTCCACTGTCTGTGGCAAAAAAGACCTGTGCCCTCTTCCACTGCTTTAATTCTCCAGGCTCTAGCGATGCTGCTCCTTCCCTGTGGCTTTTCAGGCTCAAGTGGTGACAGGTTTGTGCTGGCGCTTTCCCCTAGCACTTTAACATCCCTTGATGGCTCCCTTAGCCTTGTTTCTTCATTAAGCTCTCTTTGTTGAAACTCTCTTTAATGCATCATCTGTCTGTCTCATGGACCCTAATTGACACATGCCCTCTTGAAGAACACGCTGATTAATCTTTGCCGTTATTAAGGTGGATCTGGATGTTTTGTCTCTTCCATGGCACCAAGCATTGGTGCCTACTACACAACCATTCATTACCCTAATTAAGAAAGATATTAATGGGTCAGTCTCATTCTTCTGTGTGAATCCAGAGTTCCTGTTGACAAACCATACTGACAGCTGTGACTCCTATAAGCACCAGTATTCTGAATATTGCAACGTGAGCTTGACCCTTCCACCCCACCTGGTTCCCAACATGTGATGAAAGATTGAAACTACATTATATTATTCACTGACAGGGATGGCACATTGAATAGATGCAACAGCCTGTCTACAACCCAGCAAAATATCTGCCATCTTCCCATTCTCAACTCTAGGATATCATGACTGATGCTCTTTATAAATCTAGCTAGTTTGCCACTGTCCTAGAGGATGGCCGGACAGGAGCTATTTCAAGAGGGCTGAGGCTTCAACACGGCTACATTCAGGGGGATTGAGATGATTTGTTTGCTATCCCTGTTCTGTTTAACAAGGGCAATGTTCATTCTCCGAAGTGGAAGAGCCACTGGTCATCTGCCATCATCAAAGAGAAACTCTAACCAGATGCCTTAGCAGAGCTTGCTGCTTTGCTGCTTACCAGAGGCCTCAGAGACTCTTGTTTTAATTATCGTTCCTCTATACATCATGTTCTTGAAAGAAATTCCAACATACTTCCAAGTTATTTTAGCTGGGTATTTTCCCTGCCAATCTTAAAATCAAAGTTCCTACTCTTTGCTTCCTAATGATTCTTCCCACTGAAAAGAGGAGAGGAAAGATCTCAGGATATTTTCCCTCAGGATGCAGTATAAATGCCTCCTGGGGAAGGATTTCTTCATTCACATGTAAAGCTGCAAGGTCCAGAAGGTCTGCCGCATGCAAATTTGAAACAAACGTTTCCAAAGCAGAAGTCCAGCACCAGCCCTGTCACACATGCATAAAACAAATTATCCAATGGGAGCAGTACATAAATCACTCAGGAGAGAGTGCCAAAAAATTCCCCTGCATTCCTTCCAGAATCTAAAACCCAAACACGTTAGAGCTCCAAGCTTTTACCAAAAAATTCTGAAGGGAAAATGAACTGTGAATAACTATGGAGAAAGTGTAAGCAATTTGTCCACCTGATGGGACCACCTGCTAATCAACGTTCACACAGTATTTTGTATCCAGCTATGAATCAGAATTCTTGAGCTAAGTTTATGGCTTGAAAAGCCAAAGAGTCCTGTCATCATCAGCACTGCTATTTACCGGTGACTGAGACAGAACCTGCATGAGCTGCTATGCTTTGTACAGGATGTTGATCTACGTGGGTTGTGTCTGATATGGAGGAGGAGCATTTGGGCTGGTTTCAGACACTAAGATTAATGGGTAGTGCAGTAAATCACAGTCATAGAAAAGAAGAACCTTGGGGGGAGGGCAAGTGTTTTAGTTTTCTCAACCCACTGCATGCCCATGAAAGAGAGAAGGCTGTGTGTTAGAACTGTCTAAGAAAAGGTACTTCCACTCATCTTTTTAGTAAATGTGCTTTTGCAAAAGACACCGTGTTTGTGCAAACCTTTTCTAAAAAGCATTTGTTGAGGAAGACAGGAGATAAATGATTCGTACAGCAAAATGTCTGCTCTCCCTCTTGTCATAAGTGGGGCCCAACCTGAGGAGCTCTACTCACCTGGAAAAAGAGAAATGGGTTCAGCTCTAAAACCAATGCCCTGAAATTTATTAGAGGTGCTCAGTCTTGCACTGAACTACAAAACTTGATTCAATATATCTCTGTATTAGTTTGCTGGGGCTGCTGTAACAAAATACAGATGGCTTAAAATTGAAATTTGCTGTAACAAAATTTAAGATGGCTTAAAACAACGGATATGTGTTCTCTCAGAGCCTTGGAAGACAGAAGTGTGAAATCAAGATTTCAGTAGAGCCACGCCAGCTCTAAAACCTGTAGGGGAGTCCTTCCTTGGCTTTCCCGAGCTTCTGGTGTTTGCCAGCAGTCTTTGGCATTGGTTGGGTTGTAGCTGCAGCCCCCCAGTCTCTGCCTCTGTCATCACACAACACTCATCCTGTGTGTCTCTTCTTTTCTTATAAGGACGCTGGCCATATTGGATTAGGGGCCCACACAACTCCGGTATGACCTCATCTTCACTAATTATGTCCGTAACAACTCTGTTTTGAAATAAGGTAACATTCTCAGGCACTGGTGGTTAGGACTTGAACTGTTTTTTGTTGTTGTTGTTGTTGTTTTTAGAAAGCACAATTCAACACATAAAAATTTACATATTGAAATATGGCAGGGATAAGGTTTAGAAATTAGATTTATTCTATTTTTGTTCTCCTTCCACACCCCCCTTCTCTCCCTTTTCTTCTTTTCTTTGCTCTTCTTGCTTCACCATGGAATCTTTGTGAGCCATGAAGAACATAGCTAGAGAAACACAAGTTAATGTATATAAGAAAAGGCATAATACCCAGAGAAGTAAAATGCAAAATGAGAAAAGCAGCGTGCCCATGTGATGAGGAAACCTCTAAGATGGAAGCCATGTACAGTATAATTTTAAAGGAGAAAGATTTTGAAGTCTTCCATTGGTGAGAGAGCTAAAGACGGTTTTCAGACACTTACTGTGATGCCAAGAGTACCCACCCTTCACCACCATTGGAGAGCACCTTGAGGTTGTATGTATATTACACTACATGGCTTTGGAGTCATGTCTGTATTTCATTCAGATGTGTCACTGTGTGGGGTTGGGCCCATTGAGGGAGAAAATACAGCATAAAATATTGACGGGGATGTGGAAGCAATGGTGCCACAATAACAAAAGACAGAAAGAAGCAAATATGGGCAGCGTGCATTCAAACACAGCTCAAAGGACACGCTTGTCCGGTGGCTTTTAATATTATGGTTCCCTTGGCCAGGTGCTACCTGTAATAGATAACTATGCTTTATTCTTTCTTAGCTGACAATTTACTCTTTAACATCACCCACGGAAGCCCACTTATTCTGTGCTTGTGCTCACTAAGCAAACTTCTCACTGTAGTTTAATTTGGTTCTTTAAGGAGAGACTATATTAGTTGTATTGGCAAAAATATTCACATCCAGGGTTTGGTAGACTTTTCCTGGAAACAGCAGTATTGCAGATATTTGAGGCTTTGCAGGCCATAGCGGCTCTGTTGCAACTACCCAGTTCTGCTGCTGTGGTGCAAAAGCGACCACAGACAATGTGAAATGTGAAAACCAATGGCCATGGCTGTACAAAATCAGGTGTCAGAGCTGGGCCACACGCCATTGCTTGTGGACCTTGCTCTAGACCATAGGATAAGAAAAAGAAATGCTTTGCTGTGTTTGTTGTTGATTTTTTTTTTTTTAGTAACCATTTCAATTTCTTGTTTATATCTAAATCTTGGTTAGTTGGGTTAATGTGTACTCCCTTTCAGAAGCAGTTTCACCCGCCATTGTGCTGACAAATTCAAGACCCTGAGTGTGTAAGACTGAGGGTCAGCTCTTCGATCATGGTTATTCACAAGCATATCATTACCTCATAAAAGCATCATGGCAACAGCATTGTTGCTTCTCCCCAGAGAAGAATAGGATCTCATGACAGTTTCACGTGGGGATGCTTTTTGGTTTTGTTTTCCTTACACTGAGTGGGGCCTGAAAGTTTGTCAAGACTCAGTGGGTTTGCAAAGGAGAATATGAGCCTCAGAAATATGAACCTACTTGTTAAAACGGGAAGCTAGAATGAGCATCCAGGTTTCTCAGCCCCAGTCTCCTGGCTGCTTCACAGCCTCTCAGTCAATGCTCGACATCTGTGGTCTGCTGATCTGGACCTTGCTGCTAAAAATTACCATAAAAACTTGGGGCCTGGGACTTAAGTCATAAGGCAGTAGTTAATCTGGTATTGATCACAATGATGAGTAAATACATGGCTTGGCACAAAGGCACCAAGAGCAGCCACAGGCTCTTAGGATTCGTTAGCGCAATGTCTTTCAAAAATATTGAATGCCATTAAGCATGTATTGTCCAGGTATTTCTCTAAACCTGTCTTGAACCTGTCTATGTTTTGGCTTTACAACCAGTTCAGATAACAAATTCCATGTGTTTACTTCTCTTCTAGACATGAAGACCTTCCTGTTACTTTAGAGCCTAGTTTTATTAAAACTGATGGTGATGGAACTGAGGGATGTCCCAGGTTGTTCATTCCAGAAAGCTTGTAGGGGAGAGCATGCAAGGGTATCATTCACAAAAGGGTCTTTGGGTGCCTTACCTAGCATATTACTTCAAAGTAACACCTCTGCACAGGGATTTCCCAACATTTTTAGCCTCCAAAACTTGCAAAAAACCCCAACTTGTCTGGGGTCCTAGATAATCTTAGTAACAGAGGCCCTGGCTTACTAGTAGACCATTTTACTTCTCCCCACACAATTTAACATCATATCATACACTATCTTTTTTTAAAATGTTTTATGTATTTTGGAGAGAGAGAGAGAAACAGTGTGAGCAGGGGAGGGTCAGAGAGAGAGGGAGACACAGAATCTGAAACAGGCTCCAGGCTCTGAGCTGTCAGCACAGAGCCTAAAGCGGGGCTTGAACCCATGAACCGTGAGATCATCCCCTGAGCCCTTCGAAGTCGGGTGCTTAACCGACTGAGTCACCAGGTGTACCCCCACCCCCCCTTTTTTTTATTTGTCTCAACACTTTGAAGGCAAAGACTTGATCTATTTATCCCCTGATACTAAAATAATTCCCGGGGTGCCTGCCTGGCTCAGCTGGTTAAGCTTCTGTCTATTGATTTTGGCTTGAGTCATGATCTCACAGTCGTGAGAGTGAGCCCTGCATTGGGCTTTGCACTGGGCATGGAGCCTGCTTGAGACTCTTTCTCTCCGTTCTTCTGCCCCTCCCCCATTCACATGTGGATTCTCCTAGTCTGTCTCAAAAAAATTTTTTTTAAATAGTTCTCAGTGCACAGGAAGCATCCAATAAATACTGTTGAATAAATGAAGCAATATGTGAGGCATAGAAGCCAAGCCCGAGCCGCAGGCCTCCATCCAGTACCAAACCTGAGGATCTTTCATGGAGCCCCTTCTAGTCTGTGGAGCAGATTTTGAGTGGCATAGAACTTTCGTATAGAGCTTACACACGTTTTATCTTATGAGGGCCTCTCAACCACCTTGTGAGGTCAGAAAGGCACATACTATTCCCAATTTGAATATGAGAAAAGAGACACAGAGAAGATAACAGATTATTGGTTCGTAGTCATCTTAGTGGAGAACAGTAATGCTGTAGAGCTAAGACAGCTCCAAAGGCACCACACCAGTATTTCAAACTATTTTGACAACTTACAGGAAGGAGTGAATTTAAAAATTTTTTTAAATGTTTATTTATTTTTGAGAGAGAGACAGACAGAGCACAAGTTGGGGAGGGAAAGAGAGGGAGACAGAGACACAGAATGCAAAGCAGGCTCCAGGCTCTGAGCTGTCAGCACAGAGCCCAACGTGGGGCTTGAACTCATGAACCATGAGATCATGACCTGAGCCCAAGTCAGATGCTTAACCTTCTGAACTACCCAGGCACCCCTAGGAAGGAGTAAATTTTAAATTGTGATCCAGAACACACACACACACACACACACACACACACACACACACCCCTAAAGCAATTTTTTTTTAACTAAAGAATGCCCTAATGTCATATACTCTGATATTTTTATTCTAATTGATTTAAAACAGTTCTAAAAAAATTCTAATTGCAACCACAGACTGAAAAACAGTCTTCTCTACCATCCATATTTTCTTGCATAATCTCCCCTCTCATGTCATCTTTTCTCTCCATTTTGAAAATGAAATGTGAACTGCCTTCTCCTCCTACAGGCCTTCCCAGTCTGTCTTTGAAGTCAGTAAGTCTGGGGAGCAGGACAGTCCCTCGATGCTGGAGTCAGAGAACATGAAGCAGTCAGGACACCGGCTGAGAGGAAATTGAAAGCTTTTATGGGGGCAAAAGGGGAGAGAAAATCAGATCTGAACGCCTGGACGTTTTGGGCAGGAAACGGTTAAGAGACCACTAGATGCACTGAGCTGCCAGGACCACCACAATGTTCGTACAAAGATTAGACAGAGAACAGATGTGAAGTAACTAGAGTCCTTCAGAGTAAGATAGCGACGACATAAATTAACCTTGTCTAGGGCCTGACAAAGGGACCACGCGCTTTTTGAAGTCTTAAGAGTGAAGCCATTTTTTATGGACTCTCCAAGGTTATATACCTTCATCCAACAGAACGAGTTTAATTAGAGCCAGTTGTTTACAGGGAAGTGAAGTGAGCCCAGTGGGGGCTATCAGGGTGACTGCATAGCAAATAAACGAATGAGCCTGCAAAACAGCTGAGGTTTCCTTGAGTTCTCTTCAGCCGATAAGATTCCCTTCACCCCTCGAGATTACTTTGGTCTCTTTTCCTGAAACTAGAGAAACAAAGAGGTGAAAACATTCCAGACTCCTGATCTTCCAGTATGGCAGGCTTTTGGTCAAAGCTGCCTTTTGGGGTGGCGAGGCCGGGGGTTATTGCACACCCAGCTGCTATGGTGGGACCCTGGTGATGCCTCACCCATATGGCAATGCCATGGATCAGCCACCTAGGCTGCGGGCCAGCCTCATCAGTGGATGTTGAATCCGAGGCTCCGAGGAAAACCTGGCAGTGCAGTTTCCAAGAGAAAAATTCTCTACTCAGGGGAGGCCCAGCTGGGGTGGATGTGAGCCAGGGATGGCTTTGTTAGGGCTGCATCCCAGAAGATACAGGGTTCCGTGCAGCCCTGACAGGGGCCTGAGGATCCAGGGCATGCCAGGAAGTCCTGATCAAATAAATGTCTGCAAGAATCACAGAGATGGGGGGCTTCTGGGTGGCTAAGTTGGTTAAGGGTCAGACTCCTGATTGATTTCAGCTCAGGTCATGATCTCACGGTTTGTGGGTTCGAGTCCTGCATCGGGCTTTGTGCTCACAGCTCAGAGCCTGCTTCGGATCCTCTATCTCCCTCTCTCCCTGCCCCTCCTCTGCTTATGCTGTCTCTCTCTCTCTCTGTCAAAAACAAATAAAACATTAAAAAATAACCAAACAATCACAGAGAGGGCAGAAGCTGTGCCTGGTGGGCAGCCAAGGGGATGCTAGAGTCTGCATCAGGTTCCCCAGAATGTGTGGAATGCATGCTCACCTGGGAAAGGAACTAGGTGATTAAGCAAGGTTTGGGAGTGCAGCATGGAAGGAGGTTAGGAAGCTGCCCTCATGGAAGGCACTGGGCTTACACAAGTCCCTGGCTGAATGTACTGGGCTGCAGTCGCTGAGAACTGGTCAGGGCACACTTGTGTCCCAGAGCCACGTTGCCTTGCTCCAGGCAGCTCTTGCCCATGCCCATCTCTTCAGAGAGAGACACAGGTTAGCCCAGGGCACCCCAGGACTCCTTATAAACTGGTGGAATAGATCCAGGACAGAGAGCAGAGAGGCTGACTTCTCTCTCAGGTGGGAGAGCTCTTCCCTCTTCCCCCTATGCCTTCACCCCACCCCCACCCCCCCACCCCCCGCCCCAGGCCAAGTTTATGCTTGGAGCATGGAGTGGGCGGTAGAGCCTGTGTTCTGGTTGTAGACTCTATGGGCTAAACCATCCCTTCCAAACTGCCTGAAATACCATGTAGAGTTTGAGTCAAATGGTGCTATTTAAAAAGGAAAAGACTAGTTCCCAGAAAGATTTGAGAGAATTTTTATCATTCAAATCTTACTATTCACGTTGCTCGTTTTCCTCTTAACAGGAGGTGGAGGTCCCTGTAGTTGAAGGGATGGCACACTTTTGGGCGAAGGGACTCAGTTTTGGAGTAAGGGCCATTTCTGGGAAAGGCAGTCTCGGGGTAAAGTTGTCCCTGAGGTTTTTGGTGAGTGTGTGCATTGTAGGGGGAGGGTGGTCAAGAAGCAGATTTGAGGAAAGAAGGGATCTAGGAGGATCCAAAGAAATGGAAAAGAAGGGCCATAAGAGCTATACTTTGCTGGAAATGTTCCTAAGGCTTACCTGGCCTTTACCTGTTCCTTCTGCTTCTAAATCCCCACCCTGAGGAGCTTTAATTTCCCTGAGTGTGAGATGCTCTTGCCCAGAGCCTGAGAGGAGCCCTTTCTGCCTCCTGACCCCCAGCCTGAGTCCAGGAGAGACCCTCACAAGCAGTCCCGAGCCAACACTGCGGACAGCCCTTCCATGCAGGGACCACTTTCAGTTCCTGTTGCTATCTGCCCCTCGCCCCTAGCCTAGGGACACAGTAGGCACATAATGTTTGCCCAAAGACTGCTTCCCACAGTGAGTGGTGTGTGCACATTCCACACTGCAGGTGGTCCGAGGACTTGGTGCATTCTGTTCCTTCTTCCTGCAGTGCTCTCCCTTTGCTCACCATCAGCAGGTGCCCCCCACACCCCCCAGTCATCCCTCAATTCATGTGATTTCTCTGTATAAACACCTAGGAATACACGTATCAGTGTATTTTCATTGGTGATTTCTTTCTTAACCATATCCACTTGACTTTGACCTTCTTGGAATCATTTATAGCTTATTTCCAGCACACAGCATAGTTCGTGGCACTAGCAGGTTCTTAGGAACTTTCTGGTGAATTGATTGGACCTTATATAAAATGACTTCCAGGGACCTCATCAACGTTCCCAGTAGTTTTCCAGCCTATGTATGGCCAGAGGAGAGCTTAGTGGCAGAGAGAAAAACAACACATGGAGGAATATGAGTAAGTCGGTCTGCTCATTTCCATTTGCCGTGAAGGGTTAACTCCCCTGCTTATCAAGTCAAGCCCCCTTAATTTTTCTTCTCAACACTTTCTGAACTTGGCATCCAAAGAGGCAGATTATTCATTTGGCATACGAAGAGCTGACATGCATTCCCAGACCTGCTGAGTAGGGAAGAATTTTCAAGATATAAAAGAGTCTATACAATGATTGCAGATAGAATCCATAAAATAAGCCCCCATCTTCTTGTCTGTGATGAAGCTGTGTAGGTGGGAGCCAGATGTGCTGGGTTGGTCTTTCAAGTGGTGCGGGGAAGCTCGACAGAGGACCGAAGAGTGGGGCGTTCTCACTTCACATCTGATTGTCCACCTTTGGATAGATCCAGACCCTCTTTGCCAAACCTGTCTGAAGGGGCTACCTGTTCCCAAGAGCTGAGGTCATTGGTGGGACAATTTCTGCGAAAGAAAAAGATCCGGGTGAAAGGTAGGGTCAGAATGCGGGTCTTGGCTCACTTAGGCATATAAATGCGGAGTGTGGAGCATGAAGTCCTAGTCAGGGGAAAACTAGCAGGGTTTCTCTTCCATGGGACTCGAGGCCCGTCTTCCTTCCTGCCCTTTCTCCTTCCTTCCCTCCTTCTCTCACCGCTTCCACCTCCCTTCTCTCATTCACTTTTCATCACCAGCGTTTTCAACTACACATAAGTTATTGAGAATGCCGTTCTAAAACCTCCACGTCCCGGTCACCCAGATTCAATAATGACCAACATTTTGTTCAGCTCCTCGTGTGACCTTCGGATCACAGACTTGATTTCTCAAATCCTTTCCACTTCCAGTAAGAGAGAAGTGTGTCTTCATCTCGTTGGCTCCTGCACTACTTGTCTCTCCATTCTGAAAAGTGTGTAAGGGGGACATGTGTGTTGACATGGCAGTGGCGGCGGTAAAAGGTGAGGTGCCTGTGTGGGAGAGGCGCTTTCATCCCACTGATTTTCATCAATGTCCCAAGGCTGCCCAAGCAACGATACAATCTAAGGTAAAAATACTGTGCTTGCCATGCCGATCGGCAGCAAGACAAGGTCCTGGCTGCTGCTTTCAGCAGGACCATTGCTGCTAACCTGCTTCTGTATCAAAACTCTCATATTGCTGCCAACAGTGCTGATATTCAAGTCCAGCTTCTGGAAGCCAGATATTATGGTCATCTCAACTTCAAGAGTTGATGTCTTTATTTTGCATCCTCTTAAGACGTCTCTTTAATTGCTTCGGTGCACAAAAAAGGCTAGCTAATCTTTTTTTTCCCCTTTTTTCTTCTGTTTTACCTTCTGTTCCTTCCTCTCCCCTCCTTTTCCTTTTCTTCTGGCCAAAGAAACTACTGTTAAACATTGACAACCTTTAAAAATTTGCTGAGCAAATTGAAGTTCTTTAATGTATGGGTAGTATTTAAGAACTGACTTTATATTTGGCGTTTGATCTCTCCAGCCATCTCCCTAGTTAAAATACCTCTGCCTAGAACAACCTGGGATTTTTTTTTTTTAAACATCGTCTCGATAGCTCATAGTTTTGGCACATAAGGTCAGTGTTTCTTAGAGAGCCTGGCTACAAGAAAGATGGGTGGGCGTTATTTAAGCCATTGGAATATTTAAGACTTTTGTAACTTTTGCCAGTCCGTGGAAAAGCTTTGCATTAAAATATCACCGTGTGCAAGTCTTATGTCTGTTAAATGTTTTACAGTCACTCATGAACTATTTCTCAGATTGAAAGCAAAGTCATAAAAGAAAAAAACATCTTCGCCAGCATTGCAATTTAGTGACTATTAAATTTAAAATTAAGGTCACAGAAAAAGGCAGGAGACTATATACATGTGATGTGTGTATACATGAATATGTGACCAAACCCTAGGCCACAGAAGGAACTGATACATGAGGTGGAGAAAGCCCCTCCATCAATTGAACTGAATGTTCCTAATTTCAAAATTACTGGCTTGAATTTAGGGCTTCACTTTTAATATTTTAAGGGGCAAGTTAAAGTGTGTTTACATTTTTATAACATGTGTTCCACTTCGTCTCAGCTATGGACTTAACAGAACTTTGGAGAAGTGATGTAAGCTCTCTGGAACCCTGTTCTCATATGTTTTTGTTTTTTTTTTTTTAAACCAGACTGAAATATTTGTATCGTTCTTTTTGCTTGACATGCTCTACTTTAAAACCAGGACATTAGTCTGAGTCAATTTTGTCAGGTGCTGATAACTCCTAACAAGGACATGTGCATTAAAATCAAATAATTAAGTTGCCTGGAAGCTAAAAGTGTAAACATAGCCATAAATAAGAAACATGCTTGTTTATCTTTTCTGCTGTTGCTATTAGCTTAACCTCCAGGCATTAGTATGTGTGCCTCACACACGTGGATTTTGGATGGCACGCTCAGTGGGAATCCGGCCTGCTGCACATCATAAAGCAAAAGTACCTGGTGTTCAGCTCTAAAAAAATGTTGCGAGATTTTTTCCCTTCTTTTCAAATTAGTGTTTCTTGGGGGAGGTATATGATGTGCCAATTAATATGTATGTTTTTTCCAACAGTTCTGCCTTTTTTTCCTCTTAGAGCTTTAAGGCAAAATGTCAAGCCCTCTGCAGCCAGTCACTTTGCATAACGTTCCCATTTCTTCCAATGAGTGGTATAAACTTTGGTTTCATGGCAGGTGCATGCAAATGTGCCATGTGGCAAGTGTGCCATGTGGCAGTCTCCTGTGGCAGCTCTATCACCAAGCCCTCCAGGAAATGAGGCATGGTGTTTTTCTCAGGAAAAACCCCCACATCAGACAGAAACCCCTGCTCGTTTCCAAACTGCTGATTGCCAACCATCAGAGAAATTCACCCAGAAAATTAATAGTGGGGAGAATCGGGGAATATTATTGAGCATTCTGTTAGGAATGGACCATCACTCATTAATGTGTTTTATGAATGTTAACTGAGCCCTGACTATGTGCCAGGAACCGGTCTAGGTGAAGGCCATATACAAGTAAAAGAAGACAGAAATTATAAAAAATAAAACAGGAAAAGAATCAAGATGCTTCTGATGGAGCTACACACACAGCTGAAATTTGGTGACATGGTGACAGGTTGGCTGGCCATCTTAGAACATTGACTGTGAGGGGTGCCTGGGTGGCTTTTTCAGTTAAGTGTCTGACTCTTGATTTCATTGCAGGTCAAAAACACAGTTCATGGGTTTGAGCTCTGTGTTGGAGCCTGCTTGGGATTCTCTCTCTCTCTCTCTCTCTCTCTCTCTCTCTCTCCCTCCCTCTCTCTTTGCCCCTCACCCCTCTCAAAGTAAATATAAACATTAAAAAAAGTTGGCTGGGAATGACTAAGCTGAAGAAGTCGTATTAAAATTGAGGAGTGAATGTCAAGAAGGAACCAGACATGCAATGATCAGGAAGCAGAGAATTCAAGCACAGGTCATAGCAAGTGTGAAAGTCTGAAGGGAGGAAGGTGTCCGATGTGTCTGAGGAACAGAAGGGAGGCAGTACATTTGGAAAGAAAGAGTATATGGCGTCATAAAGATTATGGATTATGGAGGGCTTCCTAAAGCAGGGTGAGAGGTTTGTATTTTGTTCTCACAATGGTCAAAAATAATCACAAGGTATCATTTGAATCATTGTTTACACTTAGGGTTAGCTATGTAGGAAATGGATCATTGAGAGGGAGACAAGAAGCAGGCCAGGTGAGAGAAAAGGTTACATCTGAAAGTAAGTTCCAATAGGAGTTGCTACTGATTTGATGTGGGAGTTAAGAGAAAGAGAGGATGAAGAATAACTTCCAAATCTGGGGTTTGGGTAGTTGATGAAACAAACAGTAATTATTTGTGAGGTGGAAATTGTTGTGGGGTGTATTGCTTCCTAACAACCAAGTAGAGATATGAAGGATGTATCTAGAATCCAGAGGAAGGTCCAAAGGCGTCAGTCTGGGATCATTGCCATAGAGATTTATTTCAAGCCATAGGTCAAGATGATGTCACCTAAGGTGAATGCATAGGAAAAGAAGGTTCAAGGTGAAACCTGAAGCATTCTGAAATGTAGAGGTCCTCAGAGGAGGAGACAGTAAAGGTTCAGAGACTGAGGTAGGAGGAAAGTAAAGGGTCTGTGATCTCACCAAAGACAGGAGAAGAAACAGGATCTTTTCAAGAAAGAGGTCATTGTAAACTCAGGACATTCTGATGCCACCGGAGTTCTCACTTCTATTTTCCCACTATCTAAATCTTAAGCTTATACCTCAAATAGAAGGCAGGTTTCTGTTCCTCTTATGCTTGTAGCCCAGGCGTCTTTGACTAGTTTTCATTTTGCCGTGCTGGAAGTGACAACTCATTTTCTCTAGGCATAGGCAAGACTGCTCTTGTCTTGTTTCTGGCCCCCAACCCAACCATCTCAACAAGTAAAGCACCCGGCTAGGCTTTGTTTCGTGGGGAGGACTTGACAGTTGAGAGGGAGAGCTCAAGGGAGGTCCCAAAGGGAGAGAAGAGTGAAGACAGATGAGGAAGAAAGAGTGGGCATGCTCTGGGATCACATTCTGTTTTGGGACAGCGCCTTTTCCCAGATATCTGTCTGAAGGCCGGAGCCCACAAATATAATGCTCTTTCTTTTTTTTTTTTTTTTTTTTTTACAAATAGTTTATTGTCAAATTAGTTTCCACATAACATCCAGTGCTCATCCCCACAAGTGTCCTCCTCCATGCCCACCCCTCCTCCCCCACATCCACCAGTCCTCAGTTTTTGTCAGCTATAATGCTCTTTCTGCTGTGTCTCAAAAATAGGTACTGAAGTAGCTCTAGGAAGAATAAAGGAAAAATCACCATTTCTTTTGGAAAAATAAACGTGTTCAAAGCAAACTGATTCTGCAATCCATAAGCAAGCATGAAAGGAATCAAAATAATGTCTGATAGCTAACTAATTCAAATGCCTCATAAATGCTAAAAGAACATGTTTTATAATCTACCTCTTAGTTATTGTTTGCCACATAACATATTAGCCAAGAACTTCATGGCTTAATACAAGAGTATATCATCTCACAGTTTCTGTATGTCAGAAATTCAGGACCAGCTTAGCTAGAGAACTTTGGATCTTGGTCTATCAGGAAGGGGAAGACGTAGAGTCAGTCAGGACTGAGGTCATCTGAATGCTTGACTGGGGCTGGAGAAGCCACTTCCACTGCCTCAATGACTGTTGGCAGGAGGTCTACATTCCTTGCTGTGGGGGAAGGGGTCTCTCTATAGGGTTTCTTCAGAATACTCACAACATGGCACTGGTTTCCCCCAAAGCAGGAAGTAGTCCTAGAGAGAGAACAAAAAGAGGTCACAATGCCTTTTATGACTTAATCTTAGAAGTCTAACACCACCATCTCACCACATTCTGTTAATTGGACATCACTAAAATCAGCCCATACTCAAGGTGAGGGAAATTAGGTTCTACTTTTTGAAGGAAGAATCTGGGAATATCTTTTTAAACTACCACATTAGCTGTCTTTAGAAATTGAAGAAGGGTGAGTTGTAATATCAGATTTAAAAGAATTGATGAGAAAGGATGGTTGGTCCACATTAGTCTAGTTTGAAATGATTGACTGCATTTTGTTACTAACGTCATATCCGAGGAAGTGGCCATCTCCATAATCATTCAGTACTGGTTCTAAATTAAGACATTGAAATCTTTATGCATGCCTGATATAAAATAGTATTACACAAAGAAATAAGGTTCCTCTGTAGAATACCTATATTCAGTCACTTGGTCATATAACATGTGATGGTCACCTTATTCAGCTTTATCTCTCAATAACATTCGAAACGTTATTTACTATTTTGAACTTCATGTGCAGGGCATTGATTTAATCACACCTATCAGCACATTGTCCTTGGTCATTTCCAACCCACATAAAGAAATTCATTTTCTCCCTTTCTGTCTCTAATCACCTATCTTGCTCTTATTCTCTGTCAGAAGCACTCACTACCTTGCTTCATATATGTTCTTTAATATTACCAAATGATATGTGAAGTTGTTTTCTCTGTGTATGTATTTAATACCCATAAATAAAATTGTGCCACTAAAACTAAAATAAAAATAAAAGGAATTGGAGTAGCCCAGGTATTTACAGGGAAGCATCAGGATTAGAAACTCTAAATCTTTATATTTTTAAGGAAGTATTGAGAACAAGTGTTCATAAGAATTTCTGGAGGCAAATGAGACTAAAATGGCTAATTTTGCAGCAGAGAAGGCCAGTCTCCCTCCTCTCCTCTGGTAGCAAAAGGAGAAGCAAACAGGCCCAGGGCCATTACTGAGATGAGAAAGAATATTTTGCTTTCCACCGGACACCGGCCTATAAGGAAAGGGTCTCTGCCCTAGAGAACTTCCAATGTCCAGTAATATGGGTAATATGATCAATAGTAATAAAAGTTAGCTAGAAGAAGCCCAGAATTTGAACTCTGTAGCAAATACGCAGTTCTAATCCTCCCCTTCCCCCTCTCTTTATGATTTAAGACTTGGCAAGAGAAAGGTCACTTGACAATATTTATTAGCTCATTAACTGTAAGTGTCTTTGCTGCCATGGGAGATATATTTTTATAACAATTCTATTCTGTTCCCCAAACTATGCTGCAGGTGTCTGTCCATTGTGTAAATGAAATGGTGAGTGCTAGCTCTCTCTTGGCATCCAAGATCCATAACTAAATATTATTTTTTTTTCCCAGCTAATGAAAGGGAAACATGGTCAGACTGAGTCAAGCTTGGCTGACTTACATAAGGCCAACTAGGCAAATATCAGTGTTGCCGGAATGTGGGCAGTTATGTCTATCTTGTTTCCCCTGTTCAGAACCTCCATTCCTGAGAAAAGGGGAAGGGAACAAAATTAACATGCGCTAAGTGCCAGATACCATATCAGGACTTTTGTATACAGTGTTTAATTTCTCCCAACAGCTGTATTAAATAGGGAAGAAATTAAATAAGGAAGAAATCATTGCCACTAATAAACCAGATGAGGAAACTGAGTATCAGAAAAATTAATTTGCTCAGTCACACAGCTGTTATGTGGGGAAGCTGGGATTCCAAACTAAGTCTATGCTTTTCAAACACATAAAATTCTGTCTAAGAAAGTAATCAGTATCCTTAAACTTTGCACAGTTTCTCGTCTGCTTTCCAGAAGTTTGAGCTTCAAGATGATTCAGTCACAGCAATAGAATAAAATGTCACTGAACTTTTGATAGAAAAAGATTTGTCTTCTTAGAATGAGGAACATTGATTCTTTAAGTAAACCAAAATGCATTTTTCTTTCTTTCTTTTCTTATTTTAGAGAGAGCATGAGTGAGGGAGAAGGGCAGGGAGACACAGAGAGAGATCATCTTAAGCAGGCTCTATGCTCAGTGCAGAGCCCCACATGGGGCTGGATCTCATGACACTGGAATCATGACCTGAGCTGAAATTGAGAGTTGGACGCTTATCCAGCTGAGCCACTCACATGACCCCCAAATGTATTTTTCCAATTGATTGTTTTCACACATAAATCTGATCATTGCTTAGGTCTTCTATTTTTTGGGGAAAGAGGGGCCTAGCTCAGCAGCCTTAATTGGTAGGGATATGATAACATATTGACCAAGAAGCACCAAAAATTCATTCATCCATTTGTTTCCTGCATTCACACAGGTTTTCCATTTGCCCCCTACTCTTGGTTTGACTGACTCCTAATTATTCTCTAAAATATATCTCAAATGCTAGTTTTTCTGAGAACATTACCTTTCTTCTCATAGTACCATGTACAATTTTCATTGTGTTGTACAGCTCACTGTGTTTATTTATTTTTATTTAATTTATTTTAAAAATATAATTTATTGTCAAATTGCCTAACATACTGTGTGTATTGTGTGGTCTTGGTTTTGGGGGTAGATTCCCATGGTTTATTGCTTACATACAGCACCCACTGCTCATCCCAACAAATGCCTTCCTCAATGCCCATAGTCCATTTTCCCCTCTCCCCCACCCCCAACAACCCTCAGTTTGTTCTCTGTATTTAAGAGTCTCTTATGGTTTGCCTCCCTCTCTCTCTGTAACTATTTTTTCCCTTTCCCTTTCCCCATGGTCTTCTGCTAAGTTTCTCAAGTTCCACATATGTCACTCCACGTTTTTTAATTGGTTCATTTGTCCAGCACCTAGAGTATTAATCCTTTGAGGGCAGGGATTCTGTCTCACTTACCTTTGTGTTCTCAATACCTCGTGGCTGCTGTTTAGTGGGTTCTCAAGTCAGTTATTAAATGAATGAGTGAGTGAACGAATGGTTAATATGATTAGATAAATTTTCATTAGGCATCTATGCTCTGTAATAATACTTCATATGAATTCCAATGTTGGCTGCCACTTCTTTGATGATAAATTTATCCCATACCCATGAAACAGTGACAACATTGGGAGATAAACATATCAAAGATCAAATCAATTTCTCTCTCTTCTCTCCTTCTCTTTCTGTCTCCGTCTCTTTGTCTCTTTCTCCCTCCCACGTGCATGCGTGCATGCGCGCGCGCACACACACACACACACCTTTTCTCAAATCAGGGGATCAATTAAGCATCCTTTGGCTTTTCTGTGGAATGAGGACTTTTGAGGTTCATTTACGTGGGTTTTATCTGGAGAGGGCCTGGCCCCTACATGACATTTATCCATCAACTAGGGTCCTGGTAAACTTTTAAAGAAAATGCTGTTTATTGAATGAGAGAGTTGCCAGCATCTGAGAACTGTGCCACAGTACCTGGAACTGAGAGTTTCCATTCTTGTGAGTTAAGCAGAAAGTGTTTAGTAAGAGAGCATGATTAACCATGACAGGTCACTTGGTTAAACTTTTCATCATTTTTGGCTTCAACAGTTAATGCCTATTTAAAATTAATTCAGTCATTTCAGAAGGTGAGAATACAATATATTTAAATAAAATCATCACAGAATGTTAAAACAAAGTCTTTCCAGGGTTTTGAAATAACTTAATTTTATATGATAATTAATTGAATTCTCCCCTTACCCTATTCCTTTTGATTAGAATTAGAATCACTTTCTTTTTTTCTTTTTCTGAATGAAAGCATTAAGGATTATTTATCCAGCTTTTCTCTACTAATGGGGGCCTCAAAAAATGATGTTTCTGCTTTCCTTTTCCCTGTCTTGATGATCAAAGAGCGCCTGAGGAGCCCAGCTGAACAGAAAGTAAAATGGCTTGTGATTCAGAACCAGTCCTGACATTGGTGAGGATGGTAGCAAAGGAAAGAGAAACGGGGTGCTAATGACGTTAGGGAGAGTCGCTCTTCAGGGGAGAGCATTGATTTTACAGGTTTCGGGAGAATTTATGAGATAATTAATATTGGCAGTTGTGCACATTTTGTACAGGGAGTACTTCAGACAGCAACTGAATAGATGCCAACAGATGTGAAAGTAATAGTCCTTCAGATTTCAAATGCTGTCTACATCTACACGAGGGAGAATCAAAAGAGTTCTCCTTGTTCAGGGGATGTTCAGTATAAGCAACTGCAGCTTTATAAATTACCAGCCATTATTTTTTCCTTCAGAGCGCTCCATAGGTTGCCTTTTCGAATTTTTCTTCCTTTCTGAAGCAACGTGCCTCGTAGCCAGAACGACCATATGTCCTACAATTTTGAGAGCAGTTCTAATTTAAAATAATCTATCCTGTCGTGCGCCCCCCACCCCCATTAGATTGTGTGACCAACTTGGGGTTCAGAAAGCATGGTCACCATAGATGCAGCCATTCTAGATGAACAACTGCATTCCAGCAATCTCAGACGATTTGATCATCTAGTCCTTGCTGTTGTAGCACCCCCTCCGGCTTGGACCCCAGGCACCGTTGTTCTGAGCAGAAGAAATGAGGAGGAAGAGAAGGGCATCACTCCCTCACGCGTTATAGGAATGCTATTCTGTGTAATTTTAAGAGTGCAGACCAAAGTAGCTTTTTGTTGTTAACTTACACAATGCATATTATAGACAAGTTAAAAACAATAACCTAGCTAAGCAAAGAAAGACATCCCATTCTATCAATTATCCTAACCACAATTACTTTTTAGTATTTTGATGTGCATATATAAAAACACATTTCTTATATGTGGTGTTTCTTAACCAAAAATGTGGTCCCAATATCATGAACGGTTTTCTCAACATAATTCTCAATTAGCAATGTATTACATGTTTCTGTATTGTTAAACACATATTTACATCATCCTTTTATAATCACTGCCTAGCACTCTGTACGCATATGCAATAAATTAATTAAAAGTCCTTTGAACGTTATTTTGATGTTTTACTATTATATACAATACTGAGAAACAGCACGCTTTTTTTCCACGTAAAATATTTGGGCGGTAATAGGGGATTTGTCCTATAGAAGTCTGCAGATCTTCCCACAAGCCACCAGGAATGATCGCTTGCTGTAATATATGAGAGTCAGCTCCTTCTGTGCCCAAACACATCGGTGACACACTAACGAATCCTACTTTAATCTTTACTATCATTTGCCATTGGCTTCTCTTGTGTCTCTCAAGGATTCTCTGGTGTCCAGACCAACTTTCTTGATCGTCTCATTGCCTTTATTTTTTTGGCTGGATGTGATGAGCATTGTTCTGAGGTCAGTCTATGGCTGAGTCTGTCTGGATCACATTTTCGGGTGGTTCATCACACACCATGTCTGCTCCCTGGCTCCAACCAGCAAGACTTTAAAGAGATTTTTTAAAAGGCTCAGAAAGTTTCTTGGATATCAAACAGCTCTTATAAAAATAACATTTTTAGGACTTAAAATGTAAATGAATCAGAAACATATGGATTAAATTTCCTTTGAAATACCCATGGGTTTAAAAACTGGAGGGAAGAGTGCTTGCAAAATGAGTTAAATTGAGTTTTGCCAAAAATAAAAGGCTTGAAAAATTGTTGGGGATGTTTTACTAATCTCTAGGTGTTCATGGGTTCTCCATTCTCTATATGAAAAGTTCTTAGAGTTCAAAATTTGGGTAACTCAATACAATACACTTAGGACTCACCCAATGGGCATGTGGGTCTCTATTCAAAGAAGTAATATCATAAAGTCAGTTTTTGATCAGATGTACTTTTAAGATGCCTTATGTCTTCAGTATCTCACAGTTTCCTCCACTGGCTGTGAGCATGTGTGAAGGGTCCATCTAAGAGAACTCAGACTATGTTGATAAGGACTGATAGTATTTATCTAACAAATCCAAATTAACACCCTTAAGTTACGTTTTTCTGTCTGTTACTCACTTCTGCACTCTTCTGTCTTGGGCTCAGTATCCATTGAAGCAGAGTTTAAGACAGGGATTCTTGAGTAAGGGACTTACTGAGGAAGTGCTCTGAGGAGAAATGTGTAAGGAAGTGAGAGAAACAGATAAGGCAGGGACAGAAGCTAAGCAAAGATTTGGTTTCAGCTGGAAACCGGCCTCAGCCTGATCTTAGAGGGAATGGCTCCAGGGGAATGAATAGCTTCTTAAGTTGTCTCCCCTTGCGGGCATATCCCACATTAGTCCTTGGAGGCGGGGACAAAACCCCCCTGGCAGCTGGGGGAGGAGCAGCTCCAGTCAGCTGAGGACAGTCCTTGAGCTTCCATGTTCAGGCAAGAGGTAACTGTGAATCCTAACCCACAATATTTACAGCCGTGGGGGATAGATGCAATGAGCACACGAAGGGGATCTGGGCAGGGTATCAACAGTGTACACTACATACATCCCTCTTTCTCAAAACGTTGAAGACATCTTTAATTCTTCCCCCTTAAGCTTTCTTCATATTCAATCAAATTCTTTCCGTTTTATGTTTTTGTGGTTTCTTCTTGTATTTATCTTCTTTGCCTATTTCCCACTGCAGTCATCTTAGGACAAGTTTTGTTGCCTAATATCTGGATTACCTACCTATTTCCCAGCTAAATTCCCACTTTAGAATATCCCCTAACCTAAAGGGGATGGAGAAATATATATCATGCTACAGGAAATCAAAAGAAAGCCGGAGTAGTGATACTTATATCAGACAAACTGGACTTTAAATTAAAGACAATCACAAGAGATGAAGAAGGGCACTACATAATAATTACAGGGTCCATCCATCAGGAAGAACTAACAATCATAAATGTCTACACACCGAATATGGGAGCACCTAAATATCTAAAACAATTAATCACAAACAGAAACAAGCTTCTAGATAAGAATGTGCTAATAGCAGGGGACTTTAATACTCCGCTTACAGCAATGGATAGGTCAACCAGACAGAAAATCACTAAAGAAATAATGGACTTGAAAGACACATTGGACCAGATGAACCTGACGGATATATTTAGAACTTTACATCCTGAGGCCAGGGAATTTACTTTCTTCTCAAGTGCGCATGGCACATTCTCCAAGATAGATCACATACTGGGACATAAAGCAGCCCTCAATAAATATAAAAGAATAGAGATCATACCATGCACACTGTCAGATCACAATGCTTTGAAACTTGAAATCAATTACAGGAAGAAGTCTGGAAAACTTCCAAAAACATGGAGGTTAAAGAACACCCTTCTAAAAAATGAATGGGCCAATCAGGCAATTAGAGATGAAATTAAAAAATATATGGAAACAAATGAAAATGAAAACACAACAATTCAAAATCTATGGGATGCAGCAAAGGCAGTCCTAAGAGGAAAGTACATTGCTCTCCAGGCCTATTTCAAGAGATTAGAAAAAGCGCAAGTCCAAAATCTAACAGCTCACCTAAAGGAACTAGAGGCAGAGCAACAAGAACGCCCTAAACCCAGTAGAAGAAGAGAAATAGTAAAAATTAGAGCAGAAATAAACAACATAGAGACCAAGGAAACAATTGAACAGATCAATGAAACCAAGAGTTGGTTTTTTGAAAAAGTAAACAAAATTGACAAACCTCTAGCCAGATTTATCCAAAAGAAAAGAGAGAGCACCCAAATAGACAAAATTATGAATGAAAATGGACTTATTACAACCAACCCCTCAGAAATACAAGCAATTATCAGGGACTACTATCAAAAATTATATGCCAACAAATTGGACAACTTAGAAGACATGGACAAATTCCTAAACACACACTCACTACCAAAATTCACACGGGAAGAAATAGAAAACCTGAACAGACCCATAACGAGTGAAGAAATTGAATCAGTGATCAAAAATCTCCCAACAAATAAGAGCCCTGGACCTGATGGCTTCCCTGGGGAATTCTACCAGACATTTAAAACAGAATTAATCCCAATTCTTCTCAAGCTATTCCAAAAAATAGAAAGCGAAGGAAAACTCCCGGACTCATTTTATGAAGCCAGCATCACACTGATTCCCAAGCCAGACAGAGATCCAGCAAAAAAAGAGAACTACAGGCCAATATCCTTGATGAATACGGATGCAAAAATTCTCAACAAGATCCTTGCAAATCGAATCCAGCAGCATATAAAAAGAATCATCCACCAAGATCAAGTGGGATTCATTCCTGGGTTACAGGGCTGGTTCAACATTCGCAAATCAATCAATGTGATACATCATATCAATAAAAGAAAAGATAAAAACCATATGATCCTGTCAATAGATGCAGAAAAAGCATTTGACAAAATACAGCATCCCTTCTTAATAAAGACTCTCGAGAAAGTTGGGATAGAAGGAACCTACTTAAACATCATCAAAGCCATCTATGAGAAGCCTTCAGCGAACATCATCCTCAACGGGAAAAACTCAGAGCTTTCCCCCTGAGATCAGGAACACGACAGGGATGCCCACTCTCACCACTGCTGTTTAACATAGTGCTGGAAGTCCTAGCATCAGCCATCAGACACCAAAAGGAAATCAAAGGCATCAGAATTGGCAAAGAGGAAGTCAAACTTTCGCAGATGACATGATACTCTACATAGAAAACCCGACAGACTCCACCAGAAGCCTACTAGAACTGATCCAAGAATTCAGCCAAGTTGCAGGGTACAAAATCAACGTACAGAAATCGGTTGCATTTTTATACACCAACAATGAAGCAACAGAAAGTGTAATCAAGAAACTGATCCCATTCACAATTGCACAAAAAACCATAAAATACCTCGGAATAAGCCTAACCAAGGAAACAAGAGATCTGTATGAGGAAAACTATAGAAAACTTATGAAGGAAATTGAAGAAGACACAAAGAAATGGAAAAACATTCCATGCTCATGGATAGGAAGAATAAATATAGTTAAGATGTCATTACTACCTAAGGCACTCTACACATTCAATGCAATTCCAATCAAAATTGCACCAGCATACTTCTCAAAACTAGAACAAACTATCCAAAAATTTGTATGGAACCACAAAAGACCCCGAATAGCCAAAGTAATCCTGAAAAATAAAACCAAAACGGGAGGGATCACCATCCCAGACTTTAGCCTCTACTACAAAGCTGTCATCATCAAGACAGTATGGTATTGGCACAAAAACAGACACATAGACCAATGGAACAGAATTGAGAACTCAGAAGTGGACCCAAAAGTATACAGCCAACTAATCTTTGACAAAGCAGGAAAGAATATCCGATGGAAAAAAGACAGCCTTTTTAACAGATGGTGTTGGGAGAACTGGACAGCAACATGCAGAAGAATGAAACTAGATCATTTTCTCACACCATGCACAAAAATAAACTCAAAATGGATAAAGGACCTGAACGTGAGACGGGAAACTATCAACACCCTAGAGGAGAAAGCAGGAAACAACCTCCTTGACCTCCACCGCAGCAACTTCTTACTTGACACATCCCCAAAAGCAAGGGAATCAAGAGCAAAAATAAACTGTTGGGACCTCATCAAGATTAAAAGCTTCTGCACAGCCAAGGAAACAACCCAGAAAATTAATAGGCAACCAACGGAATGGGAAAAGATAGTTGCAAATGACATATCAGATAAAGGGTTGATATCCAGAATCTACAAGGAACTCACCAAACTACACGCCCGAAAAACAAACAACCCAGTGAAGAAATGGGCAGAAGATATGAACAGACACTTCTCCAAAGAGGACATCCAGATGGCCAACAGACACATGAAACGATGCTCAGCATCCCTCCTCATCAGGGAAATACAAATCAAAACCACACTGAGATACCACCTCACGCCAGTCAGAGTGGCTAAAATGAGCCAATCAGAGAACTCTAGATGCTGGCGAGGATGTGGAGAAACGGGCACCCTCCTACACTGTTGGTGGGAATGTAAACTGGTACAGCCCCTCTGGAAAACAGTGTGGAGGTTCCTCAGGAAATTCAAATAGAACTCCCCTATGACCCAGCAATAGCACTGCTAGGAATTTACCCAAGGGATACAGAAATGTTGATGCATAAGAGCACATGTACCCCAATGTTCATAGCAGCACTCTCCACAATAGCTAAAACCTGGAAAGAGCCTAAGTGTCCATCAACAGATGAATGGATCCAGAAGATATGGTTTATCTATACCATGGAATACGACATGGCAATGAGAAACAATGAAATCTGGCCATGTGTAGCAACATGGATGGACCTTGAGGGTGTTATGCTGAGCGAAATAAGTCAGGCAGAGAAGGACAAATATCATATGTGTGCACGTATAGGAGGATTAGGAGGAACTTAACAGAGGACCAAGGGGGAGAAGAAGGGCGGAAATGGTGGGGGAAAGGGGGAGAGGCAAACCATGAGAGACTCTTGAATGCTGACAAAAACTGAGGACTGGTGGATGTGAGGGGGAGGAGGGGTAGGCATGGAGGAGGGCACTTGTGGGGATGAGCACTGGGTGTTATGTGGAAACTAATTTGACAATAAACTATTTGTAAAAAAAAAAAAAAAAAAAAGAATATCCCCTAACCTAGATTGTCCCACACATTGCTGGATTACTATTCCCCTACAAAAACCTTTTTCATATGCTTACGAATCAGTTGTAATTCTTACATACCTATGAGAACATTTCTCAAAATTTTCAAGATGAAGAATACATTAAAATTGTAGTGTTCTCTTTCGAACTCCATTAAATGCTAACATAGTAACCTTGAAATAATGACTTTTTTTTTTTGCTATATCTGATATTACTCTACAGTGGATTATAATATGGAAAAATAAAGCTTGAGAAAAATAATTTGAAAAATATTGAGAGAATCTATCAATCAATCAAGCTAAAATGTTACTTAAATAAAATGATACATAAAACACTTGGACCAGTGCCTGATAAGAGTAAGTGCACAGTAGATATTGTCTAAAATCTATTAGTGTCCTAACTTGTCTCTCCAGCAACACTTTTGTCATCTTCCAATAGATACTTTAAACAGAAGCAACAGTGGTTATGTTTAAGCTGCCTTGCTTATATCTCTTCCCCATGTATTTACAGTGAAACCCAATGTTTACCTTGGCCTGTAAACTCAGCTCCAGCCACTTCCTAACGCATGCTTCCAGCACATGGGCCTTCCTTCTGTTCCTTAAATGTCAACCTCTTTCCTGCCTCAGGGTCTTTGAAGCTGTTGTTTCCACTACCTGGAAAGGTCTCCTCCCACCCCACCTACCCCTTAAATGATGGGGTCCATTGTTAGGTCTCAGTTTATATATTCCCTTTTTGGAAAGTCTCTTCCAGACTAGCCCATTCATTCATTCATTCATTCATTCATTCATTCATTCATTGTTTCATTCAACAAGTATTTACTGAGCACCTACTCTGTTCCAGGCACTATCCTAGTCCTAGAAGAGAAAGAAAACAACCATCACAGTAAAAGGGTAACAATTCTTGTCCTCATAGAACTCGCATATGAGAAGAGAGAGAAAAACAAAATACGTAAGCAAGTATATGTGTGAGTGTGTGTGCATGAGAAAATAAAGGGGAGAAGATGAATAGAATGATTGCTATTTTGGTAGAGAGGTCAGAAAAGGCCTCTTTAAAAAGAGATCTTCATTTAAGCAAAGACCTGAAATAGTTCCATCCATGCCACTATATATATTCCGTATTTCAGTCCCTTGTGTTTTATCCACATTAAAGCTACTTATTAAAATTTGATAATTATTTTTTCCTTCTTTTTGTCTTTTTTCCCCACTAGATTATAAATTTAATGAAGATACAAATTTCCACTAGTTTTTTAAAAAAATTTTTAATGTTTTATTTATTTCTGAGAGAGAAAGACAGCATAAGCAGGGGAGGTCAGAGAGAGAGGGAGATATAGAATCTGAAACAGGCTCCAGGCTCAGAGCTAGCTGTCAGCACAGAGCCCAACGCGGGGCTTGAACCCATGAATCGTGAGATCGTGACCTGAGCTGAAGTCAGATGCTTAACCGACTGAGCCACACAGACACCCCAAACGTCCACTATTTTATTTCCAACAAGTTACATAGTACCTGATGCATAAAAAGCATTCAGTATATATTTATCCAATGAATGTATGACGTTGTTTATGATTACTGAACCAAAAATCAAGAGTTATTCTCAAATGCAATCTATTATGTTGGAATGAGGTAAAATGCTATATCCTGAAAGTACATTGTATGATGACAAAAGCTTACAATTCACAGTGAATTGTAATGAACAATAATTCTGTCTCATACTTTTAAGATAGAGATGGGGCAGGAATAAAAGAGGAATACCTTGGTTACCGTCTTAGCAGTGTTGTGCATTTGCATTGCATTGTACTACAACAGAGAACATAAGCAGACCTCTGAACCTCTGATCTGTGTACCCCCACCCCATCCCATGCAAATATAAAAGAAAGAAAAGGAGTACTCACCAAATCTTCCAGGTCTATCTCACTTTCCCCAATAATGCCTAAGTTATGAGAAGATAAAGATGTAGTATGGACAATGACTCATTAAGATCGTTATGGGTGAGTGGATGGGAAGGGACCCAATCAAATTGCTTGTTCATTTTTGAATAATTAGTCAGCAGACTGAATTATAAAATTTTCCACTTTAGTGGAAAATTACTCCTAGATCTAGCAAGAAGCACCCTTTCCCTGGGCTTTGTGCTTCTGAAAACTACCCTGTGCTCTTGGGGCCAAAAAAGACTTGTTCATGCAGAAGACCATACCTTTCCCTTCTAGATCATGCTTTGGTTACTGGAACCTCAGAATTCTTTGCTCAGACACTTTCTGGACCTGTGTAGGTTCTTTACCATGTCCTGCTTCCAAAGAGCAGTTTGCAAAGCTAATGTGATATGCCTATCTCTAAACCTAAAGAACCATAACCGAAGCCTGGCTGCTGGTGGGGTGAGTGCAGAACTCTATGGCTGGCGTGCTCACATATATATACTTGCAGCATAGGATGGAGTCCAGCATGGGAAGAGGATGGAAAGCTGCAGAGTGAGGTCTGGGTTCAAGGGGACTGACTCAAAGCTGCCACATTTGGCATAGAACCCCAAGACCCCTGGGAATTCTATATTGGAATCTAGCATTTTCACCTCAAATGTGTGGGGTTGGCAGAGGTGAGAGATGAGTCACACCTTGTGGACCAGGATTGCTTGGCTTGAATTGAATGCCTTGAAGCTCACAATATGTGTCTCCATCTATTCTCTTGCCCTGGGTCCTGCAGGTATTAGGGTCAGGCTGTTGACTTCCCAACCTCAGACCAAAAGTCTAATTCCTTCTCTGTTTTCAAGTTTTTCATAGATTAAAAGGAGAAACTTGGTGCAGTCTGGCAATAACTTGATCTAATAGCTCTACATACAGTATCTTTGTGTCCCCCTCAAATTCACATGCTGAATTCCTATTTCCCAATATGATGCAATTAGAAAGTGGGACCCTTGGGAAGTAATTAGATCACACGGGTGGAGCTCACATGAATGGATTACTGCCCTTATAAGAAGAGATGAGAGAGATGATCTCTCTCTCCTCTGTGTAAAGATATAGCAGGAAGGTGGTCATCTGTAGACCAGGAAGATGGCTCTCACTGGACACCAAACTGAATAGTACCTTGATCTTGCACAACCCAGCCTCCAGAACTGTGAGAAATCAATGTTTGTTCTTTAAAGTCATCTAGTCTATGGTGTTCTGTTACAGCAGCCTAAACTGGCTAAGACAAATGGAGAGATATATCTTAGGAGAAAAACAGAACCATAAAGCACATTCAAAATTTGGAAACCTAACAGGTATGTATCATTGTGCATACTGGCCTGTGGCTAAGAGTACCAGCCATAACAAGGCTCCTGGGAGTGTCACACCCAGTTCTGGGAAAGGTGTGTGGGATGTGCCTCATGGAGATATCTTTTCTTATAAACACCTGCACCTCTCTGAGATCTGGATTATAGGCCCCTCTCCTAGACTCCACTGTTCTCCCAAGGGGGGAGAGACTTGGGAGTTAAAAAATATCCAGCTTACATCCTAATGTTATTCTAAGAAAGGCCAAGAAGACAAATTAGGATATTCTAGGCCAAGAAGTCAAGGGAAGCATAGCATCTTGTAAATTATTCTAATGGATGTGTTCAGAGAGAATTGTTATGAATTCATTTAGATTACTGAGGAAAAATGATCTAACAAATTGAATTCCAGGTGGGATAGGAAGGTTCACAGCTTGGTCAGTGCTCTGCCAGAGACTTGAGACATGTGTAATATTGTTTTATTTCATGTTTCTTTGATAACTAAGGATAATAAACATCACATACTATTATTTATTGATTAGGCATATTTCCCCTTTTGTAAACTGTTCTTTTTTTTTTGGCCTATCACTATTGCAGGTATAAAGTATTTATTTATTTGAATAAGCCTTTTGTAATATTTAAAAAAAAATGTTTACTTATTTTTGAGAGAGAGAGTGCATGTGGGGGAGGGCAGAGAGAGGGGGACAGAGGATCCCAAGCAGGCTCTGCAGTGACAGCAGCAAGCCTGATGCAAGTCTCGAATCCATGAACGTGAGATCATGACCTGAGTTGAAGTTGGACGCTTAACTGACTAAGCCACCCAGTTGCCCCAGTAATTTTTCTCTTTTTATTTCTTTTCTCTTTTTAAAATAAGCTCTATACCCAACCATGGGGCTTGAATTCATGACTGTAAGATCAAATGTCACATGTGAGCCAGACAGGCACCCCTGTTTATCTTTTGACTTTCTATTTTTTTAATGTAAAAGGTTTTCTATTTTATCAATTTACAATTTAAATTTTAGGGGATTGTGATTTATCTTGTACAAAGTTTGCTCATTAATTGGGACAAAAATAATCCTTAGCAAAATCTGATCTTCTAGCCAGGAGTGTGCTGTGTAACTATATTTTTATCTTTTTTTAAAAATAAACTTTTAATTCTGTAGTAATTATAGATACACATTCAGTTGTAAGAAATAATGTAGAGAAATACTGTGCACCATCTACCCAGTTTTTACCAGTGGTACCATCTTGCAAAACAATGCCACAAACAGGATGTTCACCTTGACACAGTCAAAATGCAGAACATTTCCATCAACCAGAGACCTCCATCAACCAGAGACCTCCATCAGGTTGTCCTTTTATATCCACAGCTCCTCTGTGCCTCTCCTACCCTTCTCACCCTTGACAATCACTAATCTCTTGTTCATTTCTACAGTTTCATCATTTTAAGAATGTTTTATTACAGGTGCCTGTTGAACTTCCGACTCTTCATATTGGTCATGATCTCATAGTCATGAGATCGAACCTTGCATGGGGCTCCTCCCTGGGTTGGGTGTGTAGCCTGCTTGAGATTCTCTCTCTCTCTCTCTGCTCCTTCTCTGCTCACTCACCCATGTGTGATCTCTCTCTCCCTCAAAAAGAATGTTTTATTAATATGTAATCTTTTGGGATACGCTTTTTTCATGCAACATACATTCTGAAGATTTATTCAAGTTTTGGGTATTAATAGTCTGTTCTTTAAAAAAAAAACTTTCTAGGTACTCAGTCATGCACTATTATTTCTCTGCCTGTATGTCTTTTATTCCTTTTCTTGCCTGGTGGCACTGGGTAGAATTTCCAACAATGTACTGAATAAGAGTAGTGAGTGCTGTCATCTTTGCCTTTTTGAAACCAAGTTCAAGAGGAAAGCATTCAGTCCTTCCACCAGTAAGAATAATGTTAGCTTAAGTTTTTATAGGTGCTTTTTATCAAGTTTAGGAAGTTTGCCTTTTTTCCTATTTTTCTGAGTTTTCATCAGGAATGAGTATTGAATCATGTCAAACACTTTTTCTGCATTAGGTGATTATGTGATATTTCTTCTTTAGCTATTAATGTTACAGATTACCTTGATTCATTATTTTATTCATTTTATATTGAATCAGTCTTATATCTCTGGAATAAATCTCACTTGGACATGGTGTATAATTCTTATTTGTTGCTGAATTGTATATGATAATATTTTATTAAAGATTTTTTTGTGTGTCTATATTCATAAGCAATATTGGTCTGTAGTTTTCTTTTTTTATATGCTGTTATTTGTCCCAAATGTTTTTGTAATTTTATTTATCTTTTAACTTGATTTCTAATATACAGAGATTTGCATTTTATCAATTCATAATATAAGTTTTGGCATCATGGTAATACCAATTTCACAAAATGAGTTGGAAAGTGTTCTTTTCTATTTTTTCAGAGTTTGTATAGAACTGCTTGTTAAGTCTTTACATATTTTATAGAATTCTCATAGAAACCATTTGAGCTTCGAGATGTCCTTTTTAGGAATTTTTAAATAGTGGATTCAATGTTTTAAATATGTACTTATAAGGCTGTTCCAATGATATATTTTGGATCAGGAAAGTTGTAGTAATTTTTGTTTTGTTTGTCTGTTGTCTAAGTTGTCAAATTCATGTGTGTAGAGTTACTCTTAGTATTCCCTTATTATCCTCTTGATGTCTGCAGTATTGATAGTGACAACCTTATTTCATTTTTGGTGTTGGTAAGTCTTTCTCTTTTCTTTGACCAGTCTTTTTTTAGGTTAGTCAATTTACTGATCTTTTCAAAGAACCAGATCTTTGTTTCATTCAGTGTTATTTTTCTGGTTTCAATTTCACTGAGATCTTCTCTTCTTTCTTTCGTTTTAATTTTTCTTTTTTTTGGTTCTTGAGGTGAGAGTTTAGATTATTGGTATAAAACTTCTCTTTTCTATTGTATGCATTTGGACCATACACTTCCCTGTTGGTTCTGATTTAGATGTGTCTTACAAATTTCGATGTGTTGTGATTTCATTTTCATTCAGTTTCATGTACTCTTTATATTTATTTTGAGACTTCCTCTTGGCCCATAGGTTAGATAAACATCTCCTGTTCAGTTTTCAAGCATTTGGAGATGTTCCCATTATTTTATTACTGATTTCAAGTTTGGTTCTTTGGTGGTTGGAGAATGGATTTGTAGTATTGCAATTCTCCCAAGTTTGTTAAGGTTTGTTTTATGGCCCCATGGTCTATTTTGCTATATGTTCTATGAGTAATTGAAAAGAATGTATATTCTGCTGTTGTTGGGTACAGTGTTCAATAGGTATCAATTAGATCCTATTGTCTCATGTTATTGTTGAGTTCCTCCATATTTTTACTGGTTTTTCTGTCCTCTATCAATTGTTGAGTGATGATGATGAATTCTCCAACCATAATGAGTGGATTTGTCTCATGATAGTCCTTTCACATCTACCAGTTTTGCTTCACGTATTTTCCAGCTCTGTTTGTTGGCTGCATACTCACCTATGATTGCTACATCTTCTGGGAAGATCAACAGTATTCTCATAATATAATGTTTATCCTTGATCTCTGTCTCTGGTAATTGTCCTTGTTGTGAAGTTTACTTTAATATTAACAGAGCCTTTCTTGCTTTTTTAAAAAAATTGTTTTTGTCACACATTTTTCCTTCTTTTTACTTTGAACCTGACTATCTCATTATCTTTGAAATGAAATCCTTATAAACATCATATAGTGTGTCATGTTTTTAATTCACTCTGCCTGTCTTTGTCTTTCAGTGCTTGCTTTAATTATCACATTATATGTATATAATTAATCATAATCTACTGGTGTGTTATTTTAACTACTCTCTCGTTTTCCGTTACCCTCTTTCATTTTTAATATACCAAATCTTCCCTCTAGATACACTTAGAACCACAACAGTGTTATCATTTTTGCTTTAAACATCAGTTGTAATTTAGCATACTCAAGAGAAATTAAACTTATTGTATTTACTCAGCCTTTTCTAACCATGTTCTTTCTTCTTTACTGAAATCCCAAGATCCTTCCAATTGTCCTTTCCTTTGTGTTCAGAGAACTTCATTTAACCCTTCTTTTAGGGCAGGTACAGTGGTGGCAAATTCTTAATTTTATTTCACCTTTGGGTGTTCTTTATTCCTGAAGGATATTTTCCCTGGATGTAGGATTCTCTAATGACAGCTGATTTGTTTCAGCCCTTAACACATATCATGCTGCTTCCTTGTGATCCCAATGGTTTCTGATGAGAAATCTGCTATCATTCAAGTTGGTTTTCCCCTAAAGATAGTGTACATTTTTCTTTAGTGTTCAGAGGTTTAATTGTGCTGAATCTTGATGAGAATTTCTTTGGTTTATCCTATTTTGGATTCATCAAGCTTCTTGAATCCGTGGCTTTAGGTCTCTTGCAAAATTTGAGGAACTTCGGCCATTATTTCTTGGAAAATTTTTTCAACTCCCCCCTACACACACCCTTTCTTTTTGCTTTCCAGCAGTCCAATGCCACAAATATTAGATTATTTTTCATAATTCCACAAATATGAGGCTCTGTTCAGTTTTTCCAGTATATTTTCACTCTACTGTTCAGGTTGGATAATGTCTATTGTTCCGTCTTCCTATCCACTAATTCTTTCCTCTGTGGCTTCTGTTCTGCTGGTGAGCCCATGCACTGAAATTTGCATTTCAGTTGTTATAGTTTTTAGTTCTGAATTTTCTGTTTGGTTCTTTTTTATATCTCTTGTTTTTTTTCCAAGACTTTGTTTCTTTTTGTTTATTTCAGGCATCACCAAGATTACCATTATTGCATTTTTGGTCATGGCTTTAAAGTCTTTGTCAGATCCTAGCATGCTTGCCATATCAGTGTTGGTGTCTAATGACTTTTTTTTTCATTTGTTTTGAGATCTTTCTCATTCATGATATGACTAGTAATTTTTTATTGAATCCTGGACATTTTGTATCACGAGACTGGTTTTACTTAAGCCTCTATTTTAACTGACTTTGTGTAATATCTCTCTGAAAGTGAAAAGTGAGGCACCAACTTGTTACTCTGAGGTAGATATATAAGGCCAGGTTCCCTGCTCAGCCTTGTTTGCATGTAAGGTGGGGAGATCCTTGTTATTGGTGGGCAGGATTCAAGTCCAGCTTTTCCCAGCATGCTGGGAGTGGCTTCATAACTAAAGGGAGATGGTGAATGCCTTGACTCTTCACTAAGTTTCTTCTAACACCACTGACTAAGGAGGGGAAGGAATGCTTTGTTAATGCTGGTGTTAAGTGTTGAAGTCCAGACTTTCCAGGTGATCTCCCTGATGCTAAAAGTAAGGCTCTTTTTTACTTCTCTGTGGGAATGAAAGCAACAGAAGTCATACTTTGTTCTTTGACACTAATGCTGTAAAGGTGTTGGGCACCTTGTTGCAACCTCTTGGAGAGGAAGTCTTGACTTTTTACTTATTCTTGACTGATATGGGTTGGGCCACTTTTTTTGTTGTTTGGTTATTTATTGTTTTTGTATTTGGATAGAGTAGATTATCTAAAAAATTTTTCTTTGTAGGCTTCCCCTAACCTCTTTCTTTGGCTGCAGATAGCAGACTTCTTGCAGATGGATTTTTTTGTCTGTTCAGTTTTCATTCCCAGCTTGCCAGCTTCTTTAGCACCAAAAGTGGGATATAAGAGACAAGAAGTAAATAAAAACCAACAACAGAAAAACTCCCACTAATGTAACTCAACTCATTTCTCAAGTCCTGATATTCCCTAGCCTGTCTGACTTCTTTCTATCTTTTGGAGTCTTCCTAGGCTTGTTGTGTATACAGTGTCCAGGAATTTTAGTTGTAATTAGAGGGAAGAACAGGAAAAAGTACATCTACCTCATATTCCCTGAAGTGGAAGTCTTTAAATCTTTTATTTATTTTAGCCGTAGGTATTTTAGTTTCATTTTATAAGTACCAGATGGTTCTTGCTATGTTCATTCTTAAGTTTATAAATAGTTATGTATGTATATAGTTACTATTTCTAAGTTGTGTCTCTGTAGGACCTAGAACATTTGAATCTTCCACCAGTTCTCAATTTCTCTGAAACTTCAGGGAGAGTCCCAAGAAGCACGTATATGTATGAAAAACATTCCAGATAGAATCACATTTTACTATTAACTGGGGCTTGATTCTACAGTTCTATACAACTTGGTGTTCTGGTGAACTGGGCTTGAATGTATGTGAATCTTTGAACTAGTGGTTGCCTAATTATAGCTTCATTAAGCAGAAAGTAAAAGCACAGACCCTGGAATCAAACAACTTGGCTTCTTATAGTTAGGTGACCAAGAGACAGTTACTGAATGTTTCAGTGCCTCAGTTTATTCACCTATGAAATGGAGATATGTGAGTACTATCTGAGTGAAATCTGTTGTCGTTCAAGTTGGTTTTCCCAATAGGTAAAGTATCAGTTTTCTCTGGTTGCTTTTCAGATTATTTTCTCTGCTTTAAGTTTTCAGAAGTTTAATTCTGATGTGTCGTGGTATGGATTTCATTGGCTTATCCTGTTTGGAGTTCTTCCAGCTTCTTGACCTTATGGATTTAGGCCTTTAGTAGGATAAAGTGCATTAATATGCATGTAAAAGCGTCTGCAAATAAGAGCCATGTAAATGTTAGCCATTTATATTAATACTGTCCCCTTTCCTTAAGGTAAAAACTAAGAAAATGTAAATGAATTATGCACTTTAGTTAATAATGATGTATCAGTATTAGTTCATTACCTGTAACTAATACACCATACTGATGTAAAATGTCAATAATAGAAAAACTGGCCATGCCATGTATGGAAACACTCTGTATTAGATTTGCACTTTTTTCTGTAATTTAAAATTGTTCTAAAACAATAAGTTTACTTTAAAAAAATGCCTGCAGGACATGCATGAATGGAAGGAATGATAAAGAATAGGTAACAAGTATAGAGAATTTTTTAAAAAGTTGTTTAACAAAAGGAACTCTGTGGAAAAGAATATATTTGCTAAGTCTAAAAACATAAACTATAATGATATATTCTTTTCTTTTGAAAAAGAATCAATACAAATAGAAAGCAGAAAATTTAGACACTGTAACCCTAGCTAGCATATGGCCAATAGCACCGATTTCAGTTAATAGCTTATAATCACAATAATCAGTTCAGGACCAGTGATCCAAGTTATTGGAACTATTTTTCTAATAGAATAATTGTCTTAATTCAGACGAGGAAAGTATTTGTAGGGGAGGTGTGTGATTAGCATAGTAAATAGACCCACTGAAATTATTAATTGGATTATTCAGTTATGGCTCCCGCAAAAAAAGCACATAAATAACTGGCTCATATGAGAGAAACAAAGAGAATATAAGCAATTTTTTTGCAGTTGTATTAATTTGGTTACTGTAAGGTGTATTTCAAATTCATTTTGCTGTAGAATCATAAAGCAACCCATTTGTCATTGAATGTTAATTGTTTTTTCATAATGCAGTTAAATGATAATCAGCTTTTTACATTTGCAAATATTTCCCAGTAATCTGATGATGATGTGCTATTTTTCATTCTTTTTTTTATTTTTGTAAGGGATTTTTACATGTTTACTAATTTATTCTTGACAATTGAAATAAAAGCTTATTTTTCCTCCCTTATAATTACATATATTTGTTATCAAAATTACAAAACATAAGGAAAAAGAAAAAAGCTACCCATAATCTTATTATGTTAACTTTTTAAATGTATTTCCTGTTAATCTTACTTATTTCTAACTTTTTAAAAAGTACTTATTTTGAGAGAGAGCGTGTGAGAGAGACCATATACAGGTGTGCAAGCTGGAGAAGGGCAGAGAGAGAGGGAGAGGGAGAGAATTCCAAACAGGCTACACACTGTCAGTGCAGAGTCCCATGATATGGGGCTTGAACTCAGGAACCATGAAATCATGACCTTGACCAAAATCAAGTCAGTCAGTTAACCGACTGAAATACCCAGACGCTCCTATTTTTTATTTTTGAACTATAAATGTGACTATATGTATATTTAATTTGGGTTCTACTTGACTGTTTACCACAAGCCCTTTATTAAGCTATTTAAAATTTTAAAATAATAATTTTAAATAATGTGAAGTATTAAATAAGCTGTTACATTACAATTTAGTAACATATTGGATATTTAGGGATTCTCCCAGTGATATTTTATTCACCCAGATTTGTTCCAATTATGGAAGAAGAATTCTAACTCTCTGACACTTTGTGTCTCTTTATGTGATGTGACTGTAGCATTCTTATATTTGAAACCCAGGAAAGAAAGAGTTCAAACAGTCAAATATGCAGGTCTAAAATATAAAAGTACCTTAAAAATTTTTGTATTTGAGTATAGTGGACACACAATGTTACATTAGTTTCAGGTGTACAACATAGGGATTCAACTTCTCTATACATCATGCTGTGCTCCCCATATTAGCTACCATCTGTCACCATGCAACACTTTACAATATCATTGGCTGTATTCTCTATACTGTGCTTTTTATTTCCTGTGATTTATTCATTCCACGAGTGGAAGCCTGTATCTACCACTCCCCTTCACCCAATTTGCCCATCCTCCTATTCCCTCCTCCCAAGAACCACCAGTTTGCTCTCTGTATTTATAGGTCTGATTCTGTAAAGGTACTTTTTAAACTGCCACAGTCATTCTGAATCTCATCCATCTCTCTTAAGATGAAGCACAGGTCTGGTTCACTGTATAACAAAGTAGCAAACACACTGCATCCTGGTATCTAAGATGATTGCTTATAAAACTACACTTCTAACTTCCATTTCATTCTCTCACAGGGTATCATTCTCACTGGAGGACAGTTGTCTGAACAACCTCTAGGCCATGCTCATATTGAACTTCTGAAACTGAGCCCATGACAACGTCTGGTAGGGCAAGAGCAGGCATGGTAACAAATCCCGAGTCAAAATAGCTAGCTGGTTTCCTAGCAAACCGATGGACAGTCTTCCCAAAGTTGTAGTAACTTCTGGGAAAAATCTCGTATCACTAAAGATTCTTCTTTCATTGGAAGACAATAGATTTTTCCTTAATTCTGAGCCTTAATATCCACCACATTGCTCTGCAAAATGATGGGGATCTTTCCACTTAGTCCTACCAGATAGCTATGCCACTTAGGTGCATACTTGTAACTCTTGCTGTTGTATCAAATATAATGGCACGCTGGGTTTGGATACAATACCCATTTCTTAGGTCACCAAATGTATGTCCAGTGTATTGAATTTAAAAAGTCTACTGTTGGGGTGCCTGGCAGGTCAGTCAGTTGAGCATCTGACTTTGGCTCAGGTCATGATCTCATTGTTCATGGGTTCGAGCCCCGTGTCAGTTTCTGTGCTGACAGCTCGAACCTGGAGCGTGCTTCAGATTCTGTGTCTCCTTCTCTCTCCCTCTCTCTGTGCCCCTTCCCTGCTCATGCTCTGTCTGTGTCATTCAAAAATAAACCTTAAAAAAATTAAAAAGGCTACTGTTGGGGCACCTGGCTGGCTCAGTCTGTAGAGCATGTGACTCTTCATTTTGGGGTTATGAGTTCAAGCCCCACATTGGGCATAGAGCTTCTTTTCAAAAATAAATTTTTAAAAAGTCTACTGTTGTTATGAAACACAGGGTGATAGACCTCAACAACTAAAGTGATTACATATTTCTCAAATTATCAGTTGAATGACATTGAAAATATAGTTTAACCAGTTCTGCCCTCATAAACCAATACATGTTTAAATAGAACTTGGGGATCTCCTAGGCAGTCAGCATGATGATTCTTCCAGAAATATTTGTGCTCCTCATCTGGCTGAACCAAATCCATTCTTTGTTTGTTTGCTCGTTTTCATATAATCTCAAGTTAGTGATGAAAATGAGAACACTTAAAATACATAAAATGTCAAATACTACAGCATGAAACATGCCTTTTGACTTAACATTCTGAACTTTGTTTTTAAATAAAAACAATTCCTCAGCTCACAAATGGATACCTAAGGATTATATTCATTCAGTTACAGAATATTTATTGAGAATATACTAAGTGTCAGGTGCTATTCTAAGTGCTATAAACAAGGCAGAGAAAAATCACTTCAGTCATAAAAGGTCCCTCTTTCAAAGTCCAGAACTGATGAACTACGACCTTCTGAGATAAAATTGGTAATGCCAGGAAGAAAACTATTGGAGAAGGAACTTGACACTGAAAACTCCTTGTATTTTCCCTCTGGGTTCATCTCTACTTACCTAGAATGAGCACACAGTGAGATACCACAAGGAGGTTATCAATATCTTCTAAGATGAGAGAGGGGACATATGGGACAGAGTCCACTGAGGCAAGGACCAGTGAGAAAGTTCCTAATTTTGTTTATGTTGGGAGCCGGGGGGGTTATAGGCCCCAGAGGGAAAAGAATTTATTATTTTTTTAAACAAAGGAGGCAAGGCTGAGTTAGTTACACTCTACAAAAACTCTATATTACCATGTAATATAGAGAAAAACAAAGCCTTAATTTTCACTAAAGTATGGATACAAACTAGAGTTTTATTTTAGAACAAGAGCCTAGTAATGCCAGAGTAAAAGCAGAAGTCAAGATCCTGGATTTTATAGCTGGTTGATAACTGTAAGGTTGTTCAGGCTTCTTGAATTCTGTTTTTATTTTTATTTATCCTGGGGGGGGGACTCTAGTAACCAACATTTAAGAAACTAAAATAAAGACACTGGAATTGAGGAAGGTTTATGGAAAGCTAAGGGTTCAACACTGTCCAATTAGCTCTCTTAATACACTGAGAAGAGTTGTTAACTTAGAGGATCAGTCCTATGCTTCCTATTTCACTTCAAATATTAGAAAAAGACTAGAACCACAGTTTGGAATTCTTCTGTAACTCATCTGGATGGGAGTAGGAAAGTCACAGGGAGCAGATCAAATACTATATAGGAGTTCAGAAGAGCCCTCAAAGTAAAGAAAATAGGTTGATTCTGTCCGAAGAAGACAGACAAATAAGAGAAGAGAGAGAAAAAAAAAAAAGAACTAGAGAATAGTACAGAGATAGAACATATTAATCTTCACTCTTTGAAAAGTGAATCTCTCATTATGTTCTTGAACATAGTCCCTGGACGATTAACCATGGTTGTATTGAGGGAAGACAAGGAAAACGACAGGCTGTAAAAAAGAAATTTGGGAAGAGTTGAGAAAACATGGAATTTCATATATGCTCATGTCATTAAATACTAGAGTTTGGTTGGAATAAAGAAAAATCAATTGTGAGTCTGATTAAATGAAAGGAAATGAAATAAGAATGGCTCTCTATTTGGTTGCAAGGTGGCCTGTGGACAACCTCCATATGTGCCTTCCCAAAAAGATGCCCTTCTACCAGAACACTCAAAGCATCTTTGTAGAATTGTGCTCTTTAAACGGTTTGGCTTTTTCCCTCTATTCTTTCTATTTTAATACATCAAGAGCTGGGTTTTTTAATATGCTAAAGGTTTTTTGCTTAGATTAAGGAATGCCAATCAATTTCCCTTAAAATTTAAAGTGAAAAACTGTAATTTACGAATAAATAATTTCTCTCAGTTATATCACTTATCAGTTAAGATGTTCTAAATATGCATCCCTCATCATGTGAAGGAGGATTTTGGAAAAGTCTATGCCTATAAAACATTGAGCTGAACAAAACCCTCTCTGACTTCCTTCATAACGAGACAGCTTTTTTTCATTTTTTTAAAGTTTATTTATTTTGAGAGAGAGCGAGCATGAGTGGGTGAGGGGCAGAGAGAGAAAGAGAGAGAGAGAGAGAATCCCAAGCAGGCTCTGCACTATCAGCATGGAGCCTGGTGTGGGGGTTGAACCCATGAACTGTGAGATCATAACCTGCACTAATATCAGACACTTAGCTGACTGAGCCACCCAGGCACCTCAGGAGGCAGTTTTTCAATCATGATCTCAAACTTGGAAGGCTAGGAATGGTCGCTTGGCTTACCAGCATCACATAGCTACAAATATTAGCTGGGCATGAGGAGTGATGTAGTCACTAGATATAATCTGAAACAAGAGGTTTATACTGGATTCTGATGGCCTCACTGTGACCTAAATTACACACACATGTACACACACATACAGTTTCCGATGACATCAGTCAAAATTTCCTGTGAGCAACTGGGAAAGAGACTTGGCTTAGAAGTCTAAGAAATCAAACCTGAAGTTTTAAACTATACTCATTCCCAGGGCTTTGCAACTGATTCAAATTCCAACAAAATTATCACTGTCCCTGGTTCCAATAGCAAACAGAAGGGAGAACTGGATTAAGAAGGAGAAAAATTTTGTTGAAAACAAAAGACATGACTCTGTGGGAACATTTCAGAAGGGCCCCCAAAAGATGAATCCAAAGGTGGTATCCCCAAGATCTGTCGGGTAAGCTGGACACAGATGTCCCATACAGCTAAGACAGTAAATGAAAGTGAGCAGTGGTGGGGGATGGGAACGAAGAAACCCTAACGCCTCCTCTTTGCTTTAGTCTCATTTTCTTCCCTGAAACCAAAGCTTGATTTGCTATTTGGCTCAAGGAGCAGGAGAGGACAGAGGAAGTCACAGTGCATTTCCATTTCTTGTCCAGTTTCCAGTCCCATGTCAGTAGAGTTGAACCTTGGATGGCCTAGCAAGATCCGCATGGAGGTCTGCTTGGCAGAGGGAAAACACTTGTGTTGGAGGACAGCCTTTTGTAGCTTTCAGCCCCAAAACTGTCCATCCCCTCTGACCCCGGTCAGTACTACAATGGGAAGAACAAGATAAAGAAAACTCCCCTTCTCATCAAAAAGACAAAAATTTTATATACAGCAGTCACCAGACAGTGCCTCCTTGGCCAACGTCCAGACTGGCTACAGGAATTTGTCTGCAACAAAACAAATAAAAGCAGCCTTGTAGCTCAAACAGTGGGTGGTCTAAGTCCACATACACGGCAGCTTCTCCATGACTGACAAATGTCACAATTAGTGGTGACCGGGGCAGTTGTATGAAAGTATCCTTTAAAGAGAACGTAGGTTAGAGTCATCATTACCAACACATCAGAATGCATATCTCTACTAGATTTTGGATTGCATTATAATGTAAAATCATTTAATTGCCAAAACTTATCTACTTTTTTAAAAATAGGGTTCTGAATTAAGAGTGATAAAGAGAATTGCACGTGATACAGTGAGTTATTTTTAAGAGTAGCCAAGGAAAGAATTCAGTTCTTCTGCTGGTTATTCCAGGCTTAGTGATCCACCTTTGGTAGATACCATGCTGGAGGTGGATTACACACAAGTTGGCATGAAGTCCAGAAAGTTTTGAACATTGTCCCCAGGCCATGTATGCCCTCAAGAAAGAATCAAGTGGATATCTTTTGCTAACAAGTAAAAGATGAATGGGAGAAGAATTAAGTTCTTCCAGATTCTAGGGATATCTATGGATATACCCAGGCTTTCCACCACATTCCCAACAGCCTTATCTGAGGGCTCTGTTTCTTATTGATTAGCCTGGAAGTCTTATCTGGAAATAATACCTAAGAAAATCCGATATTCTGAAGAACTCTGGGACTTGCAAAGAATATCCACAGTGGTGTAGAAACTCTGCTTTCCAACTAAAACTCTTGGAGTTCTGAGACTTATTTTAAAGTAGAGCAAGGCAAAGAGAAAAGTGTAGACGCAAAGACACAGTCATATAGCCAAGCAACATAAAAATAAAATGAGGGAGAAGCCACAATAAATTTTGAAAATGAAGCACTTAAATCTCAATGCAATGAAAGTATTTAGAATAAAGACATATATGCAGTTCAAATGGGACCTGGCGTAGGGAATGCATAAGGTGAGATATATACATACATACATACATACACACACACATACATACATACAAATGAGACAGCACCACTTAGTGGTTACAACTTCAGATTCTGAAGTCAGAAAGATCTGATTCTGAATCCCAGTTCTGTCATTCATCAGATGTGTAGCTTTCAGAACATAAAGTTCTTTCACCTAAGCTTTTTTGTTTTGTTTTGTTTATAAAAGAGACTAAGAAAGCAATTGCACAGATGTTCATGAAGCTTTTTAATGAAATGTAGTATGTACATAACTAAGTATGAAGCCTTGCACAGACTAAGTGCTCCATAAATGTTGGTGAAAATTATCTTGGAATAGTCAGATCTGAAGGGGCAATTTATTTGGTGGATAATAGCAGGAAGCAATTTAGATATAAGAAGTAGTATGGGAAAATGCTGAAAGGTATGATGACCACATTACCTGAAAAAAACAAATTAGTACACATGACTTTAGAATAGGAGAGATTATTGCTATTGGGGTCATCATAGAAAATCCGAGAAGGATCAGCATTGTGTGCAAGTACAAATTATATTTACAAAGGAGAACATTCTTTCACTGAAGGCTGGGAGAAATTAGCATCTTTTCTCAGATTCTATTTTTGGGTTACTATCAATTCTAAGTTACTTAAAGCTTCATAAATCTATTTGGCACTTTTCCTTCTCTTTGCATTTTTGATGCAAAGATTTTGATCGTTTGACTAACTGTTAACATTCCATCAAAAGTGCTTAAATGAAAACGAGATTAAAAACCAAATCCTGACTTGCTAGGTGAGTATATTGGTAACCAAGGGAGAGAATAACAAATCACGGCAACTTCTCCATCAGGAAACATACTCTGGCAGCAGAGAGGTTTGATTTTAGATTCTAGTGATGTCCTTAGACACTATGCCTGCCAACACAAGTTGGCTCTGCCCCAAATGCATACATACCTGATTTCATGACATGAAGACTTTCAGGGATTATACAGTATAAGCATTGTGCTAAGTAGGGGTTTAGGGTGCAAAGGGAAGTGAATAGTAGTGGGGAGGTAATAAACAAATATGGTTCTAGGGAGACAACAAGCAAACTAAATTTAAAATAATCTTAGATAGCATGGAGGAGGGCACTTGTGGGGATGAGCACTGGGCGTTATATGGAAACCAACTTGACAATAAACTATTTGTAAAAAAAATCTTAGATATAAAATTAACATAAGCAGAGCTGTGTAGACTGAGTAGGGAAAAAAGTCATCCCTGAGGAGTGACATATAGCTGAGATCTAAATGACAAGATGAAGCTAGACACTCTAAGTTTGGATGGAATGTTGTTTGAGACAGAAAGGTCTAAGGCCCTGGGTAGCAACCAGCTTTCTATGTTGTAGAGACAAAGAAATAAGTATGTCCAGGGTATAGAGAAATAAATTAAAGAAAAATTATTTCTTAGTTAAGACTATGTATTAGTTAATACTAATTCAGCAGACTGAATTCTGTATTAATTTATTGCAGTCTGCCATAAATTGATGTTGCATAAATTGATCTTGTATCAGCTCATTATGAGACAGGAAATTTATAATAGTATTCTTCTTATTCTATCCCTTGAATCCTTTGTGCTATTTTATCATGTACTCTCCTACTCTATATTGATACACACCATAATAATATTTGTCTTTAAGAATAAATATCATATTTAAAAATTAATTTAAAAATCAAATAATTCAGAAAGAGTAACGAAGGAAAAAAGAGAAGTTGTCTTATATTATTATCTAAATTTTTACTGAATTCTTGCATCTTTTCTTTTTATGGATCCAAATTTCTCACTCATATATTTTTTCATAAGCCTGAAGAACTTCACTGATCTATTGTAGTGTAGCATGCTGATAAAAATTCTCAACCAGCTAGGAATAGAACACCAAGTAGATAAACGCATACAAAAAATGCTACCAGTAACATCATATATGATGATGAAAAGCAAACGCTTTATCTGGATGGTAGGGTACAAGTCATGAATGTTCATTCTTATTTCTGCTCAACACTGTACTGCAAGTTTTAACCAGTGCAATTAGGAAGAAAAAGAAAAAAAAGACTTCCTGATTGGAAAAGATAAAGTTAAAGCTGTCTTGAATAACAGACAGTATGATCTTCTATGTGCAAGAACTAAAGGATCCACATAAAAGATGTGAAAAGAAATAAATGAGTTTAGGAACTTAAAAGATACAATGAGCATATGCAAAATCAAACATTGAAATAAAAAAAAACCTACTTACAATAACATTAAAACAAGGACTACTTAGGTATAAATCTAACAAAATCTTGCTTGATTTGTTTGCTGAAAGTTACAAAACATTATGAGAAAAATTAATATCCCAAATATATAGAGAGCTATATTGATGACCATGAATAGTTAAAGGCCTGTGCAGTTTACAGTCTATATTTGTTTACCTTGATAAAATTTTTAAAAAAGATGAAATGAAAATGTTAGTCAAACAAAAATGAAGTAATTCGTTACTAGATGAACACTAATGGAAGTACCAAGCCCATTTTTCAGGCAGAATTAAGAGAGGTTGATGAAGATGTAAGCTCATAAGTGCAGGCTGCACTGTATATTCATATATAAACTGTTAGGTCTTATCTACAAAACCAATGACCCAGCAATTCCATATCTCTCTTTACCTAGGACTATACATTTGTAACGACTTTTGCAATAGAGGATATTTCATGTGCATCTGCAGTTCCCAGAAAAGATGGGAGATTTAATACCAAGGTCAGAATATAAGAAGTAAAATCTCTATTTAGATGGTGACACTGATAGACACTGCCCTATGGTGGATCCTGGGCTGTGAGCACAGCTGAGGATCAGGGTTGATGAATACAGGGTGGTATAAAAGGAGAACCACAGACCACCACCAGCACCCTGTGACCTTGCCTGCTTGCCATAACTACCCCTGTGGCTTCACTAGTATCCATACAGTCACTGCTTCAGACTTGTCCAGTTAACATATTAACACCTGCCGATCCAAGGCTATGGAAACGCCTCTTAGCCGGCTCACTGTTTCATGTTTGCATGTATAGGAGGATTAGGAGGAACTTAATGGAGGACCATGGGGGAAGAGAAGGGGAAAAATAGTGGGGGAGAGGGAGGGAGGCAAACCATGAGAGACTCTTGAATGCTGAGAACAAACTGAGGGCTGATGGAGGTGGAGGAGAGGGGAAGGGGGGTAAAGGTCATGGAGGAGGGCACTTGTGGGGATGAGCACTAGGTGTTATGTGGATACCAACTTGACAATAAACTATTAAAAAAAAACTAAGTCTGTTCACTGATAAACCAAAAATCTACCACACTGATTACAAATGACATCCTTCTACATGCAGTGTTTTTACCCAAATCATTGACTTTTATTTCTAGCATTTAATCAACGTCCACTATGTTCCTAACACTTTCCTGGCACAGCAGCTGAACACAGAGTTAAGATGGCAGCAAAGGCAAAGACACTGAGATGAGTGAAGAAACAATATACTGTCTGGGGGACTAAAACACAATCTAGTCTCATTGGATCAGGCAGTAACGGAGCTGGGCAACGATGAAACTAGAAAGGTAGGCCAACCCCAGATTGTGAAGGATTTTGCACAGATGCTTGGATTTTCGACTTTTTCTAAAGCAGTTGTCATGGGTTTTTACCACTTCACGCATAGTTATAAAGATTGAAGACTCCTCCAATCACTTTTTTTTAAAGCTAAGGTTTTTTGAAAGGCAAATGTTCTCCAGAAGTTCAGGATTGTCTCTCCATAAATATATTCACATGAGGAATATAAAACTATATTTTGAAAACAATGTGGGATTTCTTCTATTTAATCTGTGCTTGACACACAGTCATAAGAAAGGATCCAGTTTCCTCTCATTGGTCCTGGTTCTCATACCATAAGCACTGATCCAATTACTACAAAGACCATTCTCTACAGACTTCATTATCTACTTCCTTTGCAGGTTTGTGTTGGAAAGTTTTAAAAACTCTATCCAGGGATGCTTTAATGAAAGGAGGAATTAAATCTTTCTAAAAAGTGAAAAGAAAGCATTTCATTTAATTCCTCTTCTGACTGTGTCATTCACTCCTTTACTGATTCTTCACCTTCAAGATCTCTATTACATGGACCATTCTCTGTTCTTCCAATCTATGACCTTTTGTTCCCATTTCTTTTGCAATCTAGATAAGACCTATGGGTCATCACTTCAAATTTTTTTGTGTATCCTTTAGTTTTTTGCCCTCCTTGTGTTTCTGCACGGTAAAACCCAAATGAGCATCTTCAGATCCAGGGAGAGAGAGAAAGCAATATGGAAAAACAATTATATAGGGACCAGACTAGAAGTTGGAAGTCCACCACGATGCTCTATTTGTAATCTAGGCAAGAATTGGAAGAGCCTGAACCATGGCAGCAGAATATAAAGCACCAGGATCACATTCTAGGGACATCAACGAGGTGGAATTAGAAGACTCTGTTTCTCTCTTTTGCAACTGCACAGTGGCCAGCTATGTTCACTATGAATGGTAACAGAAAAAGAGTAGACTTTGGTTAAGAGGATAGACTCCACTCTAGCTAAGAATTTGAAATCTTTGTGAGGTCTCCAAATAGCGCTTTTGAGGAGTTCAGGAGAGACACTTTGGGATGTGTAGGTGACCTATGGGAGTCATCAGCATGTAAGCAATAATTGGAGCCATGGGGTCTAATTAACCTATAAAAGGAAAATGTGTTGAGAAAGAAAAGGAGGGACCCAAGGCTCAGAACAGAAGAGTCCATTAAGGAAATGTGACGAGAAGCAAAGGGCAAAGAGGGAATGGCAAAACTGAGTAATGAGTAGAATCAAATGCTACAGAGAGCTCAAGAAAGAGAAGAATAGAAAAATGTCTTTCGGGTTTAACAATGAAGAGTTTATTTTTGACTCAACCAAAATATGTAATCATATTTAAGAGTGGAAACCGTGCTTGGAATAACTTGAGAAGTACATATGATGGGATAAAATAGAGAACCCTTAGATTGCTGTTCAGTAACCCTGACTATAAAGGGAAAGAGCACGAAAGGAGAACAATGAATGGATGAAGCAGTAGTCTAAAGGTGTCAACAACCTGAGCATGCTTGGATGTTGATGGGAAAGAACTGGAAGATAAAGAGAGATGGAATATTCAGGAGAAGATGGAGAAACAGAGTGAGAATTGTGAGTGGTGAGTGGGGAATGAGTATGGGCAGGAAGGTTAATTTAAGACTGAACAAGATTTCCCTGTTGTTTTAATTTAAAAGGTCAGAATTAAGGGTGAAAACAGGATCTGGTTTGGGAGCAGGAAGTAGCTGGAATTTCTTGCCAGGGGCTCCTATTTCTTACATCAATTATTTTAGGGAAAGAGAGAGAAAAAGTCTACGTCAAGAGCCAAAGAGAGACTAGGACAAAGGAGAAGGAAAATGAAGATGAGGACCCAGCTAAGACTGGTGACTGTAGGTGTGGTATTTCAGATTGTCAATCTTGCCTTCATAATAGAATCACCCGGGGAGCTTTTAGAAATGCTTATTCCCAGTTTCTCACCCAGGAGATACTGACTGTTCTGGGCAGAAGCATTTTTGAAAGCTCCCTAGGTGCTTCAAATGTACAGCCACAGTTGAGAAAATACTGCTCTGAATCCTTTGGTTTTGTGAGTTTGCTGTAGTAGGGCAAAACTGAATAACCCAGGTATAAGGCAGAGATGCCAGGTGGTTAAACTGTTCAGAGTTACAGTTCTGCTGGGCAGGTTCAGAGGAAGGACAAGGGAAAGGCATTGGAGAGGTAGTCTATAGAGTCTAGGCTGAGACAAGAAAATGGAGACAGGAGGTAATAGAAAGACTACAAGAAAATAGAGGAGCCAAGGAGTGGTGAACATGTGGGAAAAAGTAAGAGGGTGATTGATCGGAACTCAATGAAGAAAGGAGCATCCTCTTTCAACGTCTGATGATCTAAAGCCGCTTTTTGAGGGGCGCCTGGGTGGCTTAGTCGGTTAAGCGTCCGACTTTCGCTTAGGTCATGATCTCGCGGTTCGTGGGTTCGAGCCCCGCGTCGGGCTCTGTGCTGACTGCCAGCTCAGAGCCTGGAGCCTGTTCCAGTCTGTGACTCCCTCTCTCTCTGACCCTCCCCTGCTCACGCTGTCTCTCTCTCTCTCCTAGAAATAAATAAAACATAAAAAATAAATAAATAAATAATAAAGCCGCTTTTTGGGTAACATGCCCTTGAAAGTACTTTTAAAGGGGGACCCGGGTAGCACAGTCGGTTAAGTGTCCAACTTCAGCTCAGGTCAGGATCTCACAGCTCGTGGGTTAAAGCCCTGGGTTGGGCTCTGTGCTGACAGCTCAGAGCTGGGAACCTGCTTTAGATTCTGTGTCTCCCTCTCTTTCTGCCCCTCCCCGGCTTGCCCCCTGTCTCTCTCTCAAAAATAAACAAACGCTAATAAAAAAGGAAGTACTTTTTACTACATTTCAGTGCAAGACTATAACAAATAGTCTTTTGTTTTGAAAATAGAGTTTATTGAGAAGTTGCAGCAATGAAGTCAATGCTTAAAGTAAGGAGGAGCAGAAAGCATAGATAGTGGGTAAGAATTCTCCATTAAAATACATCTGTATCTATTTATAAACAGTTTCTTATTCTTCATGTATCAATCTAAATTTATTAGTAACTAAGAACATTTAACAAGGAAGTGGTTAGAATCTTCAATTTTTGTGGTATTAGGGAGTAGTATGATTTTGAGATAAGCCCTCGCTGAAAAGAGTGACATGAATAATGGTTTTCTCTAAACAGAGGATGTGATTAGTATAATGTAGTGACCCTGCTCTATTTTTATTAAGTTATTAGAATCATCTTAAGTCATCTGCATGTGGTGTAAGGCTTTAAACAATAGAGGCCCCAGAATGGGATGAATGATAAACAAGGCACAAACAGACCTTGAAGCAAAACCCATTTACTCTGTATTTCTGTAAGAGTCTAGGAGAAAAATGTAAACTGTTCTTTTTTTAAAAGTTTATTTTGAGAGAGAGAGAGAGAGAGAGTGAGAGGGGAAGGGACAGACAGAGGGAGAGAGGGAGAGACAGAATCCCAAGCAGGCTCCAACTCTGTCAGCACAGCGCCCAACATGGGACTTGAACTCATGGACTGTGAGATCAAGACCTTTCTCAGGACTCCACATCAAGAGTTACATTCTTAACCGGCTGAGCCACCCAGACAGCTCCAAAATATGAATTATTCTAAATAGATGAAGTGACAGTAAGATGGGGAAGGAAATAAGAGGCCTTTAGGTCCTGCAGCAACACAAATGAAGCCTTGATAATGGCCGAGAGAAGAGAAAGAAAAACGAGTTCTAACAGTGCTCTAGTTAATTCACAAGGAGCCCTAGAAAAAAAGACTAAACGTTATTCACTGGAATTTTTCCCCATTGTTCTGTCTCATTAAAACTGGCCCTGTTTTGTCTCCCTCTGAGACTGTTTGAATTGTAGATTCTGATGTCCTTTGAACTTTGTTCTTTGATAAAAGTTGGGCAAAAAACACAGGCCACACACAAAAAACTGTGGACCTGAGATGTGAGACTTGTGACAGTTCTGAAGAGAGCTTCCTGCCCAATGCCAAAAAAGGAAGACAACTATTCAAACTGACCAGGAGGCAAAATATTTCCATGGTTAGTCATTAATATTTACTAAGAGGCATCAATGAACTGCAAGCTTCCTAGCTAGATTCAAGGAATATTTTGAAAGATCCCATTTCCTATCTCTATCAGGTTGACAAGGCAGAAGGACATAGCCACCCAGGCTTGGTATCCATCAGGACACTTCACCTGTATGGCTTCTGGAAGAAAAGCAGTTTTTCCACAGGTTTGTCCTCAAACAATAGGGCTTTAGGGTAGGCTAAAAGTGAACATATGCCAAATTAGGGAGAAGATGATGGAGTTTTGTTTTCTTTACTCTACATTTCCCTCTATGACTTTTTTCTTCCTTCTTGCAAATTACAGACTATAAATCTAAGCATTTATGATTCAGAGTTCTCTTTGATTTGAACACTTTTAATAAAGGGGATAGTTTTAAATGATTGAGGTCTGTGTTCCTTTTTTCTTCCCAACAGGCTGTGTCTCTGAGCCTGAATAAATCTATGGTGCCTCTCTGTTACAACTCGCTGGCTCGTGTTGCGTTCATGTTACCCAGATCACTCTTCTTTCATAACTGAAATATATAAAAACTAAAATATGGCTCAGGGGGTTTCAGTTGAACCCCATATATTTGAAGGGAATTGTTGAGCACAGAATGTAAAGCCTATCCTGGTCTCAGGGGTCTGATGTGACAGCAAAAACAGATTCAAGAAGAATAAAGCTCCTCACCTCTACTGTGAAACAATGCAGGGAACCGATCTATTGAGCTCTGGTTGGGAGGAAGACGAGGTTGGGATCCGGATGGAGGCACCTCATGCACCTCTGACCCAGGAAGTGAAGTAATGATGAGGTGATACAAAATAATAGGAAGGCAGGGAGTATAAGATGCATGACTAGGTCTCCATGGGAAGTGGACAGAACTTTCCCTTCTTTTGCCAAAAATATTGAGAAAAGGTAGAATGGATTAATCGAATGTTCATGTATCCAAGAAGCAAACACAAAAGTAAGAGGCTGGTTTATTTAATTTCTGGATGGCTGCCAGGAACATTGTTCAGTATAATCACTCCCTAACTTGACACAATTAGTCTAGTAATTGGGAAATTTTCTTACTTTGCCAGAGAAAAATTATTTTAATAAGAAACCCAACCAGCCCAGTCAAAACTTGCTGTCTTTTGCGTGTTCACATCATCCTTGGACTTTTATCTTCATAAGTTCTAGCAAAGGTGTTGAATCACATGGAAATAAGGATACAAACCACACAACTGTGTATTATTCTTAGAGTTAACCATGTTTTTCTCTTGGTGCAGCTGTTTTGATGGCAAGAACCAAATGATACTTTATGTTATTTAAAAGCAGAATGACTACACACTTATTAGAGTAGCAAAAATGAAAAAAATAGTGACAATACCAAATGCTGGCAAGGGTGCAGAGAAAGTGGATCTCTCATACATTCCTGGTGGGAATCCGAAATCGTACAGCCACTCTGGAAAGTAGTTTGAGTTTCTTGAAAAATTAAACAGACATGAACAATATGATTCAACAATCACACACCTGGGTATTTGTCTCAGAGAAATGAAAATGATATCCACACGAAGACTTATTCATAAATGTTCATAGCAGCTTTAGAGGTAAGAGTGAAAAACTGCAAACAACCCAGTTGTCCTTCCGTGTAACAATGGTTAAACAAACTGTGGCATATTCATAGCATGGAATACCGCTCAGCAATAAAAGGGAATGAAGTATCACACACCACAACTTGTATAGATCTCAAGGGAATTGTGAGGAGTGAAAAAAAGCCAATCTGAAAAGGTCACTGTGTGATTCCATCTATATAATATTCTCAACATGATAAAATTACAGAGACTGAGAACAGATCAGTGATTGCCAGGCATTAGGGAGGCATGGAGTGGGGGTGGGTGGATATGATTATAAAAGAGTAATGCCAGGGAGATCTCTTTTAGTGATGGAGCTGTTCTTTATCATGATTGTGGTGGTGGCTTCATGAATGTACATGTGATTGAAATGCATAGAACTACACATGCACGCATGCACGCACACACACACACATACACTAGTACAGGTAAAACTGGTGAGATCTGAATAAGGTATGTGAATTGTGACAATGTCATTTTCCTAGTTTTGATATTGTAGTATAGTTAATGGAAGACATCACCATTGGGAGAAATTGGATGAAAGGTACATGGTACCTCTTTAATATTTTGGCAATGTCCTGTCAACCTATAGTCCATTTAAAATAAAAAGTTTTTAAAAAATGGAGATGGGCCACCTGGGTGGCTCAGTCGGTTAAACGTCCAACTTTGGCTCAGGTCATGATCTCACGGTTCGTGGGTTCAAGCCCCGCATCGGGCTCTGTGCTGACAGCCAGCTCAGAGCCTAGAGCCTGTTTCAGATTCTGTACCTCCCTCTCTCTCTGACCCTCCCCTGCTCATGTTGCCTCTTTCTCAGAAATAAATGAAACATTAAAAAAATGGAGATAATGCGAAATGAGGCTACCATTTGAAAAATTATCTGAAAAATTTGACCAGTCGTGTTTTTGGGAGATAACAAAGCCAAGTGACAACTTGTAGATAAGTTGTAGCTTTATAGCTGGAAATTATTCCTAAACAAGTGGATTTCTTTGTATGAACACTCGATTTGTATGTTTCTGGAAACGGACTCGATGTGTTTATTGACACTTTCTTCTATCTGTGAAATGTCTGTTTTTCCTAATGAAAAGTGTTCCAGAAAACCAAGCAATGACATATATGGCTGTACAGCTTCAAGATGCTGTTCTGTTGTTTGCTTTGTACTCTTGCCACATCTACTTTCTGAAGACATGCATCAGCTGATAATAGCCACCGGGGGTCAGACTTCCACATAGCCCTTACCAAACATATGATTTCATACCCAGTGCAATTGCAGAAGCCCAGACCTACAGATTAACAGAACTCACACCTTCCTTCCTACTTGTAAGCTCACCAAAACAGACAGAGATATATATGTTCATAGTAATTACCCTCACAGTTAATGAGGAATTCAGCAGCAGGCTAGTGTTTTTGCTAAGCCATGGATGAGACATAACCACCCTTTCTACAATTTGGGCAAGAAGCCCCTACCCTGGGCCCCTGACTTTAGAAGCCCCACACTGCCCTGTGTCTAGCCATGTCCCTCACCATGGGACAAGAATCCCAATTCTTTTCTAACTGGCTGCAAAAATTCTAAATTTCTTCCCAATAACTAGTTATCACAGAGTATAATTTGGGGCAATGATGAACAGATGATAGTTTGGAAAGAGGTCTTAACAAAGAGGAGAGATTTGCTTCCTAGAGTTATGGACAATGGAACAAAGTTTAAAAGGGGACTACTATGAATCACAAAAGATAAAAGAAGAGAAATAAACCAAGACTGGGATTGTCTGATTCTAGAAGTTGGTTTGATTCTTGGAGATCAAACAATGCATCACCGAATCTGATTGCCAGGACATGACACGAAACTGCCAGTAGCTGGGCTTCTGCCTTGCAATACAGTGATGACAGGGGCAGGATGGAAGCCTACACTATCCACGCTGATCCAGAAAAGGTGTTGGTAATTACCGGTATTGGTAGCTCTGCCTTCAGTTGGCTTTTCTCCAGAAAATGGAGGTGGGTGAGACACAAGGGGACCTCCTCTGTTGCTGCCTTTATAAAGCCAATGACTCAAACCCCCACATGCAAAGAGAAGTGATTGTATCTTCCTAGGGACTAGGGAAGGAATTCCCAAGTGGTAGGTGTCACAAATCAAGCATCATTTGGCCTAGGGGCTTCAATGACTACATCTTTTTTTCTCTTACTATATTTCTTTTTTTTAAGTTTATTTATTTATTCTGAGACAAAGAGAGAGAGAGAGAGAGGAAGAGAGAGAGAGAAGGGGAGTGAGTAGAGGAGGGGCAGAGAGTGAAGGGGAGAGAGAGAATTCCAAGCAGTCTCTGCACTGTCAGCTCAGAGCCCCGTGTGGGGCTTGAATACAAGAACTGTGATATCATGGCCTGAGCCAAAACCAAAAGTTGGGCATTTAACTGACTGAGCCACCCAGGCGCCCCTCTCTTATGATATTTCTAAGTGATGTCTACACTCTGGGACATACATGTAACTGGAATGGTTCCAGAGACTGATGCCACCTGTTCTCACACTTTGAGAAGCCAGTTTAGTTTGTACCATGGGATTTCCAAGATTCCTTAGTGTCTCCTTTGCAAACTTTCATATTCTTGCTCTTCAAGGTGAGTTGTGATGTCACCCCTTAGGATTGAAGACCACTAAGCTAACAGTCTAGCCCAGAGGAAAAGAATTTTCCTGACTGGCAAGACGCAAAGCTCGCATCAAATGGCAATAAATATGGCCATGCACTTAGTGAAGCAATAACAATTAAACCCATCAACTTTAACTGAGGTTGAAAAAACAAAAGACGTTCCAGTTTACAGTGGCCCCATGCCAGGAGACTGCTGAGACTGGAGAAGAATCAGACTACAGACTGAAGAATGCTATCTTCTAAGAAGAATGTGCTAATGAACATTTTCAGGAACAGCAGCCTTCTCAAGTTTTCTTCCAGAATGTTAATCAGCCAGGACCTCAAAGTATTACTGGTCAGTGAATATTCTCTGGCAGGTGTAGGGGAGAGGAACAGACACAATCTCCCCTGAGCCAATCTAGAGGGAATAAAATCTGATGTGATATGCTGGCTGTTAACTTTTTTCAATAACTATACATTAGCTGGTTATCAATGAAAGATTGAAATATCACCTAGACCTTTGAGGCTGTAAGTATAGCGTATGAAGGAGGCAGAGGCAAACAGGAAGAATAATGCAGCCCTGAGAATGAACTTGAGGTTTTCTGGCCTACTGCAAGATTGAATAAATGTTCCTTGCTGTTGGCAGCAAAAAAGTTAATTTTAAGCCTCCACTTCTATTAGTTGGTATCAGTCTCCTTTTAAGTCATTTCTTTTGATCAAAATCCCAGCTGTAAATATTCTTTTGAGGAGTCAGGTAAAAGATTACAATTGTCAATAACCTATTTGTACAGCAGTGAACTTCAAAAGTTCTGAACTGCATGAGCAAGGATGATAGAGTCAAGCTCACGTTCCTCTAAGAGGAAAAAGCCATTTTGTCAAAACCGACTGTAGCTGAAGCCAAACACTGAGTTGTAAGGCTCAAAATCTTATTAGTACAGTTGCCTGAATTCAGAGAGATAAATACCTCAGTTTCTGACATAAAATCTCCCATCCTATATGAACAGTTGATCAGTATCTTTGAGGGCAGCAGAGAGTTGCTGGGTTGTGGCAAAGCCATGCAATGCAGTGGATCCAAACAGGGACTTTCCTTCCAGAAGGAACTGAATGCTGTTCACTTAACCTCCTGCATAGGCTACTCAAGTTTCTGACACTCAGTTCTAAATCTGGAAATGGAGGTAGAATTATGAAAACTGAGGAAAATGTAAGAGCTTGTACATAGTAGGTGTTCCATGGATGGTAGCTGTTATCCCCTGAGCATGTCGAATGAGTGCCCTTAATGAGGGATTAGGCTTGAACACGAATTCTGTGAAATTATTGTGGGGAAGCCTCATGTCATAAACTCAATTTGCTGGCTTCACTGTGAGAAGCATTTCTAAAATCTCAGAAATCCCTGGAATCTTTCTCTTGATAGTGTTTTCACTGGACTGTCTGGGCCAGGAGTATGAGTTTTCTTTTCAGAAGTGCTGTTTTCTCTTCATGAAATGGTTGGTTGAGAAGCATCAGAAAGCAGGCAGCAAGTGGAAGCTGAGACCGAAGTCACTGGAGGTTTCTTTGATGCTAAGGGCTTGCAGTACACTCTTGTCTCTGCTGTGATTGGTTTTCTTGTTATGTGCCGCTTCCCAGCATGACTCTTGTCTTCTCTCTTTCTTACCTTCATGGAAATTAATGTGACCTTGAAATGTTTATGTGTCATTTCTCTTCTGGTTCAGTGTTATGCAGTGTCTGTGGAGAATTAGAGGTAACACTAATTCATCTTTCATTCCTCACTTTTTGTCCTCCAAACTTGATAACTGTTTCCTTCCTAGGAAAGATAAAATTCCACAGCCTCTCCTCCTGTTGAACTCCATTCTCCTTTCACTTCTGAACAGTGAACCACCTCATAATTATTATTCTTCACATGAAACTCTCCTGTTAGACTTCCTGTTCTTTTATTTGTTCTTATGGATAAGAGGATGAAATGTGAGCTGGAAGATAATATTATAAAGTCCATTTTCATCTGAATGAACAAGGCATCAAAAGAGTTCTAATTAAGGCTTAGGAGTTAGGCTGAGGGTGGGAGGAGGAAGGTGTGTGTGTGTGTGTACACATGCACAGAGATGGAGGGAGAGGGAGAAGGAGAGAGAGAGAGAGAGATCTTTAGTAGGAGGCTACAAGACTCTGGCTTAATCTTGTCTTCTGTAGAGTATTTGAGTGAACACAGAGAAGATATCAAGTTTCGTGATGAACCAAAATGTGGAGAGGTAATTAAAGTAAAAATTGAAAGAAGAAAAAGGAATATTATTTTAACATATTAGAATTGTGGATGAATGCCAAGAGAACATAAGTTAATGGGAATGAAAGCAAAACCATACATTTGATATTAAAAAGCAGTTGGTTATAGTATAAGAAAATTAAACAATGTTTTTAAAAAAGCCTGCAATGATGGGGATATGTCAAAGGGACCCTGGAGCTAACTGAAAAAGCTCACAACAGCAAAGCTAGGACAATATGAACAATATGATAAATAAATAATATTGGATTATAACCCAAATATAAAATAGTACAAACATAAAATATTTATAGAATAAATATCCACAAGTCCATGTTAATATAAATAAATGATTGAATAAATTAATAACTCTGAGGGAAGAGAAATCTCCTGTATAGAAGAATTCCAAATATGTGTATTCTCTACCCTCATGACAGAGCATAACTCTTTACTCCTTAAGTATAGGCTGTGCACAGTGCCTTCATTCAAGAGTATAGTATGGAAAGGAAGAAACAAAAGGTAAATTTGTGTAGGAGAAATCTGATCAGCCAGATAACCAAGTTAACTTCAATAGTGATAAGTCATGTTGATAGTATGTACTCTTATGTGTTGGTTTGTTTGTTTATTTATTCATTCCTTTCTTCATTTATTTGTTTATTTTGAGAGAGAGAGAGTAGGGGAGGGACAGAGGGAGAGAGAGAATCCCAAGCAGACTCTAAGCCCACCACAGAGTCCGACGTGGAGCTCGATCTCACCACCACAAGATCATGACCTGAGCAGATACCAAGAGTCAGAGGTTTAACCAACTGAGCCACCCAGGTGCCCAGTATGTATGTACTTTTGATATATGTGATGAGGATAGCAGTTTATCTCTATGGTCTTTGTCCTCCAAACATATACCCCCAGTCTAATCACAAGAACATCAGACAAATCCTTATGGAGGGGCATTCTACAAAACACCTAATCAGAACTCTTCAACACTCTGAAAAGCATCACAAACAAGGGTGATTTGAGAAACTGTCATAACCAAGAGGAGTCTAAGGAGACATGATAATTAATTGTGATTGATAGTAGTATTAGTTGTAGTATCTTGGATGGGATCCTGCAACAGAAAAAGGTCATTTGGGAAAAATGAAGGAAGTTTGAATAAAGCACAGACTTTAGTTAATAACAGAGTACCAATATTAATTCATTAGTTGTGACAAGCATACTATACTAACATAAGAACTCTTTTTACTGTCATTGCAATTTTTTCTGTAAGCCTATACTATTCTAAAATAAAAGGTTTATTTCATAAAAAGCAATCAAAGAGGTGAAGGGTAAATTAGATTTTAATTTGAAGCCGAACATGTGAAAAATATTTGGGAATGTTAACCAAGGTAAACTTTAATGGATGACAAAGTAGAAGAATTTTGTACAAACTACCCGAAACAATAGTCCCCCGCTTTTGTGTGTTCCTGGTGAGATGAAAGTCTCAAGCATATATTTGATTTTGAGAGTTACAGAACTCTCCTATTAAAATGTGGTATGCCCAGACGAAGTCAGCAAGGAAGATAAAGGTTTAAAGATTATTTCAAAAAAGAAATGTTGTCTTAGTTTGAGATCCCCATGGAAACAGAAAAAAGCCTCAAACCAAGACTTATGAGCAGGTGGTTTTTTCATTGTTGTTGTTGTTTTGTTTTGTTGGTCTTTTTTTGCCTTTTGAGAAGTGATTCCATGAAACAGAAACAAGAGATTTAGGAGACTAAGGGAAGGAAAAAAGTTAGGAGATGCCTTCTTGCTGTGGGCAACGGGAGCTCACCTCCCCTGGACCCTTATGGAGAGCCATGTGGAATGTGCTCAGAAGTTTCCCTTGAGGGACGAAAGTAAGCATTGATAATGTGCTTGCATCCCCTATTGGCTAAATGCTGCCCTGTGCACACTTCCTCCCAGCTTGTGCATGTGGGTGCATGGCTAGTGTCACGGAAGCACTGGGGCAGGGAATGAGGGCCGTGCAGTGCAGACGAGGTAAGGGGTTGTCACATTGCACGTGTGCATCTGGCTACAGCAGCACGAGATGGAGTAGAAGGTGGACCAGCAGGATGTGAGGAGGGGCCTGTGCCAAGGAGAATTTTTTTTAATGTTTTTAAAAATTTTTTTTATTTTTGAGAGAGCGGAAATCGGGAGGGGCTGAAAGAGAGGGAGACAGGATCTGAAGGAGGCTCTGCACTGACAGCAGTGAGCCAAATGTGGGGCTTGAACTCACAAACCATGAGATCTTGACCTGAGCTGAAGGAGGTCGCTGAACTGACTGAGCCACCCAGGTGCCCCATAAGGAGAATTGTTCATGGATGTCTCAGGTACAAGAGGAAGAAGACATTTCACTTTGCACTCTAGGGGCATGGGCTAGGGCCTTTGATTAAAGTGACAGACACAGATTTTACCTTGATCAATAGCGCTATGCAGATTAGCAATGGGAGATAGAAAAAGAGAGGGTCAATATACAGAAAAATCAGAGTAAATAGAATACACTGGGTATGATGTTAAAAAATTCCAAATGCCATAGTTACTGAAATAAATGTGAACATCTAAATTTATCAATAAAAAGACAGATCAGCATAATGGATTTTTAAAAATCCAGTCATATGCTATTTTTAAAAGTCATACCTACCCATTAAGAATTTAAAAATGGAGGGATGCCTGGGTGGCTCAGTCAGTTGAGTGTCTGGCTTCGGCTCAGGTCATGATCTTGTGGTTCTTGAGTTTGAGCCCTGAGTCAAGTTCTCTGCTGATGGCTCAGAACCCGGAGCCTGCTTTGGATTTTGTGTCTCCCTCTCTCTCTGCTCCTCCCCCACTAACACACACACACACACACACACACACACACACTCTCTCTCTCTCTCTCTCTCTCTCTCTCTCTCTCTCTCAAAACTAAACATTAAAAAATTTTAAAAAATCAATTTAAAAATGGAACAAGTTATATCAGAAAGATAGTAACAACCACAAGACAATATCAAAAGTTAGAAAATCAATTTTTTAATGCTTGTTTATTAATTTATTTATTTTTAGAGAGAGATCATGAGCTGGTAAGAGGCAGAGAGAGGGGAAGACAGAGAATCCAGACAGGCTCCATGCTGTCAGTGCAGAGCCCCGATGCAGGGCTCAGTCTCATGACCGTGAGAGCACGACCTGAGCCAAAATCAGGAGCTGGACATTTAACCCACTGAGCCACCCAGATGCCCCAGAACATCTATTGTAATGAACCAAAACTCACTCTTAACAGAAAACACTATTAACTCAGTCAGTATTTAGTTTGACTGCTTATAACTTAAAAGTCTTAAATAACAGCTTAAAATTAATAAAAGTGGATAACACTTTTGCTCATAAAATGAAACAAAAAATGTCAGAAAATAGGCAGTCCTGGGCTGAGATGACAGATTTCAAATTTTACCAACACAAATCAGGTTGAATGCTAGCATGTCCCCAGAAAGACATACTCCCTATGGCCAATTCAGATGGGGGTGTAGAGGATGAAGAAGAACATTCCAGAGCGGGGAAGGCAGAGACCAAAGAGAAAATGCCTGGCAGAAGTAGAATCAGGATCTAATCAGAGTGTCCTGTACCATGCAGAGTAGGCTTTCCCCGGTCCTGTCCAGCAAGACCTGTCCAGCCACTGAGCAGTGATGGCTGTGTCTCTTCTATTCTTCCCTTTGCAGAATGGGAAATTTTCTGGAGGTCACCCACCCTGGTCCTAATACTTTGTTGTATATTGGGCACATGTGTATGAGACATATTTATCCAGTTAGTTCATAAATCATGAAAACACAAGGTCACATTCAAATCTGAAGGAAAGGACTGTGCACAAACCATGGATCTCGGACTTTGAGCTTAAAATAGTCAATGAATGGCACTTTGGGTTGCATCATTTGGAGAGAAGGTGGTTTTCTTTCAAGTATGAAAAGAAGAGCAAAATAGGTATTTGAGACAAAAAGGGTAGACTCTGTCAAAGACTGATTATTGTTGATCAAATTCATTTTATCTTATTCCAGTGCACACAGCTAACCCTCATTTCCCATCCATCATTGTGGTTTTAGTCAATGGAATGTGAATGGAAGTGATATGCACACTTCCAGGCCAGGTCCACAAAACCCTCCTCCGTGTGATCTTTCATCCTATCTGACCTTCAGCCATCTTAAGGTACACGAGAATGGGGACTTTGGAAGCCAACTATTGAAGACGGTAGAGCTGCAAGATTAAAGGAGACCAGATCTCTGAAACACTACATGGAAATGAGCTGGCCTTGTGTTTAAAGCTGCAGTTTACACTTATGTGAGCGAGAAATAAACGGCCATTCTGTTTGAGTCATTATAAACTCTTTAAGACTACTGTCAACGTAAAACTGTTGGAAAGCACAAAGCTTTCCCACATGCTCCCTGCCCCTAGGCATGCCCAACATCCCCGACTGTCAACATCTCCCATCAGAGTGGTGCGTTTGTTACACTGATGAATGTACACTGATGTACACTGACAGAATAATCACTCGAAGTCTAGTTTGCACTAGTGTTCATTCTTGGTATTGTTCATTCTGTATGGGTTCGTACACATGTATAATGAAATGTACCTATAACTATGGAATCACACAAATATTTTTACTGCCATAAGAAAGTTCTCTGTCCCACCTGTTCATCTTCTTCCCATCCCCAACCCCTGGCAATCAGTGATCTTACTGTCTCCATAGTTTTTGCCTTTTCCAGAATACCATATAGTTGGATTCATACAGCATGTAGACTTTTCAGATTCGCTTTTTCTACTTAGTAATATGCATTTAAGTTTCCTTCATGTCTTTTCATGATTTAGTAGCTCATTTCTTTTACTATTGTACATTTCTTTATTTTATCATAGCAGCTATCATTACCTTAACTCTTACAGTAAAACCAAACTATCAATTCCATGTGGGAAGAAATTATTATATTTTCATCTTCTCTTGACCTGTGCAGTCTCTTTTAGAATCTGTATAAATATCTAATAAAGTATTCCTGATATTTACAGTAAAAGTAGTATGGCTTGCTTCTGTGAAGAGTCTAATCCCATCACCATGCTTTTATTCCCATATATTTCTCTACTGAAGGCCCCCTCTTAGTTTTATTATCCATTCCCCATCTCAAAGCTGATATATACTAAATTTTGTCTGATATTTTTCTTTCCAGGAAAACTTCCATTCCACTGTGTGGGAGACAGAGTGAACTGTTCCTCCAATGTCTATTGTCCGTTTCAACCATAGTAATAGATTTTATATATCCAACCAAAATATATATTGTGTTTCCCAGCATTCCTTGTAGCTAGATAAAGACAGTTGGTTAGACTTTTACCAGTTGGATACAAACAGAAGTTTGTGCCATTTCCAGGAAGTTCCCTCTTTCTTAATTGCCAGAATGTGGATATAATTGCTGAAGTTCCCGCAAGCATCTGGGACCTTGAGGAGACCTTGGGGACAGGAGCTAAATATGGTAGAGATAAAAGATAAAAAGAAGCAGAGTTCTTGTCACTTAGGAATAGCATATCAGCCCTGGATAACTGCCTATAATTTTTCCCCCAAGGGGTAACATATTATTTATTTTTGTATAACTTAATTTATATCCAGCGTCAACATTCTTCTCAGCAGTGGAAAACTTAATTCAATGAAAACTCAGTCAGAATAACACATATATTAGGCTGCTAGAAATTGTAACAGAGCTCATTGAAGCTCTGTTTATTTTTTTAATCTTTTTTCTATCATTTCAATAGTTTTATTGCCATGTCTTCTTACCCATTAATCTTTTCTTCTGCAGCGTAGTGTCTGCTATTAATTCTATCATCAGTATTTATTTTATACTAGATATTGTATTTTTCATTTCTAGAAGTTTTATTCAGGTATTTTAAACATTTTCCATGTCCCTACTTCACCTATTCCATGATTCCAGTACTTTCTTGAACTCATAGAACTGTTTTAATGTTCCCAACTAATTTTATCATTTATGTAATAGAATCTGTTTCTTTTGATATTTCTCCTCATTATGGGTCATTTTGTTCTGCTTTTTGTGTTCGTAGTAATTTTTTACTGGATGCCAGACATTGTGGATTTTACATTGTGCTGGATTTTTTATATAAATATTTGTGAGCTTTTCTTTGAATGTAATTTGAAAGTAGTTGATTCTTTGAGTCTTGCTTATAATGTTTGTAAGGTGGAACTTGAGCAGCCTATAGTCTAAGGCTAACTCTGCCCCACCACTGAGATAATACCCTTCTGAGTGTTTTACTTAATGCTCCATGAATTCACAGCTATTCCTTTTTTTTTTTTTTTAGTGAGAACACAAATTATTCCTGGTCCTGAATAAGTTCCAAAGACTTTTCCTTCTTCTCCTTTCAGGTGTTTCTTTCGTCCCCTTTGGGGAAACTCTATCCAGGCAATAAATTGAGATATCTTATTTATTTCCCTTCTCTCATCGATTATTGTCCTGTATTGCCTGATGCCAGTGTCTGAAAACTATTGTCTCATATATGGGTCCAAATTTTTAATTGTTTCAGATAGGAAGATAAACCTAGTTCCTTTTACTTCAGTTAGCCAGAAGCAGAAGATTTTATGTTCTTTCTGAATATAGTACAATATGGGGTGCCTGGGTGGCTCAGTTGGTTAAGTGTCCAACTTCGGCTCAGGTCATGATCTCACAGTTTCTGAGTTCAAGCCCCATATCGGTTATGCTGACAGCTCAGAACCTGGGGCCTGCTTTGGATTCTGTGTCTCCCTCTCTCTGCCTCTCCCCATCTCGTGTTCTGTCTGTCTGTCTCACTCTGTCTCTCAAAAATAAATAAATATTAAAAAAAAGAAAAAGAAAAAATAATAAAAAGAAAAGGTCTTCATCTTAAAAAAACTAAATATAGCACAATAAGCATAATTCTAATAGTATAGTTAACCAGTGTAATCCTAACTAAACATGCTCACTAGACTTTAATTATATGTCTATGATTCTAAGTAACTAGGAATCAATGAATTCAATGCATTGTGTTTTTCTTGGGTAGAGGAAAATAGCCCATCGTAGATCCTATAAGGTTATGTTATATTCAACCACTAAGGAAACAGATTTTACTTGAGGACTGATAATAAAGGATCAGCTCCTCTCCTAGAACTGTAATTGGGCTCATCAGTAGTTAATAGGTTTAATTAGTGAGCTGGTTCTTAGATGTTGACATTAACTCTCAAAGTCTAGACACACACACACACACACAGAGTAAAAAACAATTATTTTTCCAACTGGATGGAGAACTTTTGTTCTTTTGTTTTAAGTTCCATGTTTACCCTCCTGCAGACCCTACTCAGGATGCAGCTTTTTATGTCTTTTTTTACATGTCCTATTTTCACATTATTTTTACTCAGTATAGTCTAGAGTTCAAAGATGAGCACTGAAATCAGACAGATCTGAAAAAGTTTGTTTTGCATTTTACTGACAATGTGGTCACTGCACATTACCGTATCATATAGTTTCATTCATTATTCATCACTTACTCTTAGTTTCTTTTGTCTATAAAATGGATATTACCTACTTCACAGAATTGTTGAAAGAACTAAACAAGGTAATTTAGTGCATGGAAAAGCATGTACTAAAGTGTTTTACAGAATATGTATGTTAGATAAATATTGATGAATTTCCATCATTTCTACTGAATATTCTTTTTACTATTTCACTTTTTGTGTTTTTAAAGAGAACCATCCAAAGAAAATAGCCAAAATAAAGATACAAATGAGAATCATCTTAGTATTTGAAGGGACTACAAAGTAAGTAGTATAAATAACATCTGTATGTTATTTATAAGGATGCTCTAAATGCATTTTGAACACTATCCACGTTTGATGATGCAACATCATTCAAATGCAAATATCAGATACAATAATCTATAGAAAATGCCAACTCAGGATGTAGGAGCTGCAGCTTCTGAAATAAGCATGCCAATGTGCAATTAGTCACTTCAGAAACACTTTTGGCTTTATGAAATTTCTATCCAGGCTTACATCTAATGCAGAAGGTAAGGAGAGGTCATTTGAGTTGTCTGTTAAAGCAGCCAAGAACTTTCATTGGTCTTCTCAGAGGAGAGCCTTGGCTCTCTCTTAATCCTCATCTGTAAAATGAAGACATTTGATTAGCTAACTTCCAGCTGTAAAACTTGTATGATTAACTAATTATTCATTATAGAGGTCTAGCCCTTTAAATTGACCTCAGATGAATCAATTTATGTCACTTCAAGCCTGGTGAAACCAAGCCAAAAGAAAAAAAGTTTGTCTTGCATTTTATCTTAACTTTACAAATAGTGCACTACAAAATTAATAATAATAATAGTAGTAGTAGCAATAATAATGACAATAATTGGTGAGGATATTTTTATCCTAAAGGTAATTTCGATGCTTATAGAGCATTCAATAGTTTCCCCTATATGAACTGTGTTTATGAGGTGCAGATCACAGGAAGAAGAAAAGAAGAGAGAAAGCTCAGAATCTTCTTCCACCACTACTTAGCACCATCTTCTTTCTGCCGGCAATGACAAATGTAACACTTTTTCCCCCTCTCATTACAGTCCTTTTTGTCGAATACGAACAAATCCCTTATCTTTGGGCTGAATTTTTCCAGCACCGAGCATTTCCATCCAATATGTTCCATTAAGAGAAGGAGGAAGGAAGAACAGATAGAGAAGCTTTCTTCCAACATCCTAACACCACTTTTGGCATTTCCTCAGTGGCATATGTGATGTGGCTTTGTCCTGAATACCTCCAATAAAAAACTGCTCCCAACCTTGGATGTCTGGAAGAAGTAGGAGGAAAAACATTAGAGAAAGTGTTTCTCCGGCCATTACTTTTCCCTTCTCTTCTCTTCTCTTCTCTTCTCTTCTCTTCTCTTCTCTTCTCTTCTCTTCTCTTCTCTTTTCCCCATTACCTTTCTAGAACAAATTAGCAGTGTTGCATTTCTTTTGATTCACTGGTGCTATTTTTTTTTATGCCACTCGAGGCAAGTTTTAGTACCTGCTATCACTGAAGCCATGCTACACTGAACAGCCACCAGCATATTTACAAATTCTTAGAAGCCAAATGGAAACATGAGCCTGATTGAAAATCTGCGCGATTCTTTCCTATGGGAAAAGGCTCTCATGGTTTTATCTAAATGTACAAAGACTACCCCATGACAATCGATCTAATTATGGACACAGAAGGTAATACAAATTGTATCTATATCACCATGACCGTTACCTTGTTAACCAACATGCTTTTCAATGACACAGAAAGGATCCTGTTGAAAGAAAATTGGATAAGAGATGTCCAAATGTTTCTCAAATATTTTAAGTGTGTAATTGAATGTGACCACATTAACATTACAGTCACTCTTTGTATTTAAAACTACTACTTTGTGGAAATGTTTATGGCAACAAACTTGCTTGTTGGGATTCACAATTGGTCAGTCAATCAATAGTTTTCCTTTTTTCTGGAAGCAAAGGATGATTGTACAGAACTGGACAATACTCTAGGGAAGGTCTGTCAGTTCAAACATGTTTCTGCTCAGGACTAAAATATATGATGACATGAAAGAATCTTTGAATGCACATATCATTCTTTCATTTAACACATTTATCAAGTAACTACTATGTGTCAAAACTGTTCTTAGTATTGATTACACTCTGGTGAAAATAAATAAAAAACAGACAAAATCTCTGCCCTCATAATGCTCCCTTGTAGGCTCTAGAGGGAGAGACAGATATTAGATATTTATAAACATAAGTAAATATATAATTATTAAAAATATAGGCTGCTGTGAAAAAGATAGAACAAGTTTAGTTCTGTATTTGGAATTGCTTTGGGGAGAGAAGTCATGCAAATTATCCCTGCAAAAGAAACACTTGAATCAAAACCTCAAGGAGGAGTAGGATTTAACCAAGAGGAATGTTCAAGGGAAGACATCCAGGCAGAAAAATCATCAACACCATCCAGTAGTGCTCAGAGATTCAAGTTTTGCAACCAGAATCACCAACCATCAGGTGTGATCATTGTTGTATTGGGTTTCTAAAAATTAGAAATTTCCTGGATGACCTCAGGGAATTGGATCATCCTTGTGTATGGAATCTACAATGAAACACTCCAGTGATTCTCTTGACTGATAAAATCTGACATTTATAATAGCTAAAAATAAACTCTAGCAAGACTTGTCCATCGAATTTCACACAAATTAAAGCAGTAGCTTCTATGTAAGATTATACTGTCAGACATAGAAGTCTTGCCAAGGAAAATAGCGATTTAATATCTACAGATATTTCAGATGTATAAAAGGACATGCAGACTGATATGCCTCTTTACAAGAGGACTACATTGCCATTCAAAATCAATTTTTAAAATACTCGGGAAGTCTTATAAAGAATGCACTTATAGTCCAAATTCTGTGGAGTTACATCTCAAATTTCTTCATAAGACACAGAGATGTCCAAGCTGTATTATATAACAATTAGCTGTCTATCCCTCAATCAAGTTGAAGAATTTGTAGACTTATCTTTGTTAACTTCATTACATTTTTATTTATTTTATTGTATTATTTTTGAAATTTCAAAAAATATTTATATTTCACACACACACACACACACACAGTACGTGTGCAGGGGAGGGTCAAAGAGAGATGGAATCAGAATTTGAAGCAGGCTCCAGGCTCTGAACTGTCATCACAGAGCCTGACACAGGGCTCCTACCTACAAGCTGTGAGATCATGACCTGAGCTGAAGTCAGACACTAAACCAATTGAGCCACCCAGGCACCCCACTTCATTACATTTTTAGGAAAAAATTTTCCTGCTTTAAAATTTTTTTAAAAATATTTATTTTTGCAAGAGAGAGATGGAGAGCAAGTGGAAGAGGTGCAGAGAGAGGGGGGGGGAGATAGAGAATCCTAAGCCATCAGCCTGATGTGGGGCTCAAACTCATGATCTGTGAGATCATGACCTGAGCTGAAATCAAGAGTCAGAAACTTAAGTGATTGAGCCACCCAGGTGCCCCTAGAAAAATAGTTTCCAAAGGATATTCCATAGAATACTAGGTTCAAAGTATTTTAATAAATGTTACTTTAAAGCATAAAAATGTTAAGTTAAAGTAAAAAGGTTTATTGCAAACCTCTTCAGATCTCCTAATATACTAATGTTCATTGAGAATATTAAAAAGGGGATTCAGTATGTAGTATTTCTTAGACTCATTTATCTAAGGAATGTTTTCCTGTGAATTATCAATGGAAATAGATATCCTGTGGCACATCCTTTGGAAATGCCATACTAATGGAAAAGTACAAGTTGAATTAGTGGAGCAAACATAGGAATTATTTTACATGGAGTTTTATAAAATATTAGTAAAGAAAAACTTTCAAGTTTCATTATTCAAATGTAATATTTAGGAAAAAAAGAATTGATTCCATTCAGAACTAATAATGATTTTTAATAATATCCTTGCCCCAGCCAAGTTCATGCAGACTTAAATGAGGACATATCAGGCCATTACAACATGTCACGATGATCTGTGCTGCACCTACCTTTGATTTATAATAAAACTCAGCCTTTGTTAGAACCTATTACACTAGGCCAATTTATTTTCTGCCATTGTAGTAACATGGCACAAGGTTTAAAAGGACATGTTGGCAGAGATAGCACAACCATACTTATCAGTCTCGAGTGTGTTTTTTCCAATGTTAGTAGACGGGAACATGTAATGTCCAAAGCTTAGCATCTACTCTAGAACTATCTGGCATTTGTGAACTATGCTTTCTGAAATCTCCCAAATTAAGGCAGAAATCAGTTCCATTTCTAGTTAGAATGTAAAGTTGCTGATGGACCATTGATCCCATGAAACAACTAGACAAAATTGGATAATTCGGAGGGCTTTGCATGCAAACTAGCCAAAAATACTAAATCCCAGGGAGGAAAAAGCTCTTTCTAGGTGAGCAGAACTTGGTACTATCCCACAGTGTTCTCATTTCCACAGGAACAAATTGAAGTAGCCATATCTGTGTATGAACATAAAATTTACCTTGCCAAAGTAGATACATTCTTTGAGAAAGAAGAGAAACCAGCACAGCTTTTAACAGCTGTGCAAAATGGAAATGACAGATTGAAGTCTGGAGAAGTCTCAAACACACGGCCAGTTTTTACCATATGTCTGTTTTTGCCTAGAGGAGTTTTGCTGAGTATTGGGAATCAGAGAATGTGGGGCTGAGCTAGGAAAACAGAGAGAAATACCCTATGCTCTCACAGTGCTTAGAAGTCAAAGTGTTACTTGAGGGAAGGGCATGAAATAATTTCAAGATAGGTACCATTTTCTTAAATCAAAAGTAAACTAAAATTAATGAAAACTGCAGTCTGTTTATGATTCTGCTAAAATTCTGATTGGCATAAACTGATCAACTCCTAAAAAGAAAGAAAATGTAATTTTTTGGAGGGAAAAGGAACATCACCTTTAGGACTTAGAGTTTTAGTATATACATATTTTTTGGAATACAATAACAACCATAAGAAAATGTGAAGCAGGAAAATATGACACATACTCAAAAGAGTAATTCGCAAGTAGAAGCAGACCCACGAATGACCCAGATTTTAGAATTGGTAGAAAAAATCTTAAAAATACTATTACAAATATGTTAAAATCTTTAAAAAAAGAACTAAATACATACTGTAGAACTAAGAACATAATATCCAAAATTAAGAACACATTGGATGGGTATAACAATGGACTAGACCTAGCAGAAGCAAAGATCAGTAAACTGGAAGATAAGATAATAGAAAAATGTAAATTGATGTGCACAGTGTAAAAAGGACTCTAACAACAAGAGAACAAAGCATAAGGGATATATAGGATGCTATCAGAGACCTTGTGTAGTAGGAATTCTATGTGTAGATATATGTGTAGTAGGAATTCTAGCAGAAAAGAGGGAAAGTTGTGCAGAAGTAAAATTGGAAGAAATAATGGTTATGGCTTTTCCAAAACCAATTAAAAAGTCAAACCACAGATTTTTGAAGATCACTGAATATCAAGTTAAGTTAGTGCAGATAAAACCACACATTATAGTCAAACAGCTGAGAAACAGAGATTAAAAGAAAAAAGATAAAAGCAGCCAGAAAATAAACATTATCTTCAGGGAAGCAACAGTAAGATGTTTAGCTGACTTTTCAATAGAAACAGAGAAGCCAGAAGACAATGGGACAACAATGGAGTGGAATAATTCTACACAACAAAAATATTTTTCCCAAACCAAAGGAAAATACAAGTATTTTCACAACAATTAAAGCAAGAATAATATAGTAGTCGCTTAGTATTTACTGGTAAATGAGGGAATTAAATGGATTTTTGTGATTTATTTGTAAAGACAAATTATGTATTTGGGATGAACTTTATGATTGGTAATTAGGAGTATTATGTTGCAAAATTATATTTTTTAACGTTTGAAGATGCTTCTACAATATGAATTTGATTAGAGTCAAAACCTTTCAAAAAGGTTAAGAATTGGAAAAGACAAAAAAATAGCCAACATTTGCAAATTTGTATAAAATTGACATTATCATACACTGTAAGAGGAGGTATAAATTGGTACTTTTTTGAAAGGTAATTAACTTGAATTTCAATATGCTTCAAGAAGTATTTCCCTTTCATGGGTGTATCTTAAGAAAATGATTAAGAATGTTCACAAATACTCAAGTACAAACTGGCTTGGCACAGTTGTTTGAGAAAAGAACACTAGGGAAAAGCAAACATGTCTGTCTTGTTTTAAAAATTATTGCCTGGTGACCTATCTAGAAACATGCACTTACCTCTTATAGACCAGAGCAAAATCACTACAAGATTGGGAAAGTTTTCTTTTTTTCTTTTTTACACTGGATATAGTGCCATTATAAAAAACTAGGTTTCCGTTCAAAGGAAGAAGAGGAAAAATGCTGTTGAGTCGCTGCACGCCAGTTTCTGTCCGATGGGTCAGAGGAAGCTGTGTTTGTGAGGATTTGAGTTGTGCTATGAAAATAGCACTTGAATTAGACATGTGGAGAGAAGACAAGGATTTAAAGCTGACGGGAGGTCAGGAATGGGGAGTCTCACTTGGTATTAAATGAGAGGACACATTCTACATTGGGAAGACCGGAATGGCTGCATGACCATGTGAATGGAGGTGTCATATAAAGCAGCAGGGGAATCACAGGGAAGGTGGGTTCAGGTGTCTCTGTAAGAGGTCTTGAGTTACCAAGATAAGGTTCTTGGATTTTGTTTTCAAGGTTTAATTGAACCAGTGAAGGGTTTGTTTTTTAAATTTTTAAAATGTTTTATTAATTTTTGAGAGAGAGAGCGAGTGAGTGGGAGAGGGCCAGAGAGAGAGAGGGAGGAGACACAGAATCTGAAGCAGACTCCAGGCTCTGAGCTGTCAGCACAGAGCCCGACATGGGGCCATGAGATCATGACCTGAGCCAAACTTGGTTGCTCAACTGACTCAGCCACCCAATCGCCCCAAACCAGTGAAGGGTTTTATGCAAGGAACTAGTATGATGCCGCTGTTACTTGGCAGAGATTAATTTGGTAGTGAGAGGAATACATTGGAAGAGGAAGAGGGTGGAGATGGGAAGAGCAGCCCAGAGTGTGGACATATAACCTATCTTGGCATCAGGATATAATTCCTGAGTTCAAAGTGTGGCAGGAAAACATGGGAAATGTGGACAGAGATGAGGTGGACTGATCAATTGGCCACAAAATACATATTTCATCATAAGATACTCTAATTCCTGTTTTCACTGCAGAATCTCAATCTCCAGATGTATTCCTGTACAGTTTAGACACTCCTATAATTTCAAAAACAAAGTTTTCGTGTTCAGCAAGAGTCAACACAATTGTGTATCTATAGGGTGTCTAGATGTTCAGACCTTTAAAAAATATCATGGAAAATCAAAACCTATAGAAATACTAAAAAATTAAAAATGCCTTGACACCTCTAATGATTCAATTTCTATACTTTGCATTCTAATTTTATTTCAGATTCTACTGCACCAAAACCAAAGTTAATGAACCACATATTTACCACTTTGAGGCTAAGTTTAATGAGAAGGTTAGAGAAGTTACTAGAAAGTTGTTAGAAAGCAGACACCTCACTGCGACTTTATTCAGTTGAGACTATCTGACATTGATTCGATTTGATTTCTTAAAAGAACATGTTGAAATCCATGGCAGTCATGTTATTTATGGCAAATTTAATATCATAAAGAACTAAGAAAATCTGGGTCTGTGGAAATTCTTCACTTGACCTCTACTATCCTACCATCCCCCCCCCCAAAGTAATACTCTACTAAGTTTTTTTCTCTTAAATTGTGACACCTGGTACTAGAATAATAGAGTCTATGGTTCAAACACAGCCATAGAACACAAAAATCAGTCAGGCACTAAGGTTATTGCAATTTTTAGCCTATTTGCTAACATTTTCCTTCTGTTGCATGTTTATTTTTTCTTCTTTCCCTAACTGTCACTCAATTTTGAGAATGTCTGCCTTTTACCCCTTTCTTTCAAGCTTACAAGCAAGGGCAAGATTTGTTTTGAAGTTCCAGAGAGAATACCAAATGGATGTGACAATGTATTTGCAGAAAATATAAGACGTGCTTAAAAATGATTAATACCTGCTCTTATCAGGCTTCCAGAACTCCTAACTTCACACCTTTAATACAAAGTAGTTAGACAGTAAAATTGATGTGAAAGGGTGAGAAAATAGATAATTTCCTTAGAGAGAATAATCCTTTTGCTAATAATTGAATTCTCTCTACCAAGCATGTCTTTCTTAGCATTTCCAGAATTAATGTAGCTTCATGACATTTTAACTACGTGATAATGTCCACATTATAAGAATCTCCTTAGACTTTAAATCCATCCTTAAAAATTAGCAAGGCTTTACTGAGTACTCACAATGGGCCTCCCACTGTGCTGACCACTGTTAGGGCATATTGATGTATAAGACATCTCCCTTCAGTTAGAAGGAAGTATGACCTAGTTAGGGAGACTGGTAAGATGAGTGCTGAAAAATAATTAGAGGACATTTTCAGATGACTTGTATGTGTTAAAGAAGAATAATGGCCATCACTACCGTTCACTGGGTACTTTTGTATGCCAGTCTCTCACTGAGGCTCTTTAACATATTGTCTGGGGGTCCAGTTGCAAGGGCTGCAGGAACTCAGAGAGGGAGAGAGGAGTATTGGCAAGAATGGTCTGAAAGAAGGTGAGGTAGCTAAGCTGCATTTAAGAGAAAGCCGTGGACCCAGAAAGGCACAGAAGGTGGGGAAGGCAGTCTTGACAGGAAGGGCATCACTGTCACAGTGTGGTTCCTGGGACTGAGCTGGGAGTTTCCTGGTAGAGCCTGGGACTTCAGAGTGGTAAGCTGTAGGGATTGCAAAGTATCCCCAGATGGTCAATGCCCTCTATCCCTGCCTTTTGCTATGTGATTTGCAGTTTATCTCATCAGGAGACAGACTCTACTTTCTATACCTTGAATAAAGGTTCACCTTGTGACTTGCTCTGGGACTTGTTCGCTCTCTCTGCGACCCCTGCCCATTGCTATGGGAACAAGCCTGTGCTAGCCCCATGGGGCATGGGAGACTGTGTGGAGCAGAGCTAAATCAGCCAAGCCTCAGTCATCCTACACCAGCCGGCCCCATGCTGGCCGGCCAGCTGGCTGCAGGTTCCGGAGCGAGCCCAGGCACAATGGCAATGATAGCTATCGGTTATAAATAAAAAGCAATTGAACAGCGAGTAAGGCCTGTTTACAAGGGGTTAGTTACCAAGGAAAAAAACAATTCAATTAATTCAATCAATGATCTAATTTCTATGTCTTCAGGACAACTGTTCCTCCTCCCCAGAAAGTTGTTGAAAATAGCATTTCATTTTTTAGTGTACAATGTGTTTTTAAAGTAGTCTTTCCTTTGCAAAAATCCACAATACTTCTCACCTCCACACTATTCATTGATTTAGGTAAGGTCTCCTTCCCAAGAACTTTCCTGGCTAATGGGTGTTGGTCACTTTTCTTCTTACCCTAATATACTATTCCATGAATATCAGATTTCTAACTAGCCACCATTTGTTTCTCTCCTGAAGGGGTTGTGAGTGTTTCACTGTAGAAGTTAGCACTGACCAGTAAAGATCATGTTCTTAATAAGTTCTTTAAAGAGAGATTGGTAGAGGGGCCCTTGGGTGGCTTGGTACGTTAAGCGTCCGACTTCAGCTCAGGTCATGATCTTGCAGTCTGTGAGTTTGAGCCCCCAGTGGGGCTCTGTGTTGACAGCTCAGAGCCTGGAGCCAGCTTCAGATTTTATATCTCCCTCTCTCTTTGCCCCTCCTCCATTCGGGCTCTATCTCTCAAAAATGAAAAAAAAGAACACAAAAAAATTTTTTAAAAGAGATTGGTAGTATTTTTTCATTATGGATTAGTCTTTTAAATCCTGGAAATTAGCTTAAATTGATAAAGGCATAATAATTGGCATTTTCTTAGTGGCTTTTACTTACACTGTTCAGTAAGCACAGTGGCTTACAATACATATTTGTTGTCAGATTTTCTCCTCAGAGAGAAGGAAGGACCCTATTAGGCTGCTAACATTCATTATTTCAGACATTATGCTGAGAGAGAGCAGAGAAGGCATTTGGGAGGAATTGCTTTTCTATAGGCCATTGGATCATCTCATTATTGTTCTTTGTTTCATTGATCAGTATGGACTCTATCTTTGCAGATATGAACAATTACTAAATTCAATGAAAATAAGATTAAATGCCTCACCAAGAACTAGAAGGATGATAATAGAAGATCTCATTTTGCTGGTACTGGGAAGTTTCCCACTAACTGACTTGTCGGCTCTTTCACCCATGCCCCTCCCCAAGCCTCCTGTATATTCTTTCTTCCCAGAAGAGCTGAGTCTATGATATTTCAATTCCCGGAAATGATTTGTTATGCTAGCATAATATTTACTACCAGTGCTTGATATTTAAGACACTCATTTCCCCAATCCCCTCATCAGAGTGGACAGTGCTGATAACCTTTCTAGAGGGCCCATGTCACCATACACTGAACTGAATTCACCAAAAGGATCCTGATTTTTAAGTCAAAGTGAATGCTAGAAATCATTCCATGAATCCAAGTACTCGTTTGTTGAGAGTGTCATTATGTGAACAGACTAGAATTCACACAATTTCATTGCTGCAGGGAGTTTGAGAGTTCCCCTTTCTGTTATCTAATGTCTATACTGAAACTACCACTTCAACCAGATAAAAGTGTATGTTTTGGGGGTCAGGTGGAGTACGGAATATCCCAAGAAAAAAGTCCATCCTTTTCATATATATGACAATGGATTTGGAGGTTCTTGAATCTTCCAAAGGTTAGTATATGAACATAGACTTTAACCATCTTCTTTTTCTAGGAGTAAAAATCCAGTTCTATTAAAAATAGGTACATAATCCACTGTGTGGTGAAAAGAATATCAAGGTAATCAGAAGACATGGGTTAATGGTTCTGTTTTTTTCACTCACTGTATGTCCCTAGGATTCAGGTTAGGATAATATCAATTAGGATAGTTGAGAATCCTTGTCAATTAAAAACTTTTAACACTATGATTTTTCTATAGTACTTGGACTTTTTGGTTCATAACCTTCTTCTAATGGCCACTGTAGGCAAACTACTTCCCTCTGCAAGGAAAGATTTTGGGAAAAATCTTGCTAGATAGATAATCAATACTGAAATCGAAGTTTAATATGTTACTATTAGGCTGTTGAAATTAAGTTTAGATTAGGCAAAATTATACTCATTCAAATGAAATACTCAGATTTTTTCCGCATGCAGCTTTTAGTAGAAAGATGAAATATGCCAAGACAATTCAGATCAATGCGCCTTTCCTAAATTAGCCATGGCTTGGAGTCAGTGCACATCAGACAGGATATACCCTATTTCTACTGCCTCCTCTCTCATCCTTTCTGCAGAATGATCATACATGTTCAGAATAAGGACCTCACATTACTGAAGGATGCTCATACACCAAAAAAGTAGATTAAATAAACTATGCTTAAAATACTCCATTTATTTAATTATTATTATTTTTATTTCTAGGAGAGAGAGAGAGAGAGAGAGAGAGACAGCATGAGCAGGGGAGGGTCAGAGAGAGAGGGAGTCACAGACTGAAACAGGCTCCAGGCTCTGAGCTGGCAGTCAGCACAGAGCCCGACACGGGGCTCGAACCCACGAACCCGAGATCGTGACCTAAGCGAAAGTCGGACGCTTAACCGACTAAGCCACCCAGGCTCCCCAAAATACTCCATTTATTAAGAAAGGAAAGTCATTCAATATCTTAACAAACATGGCAACTGTCGTCAAGATGGCGGAGAAGTAAGGAGCTCCGTACTTGCACTCGCGCCCATACATCACACAGAAAAGATCTGAAGCCATTGGAAACCTTACAAAACCTGAGAGACTGGGAGAAAAAGGACACAGAATCCACTGAGAAAGCCTTCTAACGTGAGTGCGAACCGGGGAAGATAAAATCGGGCCGGGATCAGAGACTCCAGGGTGGGAGGCGATCCCCCTCTACCCTCTACGGGGAGTGAGAGGGGGAAAGGAGAGAGTCCGAAACAGAAAAACCTCCGCTCTGGAGAGAACCTCCACTCGGTGCATAGAAAGACCGTACTTGCCAAATATATGCAAACCAGGTCCCCTCACGCCAACTGGTCCCGGGGGCGGGGGCTGAGCACCCAAACTGCTTCTTTGTGCTGGCTCCTGGAGGCTGGACTTCAGAGCGGCCGCGCGCCTGCCGCCATTGTAGCTCCCAGGCGATTGGGGCCCCTGAAAGAGCCGCAGGGACACCTGGTGTCTGTGCTCCTGGCTGGCTGGGACTCGAGACGGAAGGCAAGGAACTAAAAACTGGGAAATTAGCTTGTGAGTTTGTGTTTTGGGTGATGAGCCATAGAGGGACCCGGTTTTCCTCACTCCAGCGGGCTCTGGCTCAGAGCACCAAGCAGGCAAGCCCCTGCCCATGCTCGCCAGCCCCACCCAGAGAAGGAAGCAGTGATTCTGACTCCACCCCCAGATCTCCGCAGGGGGCCTGGAATTGCCTGAGGGGGTTGCCTGGGAAGCTGTGTCTAAGGCAATGTCAACAGGGCTCGCGAACGGGGATTTGGAGATTGGAACTGGCCTGGGTTGAAGAGTGCAACCAACTTTGGCTGCGCCTCCGGTACGGGGAGTTTATATGCCCAAAAAAGCGAGGTGCAGCGCTTGGTTCAAGAAGGGACTGGAGCACCGTTACTCTCCTCCCCACAACCGCCAAGGCAGAGCTCCTGCCTGAGACGTTGGATCACGCCACGCTCATCCCTGCCTGAGAGCTGCCCTCCTCCCATTTTTTTCATCCTTTTTTTGTTTTTTTCCCTTTTTTTCCCTTTTTCCCCCCCTTTTTTTCTCTTTCTTTTTTTCATCTTCTTTCTCTTTTCTCTCTTTTTTCCCCAGAACACTGACCTGATTATCTCTGGTCGCCAGCTTGCTTAAACAATCACAAGTCCATTCTGTAAATGTAAATTCTACACCTACCGACTTTTTCAGCTATTTCTCTCAGGAGTAATTAGACTATATAGTTTCTCTGGATAATTCCAGCATCCTTCTCTCACCTATCCAACCATATTCTACCCTTTACCTCTTTGAAAAAAAGCTTCTTATCCCTTCTGCCTGTTCATTCTATTTCCAAATCTGCCTTGTCTCGCCCTGCCTTCTCTCTTTTTCTCTATGCTCTTCAACCAGCACTGCATACACACGGCTATTTAACTGTAGCTGGGAAATCCAGGTATATGCTTTAAACCGTTCTTTGTCCATCGGTTTTCTTCTTTTTTCCTTTTCTTTTCCCCTTTTTGACCCTTTTATGTATTTTATGCTCCCTATTATTCGCCCTCCCTCCTCCGTCTTTTCTCTTAACTTTTTCGTTTTCCCTCTCGCTTTGCATGTTAGTTGAATCAGCCTGTGCGTTTGTGTGCTCCTGCTCCCTGTGTGTTTGTCTGTCTGTTTTCTTTTCCAGGGCTACCTCAAGAAACAAGCTAGAGTACACAAGGTGAAGAGTCCCAAATTTCACTACGAATAGGAAAATAAAATAACTAAGGTCCCAACAAGAGTGACCGAGGGATACCATTCAAAAAACAATCTCTGAAAGGATAGGCCCTGGAAAGTCAAAGAGTTTCTTGGATATAGCAGTGCTCATAGAAACAGAGAGCATAACAGGTCTTTAAACCAACAAGAGCCGGAAAGCTAACTAAAATGACGAAACGAAAGAGCTCTCCTCCAAAGAAACTCCAAGAAGAAATGACAGCTAATGAACTGCTCAAAACAGATATCAGCAGCATAACTGAACAAGATTTTAGAATAATAATGGTAAAATTAATAGCTGGGCTTGAAAAAAACATAGGGACATCAAAGAAACTATGGCTACAGACAGAATGGAAAATAAAAATAGGCATGAAGAATTAAAAATGCGATAAATGAGATACATAATAAATTAGAGGCCTCCAATGCACGGATTGAAGAGGCAGAAAGGAGAATAAGTGATTTAGAAGACACCATTATAGAAAACCAAGAAGCTGACCAAAAAAAGAGACAAACTGATCCAGGAACAGGAAAGAAGAATTCGAGAGCTCAGCGATACGGTCAAACGCAACAATATCCGTATCATAGGAATCCCAGAAGAGGAAGAGAGAGGGAAAGGTGCTGAAGGAGTCCTGGAACAAATTATAGCAGAGAACTTCCCTGACCTGGGGAAGGAAGTCAATGTGGAAATACAAGAGGCTCAGAGGACTCCCCTCAGACGTAACTTGAATCGATCTTCTGCACGACATATCATCGTAAAAATGGCAAAATACAAGGATAAAGAGAGAATTTTGAAAGCAGCTAGGGAGAAAAGGGCCCTCACATTCAAAGGGAAACCCATCAGAATGGTGACAGACCTATCTACTGGGATCACCATCCCAGACTTTAGCCTCTACTACAAAGCTGTCATCATCAAGACAGTATGGTATTGGCACAAAAACAGACACATAGACCAATGGAACAGAATTGAGAACTCAGAAGTGGACCCAAAAGTATACAGCCAACTGATCTTTGACAAAGCAGGAAAGAATATCCAATGGAAAAAAGACAGCCTTTTTAACAGATGGTGTTGGGAGAACTGGACAGCAACATGCAGAAGAATGAGACTAGATCATTTTCTCACACCATGCACAAAAATAAACTCAAAATGGATAAAGGACCTGAACGTGAGACAGGAAACTATCAACACCCTAGAGGAGAAAGCAGGAAACAACCTCCTTGACCTCCACCGCAGCAACTTCTTACTTGACACATCCCCAAAAGCAAGGGAATCAAGAGCAAAAATAAACTGTTGGGACCTCATCAAGATTAAAAGCTTCTGCACAGCCAAGGAAACAACCCAGAAAATTAATAGGCAACCAACGGAATGGGAAAAGATAGTTGCAAATGACATATCAGATAAAGGGTTAATATCCAGAATCTATAAGGAACTCACCAAACTACACGCCCGAAAAACAAACAACCCAGTGAAGAAATGGCAGAAGATATGAACAGACACTTCTCCAAAGAGGACATCCAGATGGCCAACAGACACATGAAACGATGCTCAGCATCCCTCCTCATCAGGGAAATACAAATCAAAACCACACTGAGATACCACCTCACGCCAGTCAGAGTGGCTAAAATGAGCCAATCAGAGAACTCTAGATGCTGGCGAGGATGTGGAGAAACGGGCACCCTCCTACACTGTTGGTGGGAATGTAAACTGGTACAGCCCCTCTGGAAAACAGTGTGGAGGTTCCTCAGGAAACTAACAATAGAACTCCCCTATGACCCAGCAATAGCACTGCTAGGAATTTACCCAAGGGATACAGAAATGCTGATGCATAGGAGCACATGTACCCCAATGTTCATAGCAGCACTCTCCACAATAGCTAAAACATGGAAAGAGCCTAAGTGTCCATCAACAGATGAATGGATCAAGAAGATGTGGTTTATCTATACCATGGAATACTACATGGCAATGAGAAACAATGAAATCTGGCCATGTGTAGCAACATGGATGGACCTTGAGGGTGTTATGCTGAGCGAAATAAGTCAGGCAGAGAAAGACAAATATCATATGTGTGCACGTATAGGAGGATTAGGAGGAGCTTGACGGAGGACCAAGGGGGAGAAGAAGGGCGGAAATGGTGGGGGAAAGGGAGAGAGGCAAACCATGAGAGACTCTTGAATGCTGACAAAAACTGAGGACTGATGGATGTGGGGGGGAGGGGGGTGGGCATGGAGGAGGGCACTCGTGGGGATGAGCACTGGGTGTTATGTGGAAACTAATTTGACAATAAACTATTTGTAAAAAAAAATATCTTAACAAACACATTCAATGGAATCTTTTTAAGAGGAAAAAAGTTATTTGACAAAGCAATAAACCCATAAGTATTTACTGAACATGATTTTTTTCTAGGTATGTCAAGGCATTTAGAAGTTTGAAATATGGCCTTATTCTCAAAATATTTTCAGAATTTTTTAATGTTTTTGTATATTTAGAGAGGGACAGAAAGATAGAATGCAAGAGGGGGAGCAGCAAAGAGAGAGGGAGACACGGAACCTGAAGAGGCTCCAGGCTCCAAGCTGTCAGCACAGAGCCTGATGCGGGGCTCAAACCCATGAACTGTGGCATCATGAGCTAATGTCAGACGCTTAACTGACTGAGCTACCCAGGTGCCCTGCCCCCACCAATGGTTTTTTAAAAACAGTATGAGAGTAGGAAACAAAACTAATTAATAATAACATGTTTCTAGTTGCTGTGGTGAATTGATACTCATCATCTATCATCATCTATCCTAAATTACTTCCAGGTTGTTTTTCTGTGCCTCAGAGTGTACAAGGTTAAAAACTACATTTCTTAGATTCTTTTCAAACTAGAGTCCTGGATGCAAATTAGATTCCTCCAATGAGAGGCATTATATGAGATTCGAAAGGCAGAAGTTCAATAGCAGTCTTCAGATCACTGCCACAGTTTTTTGGTTAGAAGCTAGGAGATGGAGATGGGTTATTCTGTAGCCACTTTGCAATGTCCAGTCACTAATTTTGTGGGCATGGAGAGATAGCTGAAGAGGTGTTAACAATGTCTGCCAAAAATTTGAATTCCATTTCTACAGACAGGTATTGAGCTTTGTAATTCCTTTGGTGGCCTGTGTTGTGAATGTGGTAGTGATTTTTCATCTGATGGGCCAGTTAAGAGGTATTGTTGGAGATGCTACTAGATGTTAGCTTCAAGCCTATGCTGCTCATCTTTGGAACAATTCTATGAGCACCAAATCTCTGCTTCTAAACCCTTTTCTACTTAAAAGAACTAGAGTGATTCCTGTTTCTAACTGACTGACAAATATTTATAGACCAGTAATGGTACAAGAGTTCATAGAGGAGAATAAACAATGAGGACTAGATTATACAGCAGGGCTTGATGGACTAGGCTGAATCTTGAAGGACAGGTTAGTGAGCACCTGATAATTCATGGAAAACTTTGGGTAAGATTCAAGTGTAGATTCATACTTGCACATTAAATATGCAGTAATGATTAGAATTTTGCATCAACCTGCAGATTCTAAGACTGTGGAAGATCCTGAGAGCCACCCCTTTTAGACTCTTTGTTTTACTAACTTTAATTTAAATTTTTAATTAATTAATTCTTAATTTTTAATTAATTAATTCTTAATTCCAATGCATGAAATGATCCCCCAGATCATGTTGGTTTAGCCCCAGACCTTTAGAGTAAATTATGAGTAATCAAAAATGTCTTCCAGATAGTTTATGGATAATGTTAAGCCAGCAAAATCCAGAAAATTGCAATCTTAAAAATAAGAATTCTCCTGAGCCTGACCCCTTGCACCCACGTATTATAAGGACTATAGTTTGGTTTTGTGGCTTTAAGGCTGCAAATCACAAAAGGTCAAATTAGGAAGCTGTGCTGGGGGGATTCTAGGAATGCTGTTTAAATTGACAGAAACCTCAGTCATGTTGGGAAGTTCCAGTGTGATACTCTCATCTTCTTCTCCTGGACTGGTGTAAAATTTCCTTGTTCCCTGAGACTCCAAAACAAGTGGGTCTTTCACTGGCCCAGTCTTTTGGTGATAGAAAGCCTGTGTCCTTGACCTCTTCTCCATGAGGGATCAAGTGACAAGCATTCCTTCCTTCTATCTATTCTTCCTAGTGACCAACCTCTCCTGGCCTGACCTCTCTAGTGTATTTCCCACAAAGGAGAGTATCTTGATTATCTGCTTCTGAGAGCTGGGTTTATGGGATAGTTCTGCCTCCTAACCTCAGACCATTTACACAGCAGTGATCACAGAGCACATCAGATTAGCTAAGACCAGGACAGGCCTAAAATGTCTCTCCATTTGCTTGGGACTTGAAAATAGGTTGAGGTACAGAAAGTAGTTTCCTCAAAGAATCACCAGAGAATCTACATATTTTTCCCTCCTCAGTCTTTTTAGAAAACTCAACAAGTTTCCATACTTTGTCACTTTTTGGCCATGTATTTCCTAATAATTATAATAGAATCATTAATTCTCAATTAATGGAACCAGTAGGAGACTGTAAATTGGATGTTAAGGCAAAGCAGACAGAACGTAACAGTTGCTAACCCTGTGAAGTTGTTAATATGAGTCCTCACATTCCAGACTGGGGATTCCAGGGGTTTCCAACCTAAGTGGGTCAGGACTGTGACAAGCAAATGATGGAGAGTCCATTCTCTTTCTTCCAAAATTAACTTTAGGGTAGCTTTTTACAGACCATGATGGAATCACATCACTAGAATCAGAAGACACTCTACAGAATGGTAGTTTGCAACCTAAACAAGATGTTTTTACTGTAGTGACAGGAATGGTCTTTGAATCCTACTGTACCAATGGGACTTCTTTTCTGCTCAAATGTTCTACCTTTCTCACCTTCTCACTCCTTCCTGTGTGGTGGGATCAAGCATGACAGTAAATAAATGGTCAGACCTTGAAGTTTCTCTAAACCTTCACCACATTTTTGTGGTGGAGGTGGAAAGAAGTGGCTGATCTCATGCATACGTGGCTTTTAAGATTGGCAGAGAAAGGAACAAGAAGGCTCAATCCTTTAACATATCACCCTACCCGTGGGTGTACTATATCTTCTTAGAAAAAGTCATTCCTTTAGCACAGAACTTCTCTTCACATTAAATACAAGTTGACTTCCAGATAGTGAATGCTTTGTGTTGTTATCATTTCAACCCTGGCATGAATCCAAAATATAATTTTAGGTTTTTATTGAGGCTTCTGAGAAAGCATAGGGCACTAGATGTTTACAGATTGAGAGACTGAAGGATGGTAGGTGTGCATATTGGAGAGGCTGGACTCCTTAAAACACAAAGAAACAAAAACTTTCTAAGTTTGTGGAACTTAGATCGGCCCACTTAGCAATATTTTTAGTGTTTACTTGCTTTGTCTTGTTTTCTGATGGCCAAAAATAGGAATCTCCAATTATTGAAGAATAACCCATTGTCTAATCTCTCCAGAAATTCGAGGAACATTCTTTTTGTATCCTCCTTGCTGGAGATCAGACTTCAGTGAATGAAATTTCTATTTCCTAATGATAAGGAGAGTGAGAGTCTCAGTAGGAAGAGAAAAATGCAAGTTTAAAAAATGAAAGAGAGGAAAAAGAACAAAGGGCATCTTAAAGATGAATACATACAGTGAGGCTACATAGCTAAATAAAGAAAAAGAAAAGGATTTTGAGCTAGTCTTTTCTAAGCCCCCAAAACTTATGGTGGCAAACTTGTTTTTTAAGAGTTAAATTATTTTAAAGAATTTTCCTACAATATTTGCTCTAGTAAACTTATTGCAAATGACAAACAGTATGTATTTGTTGCTTTGTCATTTATAAGTTTTTTCCTATTACTGCAAAGATTGTTATGTTAGAAGACATTTAGATTTCTAAAGTTAATTGGATTTGGCAGAGAGAAGGCTTATCCTATTGGAAATATTAAAGGTAATGATAATTTTCATGTGGGGTATGAGGATTTGCTGAGGTGAAATATAAGCATCAGGAAATCCCGGAGATCATCACAACTTGCCCGGCAGAAACATTTCATGTTTGTTAAATTGAGAAATGGCACTTGACATTGAGTTTTTCCTCCTTAGCTCACAAGCTGCCGAGTTAAATCTGTACTAATTGAGGGTTTTGTTTGGCTCAAAATTATAGACTCTTAAACAAAAAGCACAAATGTCCATATATTACACGCCATTCCTAATTATAAAATACAAATGACAGTACCAAATTGGCTCAATTTTCCAGCCCAGATATCACATGTGGTACTAAGTTCAATGAAGACAAAATGTATTGAACGTACTGGAAATATGAAACTGTCCTTTATCAAATATGTTTCATACATTTCCTCTTTGAATTTCTTATCATAGGTTTACATATGAACTGAAGCCAATTTCATATTTATTCCATTTGACTAGAATGTGACCCTTTGTGAACCTCAAAGACTTCTGGGATTTTGTGACATTGAAAATTGTAGCATTGGCAGAAACATTTTATTCTTTTACTACAGCTCCTTCCTGGAGAGGTTATTAAACTCAGTCAGCATGCCTCTGTTAGAACTATGGACTAGGAGCTCAGACACAGTCCTCTGCTTTATGGAGAAAAGCATGAAAGGTGACTTTTAGCTCCCTTCTGAAGGAGGGTTCAGTCACCTACACACGACACCAGATATCCTAACCCTCCTTGACTGGTATCAGCAATTCTCTACACTTGTGTTGTTATAATGGACTATGAAGACATAAGGAGAGACTATCAGAATCAATAGGAGGACAATTTATTTTCAGGATTCCATGTCCCGATCTGTTCTGTGTTATATGGGCTAAAATAAAAATGGGAAAGGATTTCACTGACAGTCATTCACTTATGTATCTATACCTTATCCTTCTCTAGAAAAATATTAAGTGCTTTTAAGAATACAATGAAAGAGGGGTGCTTGGGTGGCTCAGAGGTTTAAGCTTATGATTTCACCTCAGGTCATGATCTCAGTTTGTGAGTTTGGGTCCCGTGTTGGGCTCTGTGCTGACAGCTCAGCGCCTGGAGCCTGTTTCAGATTGCTCTCTGCCCCTCCCCCACTCATGCTCCGTCTCTCTCTGTCTCTCAAAAATAAATAACCGTTAAAAAGAATACAACAGAAGAGAAAATACATGAAAGACAGAACAAACTGTCATTTAACTGTTTCTTTTTTGTTTGAAAAAGTCTACATCAAAAAGTCAAAGTTCTGGAGTGATCACCATATTTCTCTGTTTCTAGAAGAAAAATTCATCACCTTGTCATTTCCTTCTGCCTGATACCTTCTCTATGTGAGGCCTGTCTTCAGAAATCAGTAATGCTGAATTTCTATTCCTGACATGCCTCTATAGCTCTTTCTCCTACTAGGTTCTGAGAGTAAAGATGGGTATTTGAAAACATCTAGTCCAGTCTCCTTGTTTTACACATGTGAAGAACCTAGGCTTAAGAATGTTCAAGGGGTACCTGAGTGGTTCAGTTGGTTAAGTGTGTGACTCTTGACTTTGGCTCAGGTCATGATCTCACGGTTTGTGAGACTGAGCCCCAGGTTGGGCTGTACGGTGAGCATGGAGCTGCTTGGGATTCTCCACTCTCTCTGCCCGCCTCACCACTTGTTCTCTCTCTCTCTCTCTCTCTCAAAATAAGTAAATAAACATTTTAAAAAAAAAGAATGCTCAAATAACTAGTCCAAGTTTACTCAGCCACCTAGTAACAAAGACAAAACCAGATTCCACAGACTCTGTCCTATATTCCCTGCATTCTACCTACCCTGTGTTATTTCTTTTGGTCCTCTGCATTTTCTACATCTTGTTTCTTCCTTTTAGAGACCTGTCTGCATTAATGGATGCTATCATAAGTCATGAATCCCAATAGATTCATCTCGAACTTTTTATTTAACGTGATCTCAGTCTTCTCAGGGACCTCATTCAGTTCAGTAGTTTGTTGGCTTATATTATCTTTGATTATTAGACATCTGTCCTCTGCTCATATTATTACAATGTCAGAGAATGCTTGAATTTCTGAGATAGGCCACCCCATTACCGAGGAGTACTACTTCTGTTAATAATTCTGTATCATCTTGAGCAAATATGCCAATCCATAATTTCCATCAATTGGCCATGTTTTTTTTTTCCCCAATAAAAAGAAGATGGCACACTTCCCTACCCCATTACAATAGAAGAGCAGACCTTTTCCCTGGAGTCTTGAATCTTTGAAATTTAATAAGGCACTTCCATCCCAGAGAGCATTCCAAAAGAAATCCCAAACCTAAGACATCTCTTCTGTTCCTATGAGATTGACAGTTGCCATGGGAATGGGGGGGGAGGTGCTATCCTCAGGCACTCCATGATTTCATCCCAATATAGCTCCTGCTGGGACGCAAGTGTCTGCTAAGATTTTTATAGAGGTCGATCAGCTGGGCCTAGCAGAGGAAGTGCTAGGTCCCTTTGCACCAGAGCAAGGGAACATGATTTATTTAGTGCTTATTGAGTGGCTCTAACATCCCTGCCTTGCCTCCCTCACAGAAAAACACAGAAATTCTGATTTCATTATAACTCTAGTCTCCGGATTTCAGTTAAAATTCTTGGGTGGATTTCAATAATTTATAATTAAAAGAAGAGAGCAGTCCAACAAACCCTCAGCTGTTCAAGTACCCATAGGTCCAAGTGGATGCATCGAAAGTGCAGGTCAGGCTCCAAATGCTTTTGATTTTTCTGTGCTGTAAACATGAGAAAGCTGCTCAAACTGGCTTCAACAGGATCTTCAGTGTGACTCACCCAGTGTTGGGAATTTCAGCTGAGAAGACAGCTCGTGCAGTAAGCTATTTTGCAAACTAATGAGAAACCTGACTGTGTCTCTAGAGGGAGACACCACCCAGAAGACAAGTCAGCCATATTGTATATAAACGGGAGACTGACAGCCTGAAACAGGCAGCCAGCAGCCACCTAATGTGAAATCCAAGGCTGGATTTTGTATTGACCTTGGAGTGGGGAAGGGAAGAACATTCCTTACAATGAAAGCCCCATCTCCAGAGACTCTGGGCCACTCTAGGGAAGACTCAGATCCATCCATCATCATCATTTTGTCAGGAAATAAGAAAATTGAACTTATGTTAAGTCCTTAAAGAGGCTTAGCAACACTTTTGCCAGTTTATAGGCAGAACATTAGCTTGCATCATCAAAGTCAATGTCTTGCCTACGTATGCTTGATTATATGGATGTGGTCAAGAAATAGACCATTTCTGGGTCTCCTGGGTGGCTCAGTTGGTTAAGCATCTGACTTCGGCTCCGGTCATGATATCATGGTTCATGGGTTCAAGCCCTATGTCAGGCTCTATGCGGACAGCTCAGAGCCTGGAGCCTGCTTTGGATTCTGTGTCCCTTTCTCTCTCTGCCCCTCCTGCTCACGCTCTGTCTCTCTCTGTCAAAAATAAATAAATTTTAAAGAAAAAAAAAAAGAAAGAAAGAGACCATTTCTAAGATACTTCCCAAATACATTCTTGCATAAAAAAGTATCATCTTCCAGAGGGGCAGTACTTGGTAGGTCTAGAAATCCCCCGGAATTTCCGAGGAATTTCCGAGTGCCCAGTAAATGGTCATTTTTCTTAAGTAATAGGAAGATTTGTCATTGTAGAAATTTGTCATTGTCAGAAATTTCCTGAAAACCGGTATGTTACCAGCCAGTCCTTACCATTAGGCTGTTGCCGGATGTCTGTGATATGCATGTCATATTATGAGTAAGGCTTTTAAAGTTTATTAGGAATTATTTAAGATATAAAGAAAGACATATAATACAATAAAAATACACTGAATTCTTAGTCTATTGTACAATATAAGAAATAAAATATGATACATAAAATTAAAGGCTCTCTGTATTACCCCCAATCTCATCTCCCAGGCCTCTGAAAGTATCTCTGTCCTAAATCACATGCTTTTTATTCTTAAACATTTCTTTGAGTAAAATTAGTATATATTATTGACTTGAATGTTTATAAACTTTATAGAAAACATTTTTTGCACATCTTTTTCTGTAATTTGCTTTTTCCACTCAACATTATATATGAAGATTCACACACATTAATAGATCTAGCTTCAATCCATTAGTTTTCATTTCTGATTGGTATTTCATTTATTCTTCCATTCTCTTATCAACAGATATGTTGGTGTTTTTCATTTTTGTTAAAGAATGTATACTTTCAACTTTTCAAGACATTGTCAAAGTGTTCATGAAACTGTTTATACTAATATATACTCATATGGGAAAAGTATTTGAGTTCCTATCATTTCATATCTTTACTAACATCTGCTATTTGTCAACCTATTAAAGATTTTGCCAGTCTAATGTTATTTCATTATTGTTTTAATACCTGTTTCTCTGATTTCAGGTGAGGTTAATCATGTTTTTTATAAGGTTTACGTCTTTTGTACTAAACTTGTCTTCCTTATGTCATTCTCCATTTCTTAAATTAACTACTGCTCATTCAGCACATGTACCCCAATGTTCATAGCAGCACTCTCAACAATAGCTAAAACATGGAAAGAGCCTAAGTGTCCATCAATGGACAAATGGATCAAGAAGATGTGGTTTATCTATACCATGGAATACTACATGGCAATGAGAAACAATGAAATCTGGCCATGTGTAGCAACATGGATGGACCTTGAGGGCGTTATGCTGAGCGAAGTAAGTCAGACAGAGAAGGACAAATACCATATGTTTGCATGTATAGGAGGATTAGGAGGAAGTTAACAGAGGACCATGAGGGAGAAGAAGGGGGAAAATGATGGGGGAGAGGGAGAGAGGCAAACCATGAGAGACTCTTGAATGCTGAGAACAAACTGAGGACTGATGGGTGTGTGGGGAGGGAGGGAGGTGATGGGCATGGAGGAGGGCACTTGTGGGGATGAGCACTGGGTGTTACATGGAAACCAACTTGACAATAAACTATTTATTTAAAAAATTAAAAAAAATAAAATTACTGTGATGAATAGAAAAAATAAATACTGCTCATTCTTTCTGTATCTCTTTTTCTCTTACACACACACACACACACACACACACACACACACACACACACACCACCATTTTCTAGTAGTATGTATGTTCTACAAAGAAGAAACATAGGTGTATCCTCAATTCTTAATATAAGGTCTAGCCGAAATAAGGTGCTTAATAAGTACTTTCTGAATTAACAAATTTGTGTTGTTTTTCAACTCTAAATTCAATGCAGGTTTTGATGACAGAATTTGGCAACTACTTAGCCTTTCTCACTACAGTGACTTTCTGCTGTTTATCCATTCTACACACCAGGATGTTTCTGAAACAGAACATTCATTTTGTCACTTACATGTTTAGAAGTCTTCCATGGCCCCCTGTGCTAAGCAGAACAGGGTCAAACCCTCATGTTGATGGTTAAGGTCCTTCCTCACATGGAGCCCTTTGTCAATTCCCATTTATTTCTCATTATGGCTCCAATCTGAGCCCTGTGCTCCAAAAAGGTTGGCCCCCTTGCTTCTTCTCATGAGACAACTTAGTGTTTATGAGGATATCCTTTATAGGAATAACCTTATAAAAGTTATCTTTAGAATCATCAGAATTTTGTGCACGTGGAAAATGCTGTACATTTTTACTAGCCTGTAAGAACTTTGAAGGGCAGAGTCTTTATCTTTCATACCTGGGACACGGTAGGAATAGCTGTTGGTATTTAGGTGAATGGATTGTGTTTCTTGGTTTCCTGAGATAAACTGAACACACGACATAAACAAAGAGCTAAACTCTAGTGCAAAACTGATGAAATGAATGTCAAAACCTATCTAGGGATTAATATCACAATTTTCATGATGGACACACAGGAAAAGTAGGTGCCAGGCACTGTGCTGGTTAATATTTCCTTGTGTTCAAAGAGAAATTTTGTCACTTCTCTGTCCTGAAGGGATTTAAAGTATCAAAGGGAAAAATAAATTTTAGAAGTTGTAGTATCTACCTCTACTGCTGCTTCCACCTATGTATCTACATAAGCACAATTGTGGAAAAACTTACCCTTCCTGGGCTACTTAGACATTAACCAATAGCCAGAAAACATGACTCCAAGATGGTGCCTGGAAGTCATTCTTCCACCCTACAAAAGTCACTTATTTTATTTCAGGAAATGATAGGCTCCTGTGAAATAAGACTCAAAAAGGACTAACTTCTAATAGCAGAGAACATCCCTTCCCTTTCTTCTTATATGGAATGACTAAGCCCTCAGAATACTTGTAAGGCAGTAAAGGTCAGTGATATCAGAAGATTCATAAAGATCTGAAGCCAGTGTAGGATCTAGATCCAATCTATTTTCTCTTTTTCCTCTATTTTCTATTGGCATGTGCCCAGCTATCCTTCTTACAGTTAAAACCAGATACTCTAAACTAAGGGAAAAAATAAAGCAGTCAGCAGAAAACTGAGGTTCTCATTTTGTTCTACCCACTAACACAAAGGAGAAATGAGGAAATAGCACTACAGACTCTCCCAAGTATATCTAGCTGTAACAGCCTGCCTTAATTCTAAAGTCAGAAGTTTCTTTGGTGTGCCTTGTATTTATTGACAGATCCTATGTCTTTAAGAGGTTATGCATGTTTATTTCAAGTTTTGAAAGTACAAGTTATTCTCAGAATTTAGATAGTAGCTGAAAGCACTAAAAATATAACTTTTAATAGCCACCCTGAATACTTGGTAGAATTTCAAAGTTTCCAATAATTTCAAAGTAAAGCACTAGGGTTTTCCTGTAGCCTGTATTTTAAAACCAAGAACTTACAACAAATGGCTGTTTGCAAGGTGAAATACAAGGGTAGAATAAACATCCCCTTACTTTAAGTGTCTTTCCATTTAGTCTACATTCTTTTCAATTTTCTGAACTATAAATCAAAATCCTGAATGTGGTTAAAATTGAAAAGACAAGAAATAACAAAACTGTTGGCAAGAATATGGAGAAAAAGGAACTTTCATGCACTATTTGTGGGAATGAAAACTGGTGTAATCATTGTAGAAAATAGTATGGAGTTTCGTCAAAAAAACTAAAAAGAGAAATACCATATGATCCACTAATTCCTGGTATTTACTCAAAGTCAACAAAAATGCTAATTCAAAAAGATATATGCACCCCTATGTTTATTGCACCATTATTTACAATAGCCAAGATGGAAACATTCTAAGTGCCCATCAACAGATGAAGGGGTAAGGGAGACTCTCTCTCTCTCTCTGTCTCACACAGACAGACAGACAGACAGGCAGAGGCAGAGGAATATTATGCAGCCATAAAAAAGGATGACCCTTGCCATATGTGACAACATGGATGGTGACATAGAGGGTATTATGTTAAGTGAAATAAATCAGACTGAGAAAGACAAATACCATGATTTCACTCATATGTGCAACAACAACAACAACAACAAAAACCAACACACACACACACACACAACACAAATGAGTAAAGAGACAAATAAAAAGCAAAATCAGCTCTATCAATATGGACAACAAACTGATGGTTGCCAAAGAGAAAGGGGGTGTGAGATAAGCACAATGGATGAAGGAGAGTGGGATATACAGGGTTCTAGTTATGGAATGAGAAGTCACAGAAATAAAAGGCACACCATAAAGAATAGAGTCAGTGGTATCATAATAGTGTTGTGTGGTGACAGATGGTAGCTACATTTATGGTAAGCACAGCATAATATGTAGAGAAGTTGAATCATTATGCTGTATACCTGAAACTAATGTAATGTGTGTCAACTCTACTCAAAAAAAATCTTTTTTGTGATTCAAATGATTCCTCTGAACAATTCCATTTATGTCATTTCATTTCTATTTTTAAATTCTCTTTTGCATGTTTGGAGGGAAGTTGCATTCTTGCTAATTACATATTTCAATTAATATTGTGATTATATAAGGTATGCCCATATTTACTGAATAAGAACATAATAAATACATAATAAAAAGAAAGGTGCTGGATGTCCTGGATAAATGCTATCTGGAAGAAGTCTTAATTATCAGTCATTATTGAAACTATTATTAAAATACCTTAAAAAATCTTAAAAAGCCCTAGACTCTGAGAGAATGAGATAGAGAAGTAATTAATTTTTTTTTATAATGGGTATAAGAAGAAAGACCAGTTGTTTTCTGGAAAGCACCAGCCCAGATAAGGTGTAGAGTATGTGTGAAGATCACTAAGGGGTTTAAACACACAAAGATTTACTCTTCTAAATAAAAGAGGACTGGTATGGAAGCCTCCAGAAATCATCTTGAAACCAAAGTACCTCTTGTGTCTGCTCTACCACTGTAGGCTTCAGTTGTCAAGTTTACACCCCGGACCTCTCAAGGAAAGAGAGAAGGAAGAGGGGGAAAAGGCCCAAGTCTACACTGAGCTGACTCCTTTTAAAGAGATTTCTCAGCTGTCTCACACAATAATTCTGTCATCTCATTGGCCAGAACTCAGTGTCAATGTCACTGTAATTGCAAAAGAGGCTTTGAAATGCAGTGTTTCAGCTGGGCACATTATGTTCTGCAATAAAATCGAGGTTCTGTTATTAAAGGAAAGGGGGTACTTGCTCCTGGGTCAATGCCTAGCAGTCTCTGCTTTAGTAACCAAATGGGGAAGTAAGCAAATGTAGTATTAGGAAGGAGGATGCAGTGCATGGAATTGGACAAGAGCTTTTCATACATTATGTGCTACAAAGACTATTATTGCTGGTGGGTCGTTGAGACTTCTAGAGTTATCTATGATGAGTAGCCAAATGATAAGAAAAAGTCATCATTCCCTCTCTTGGTCTCAATATATTTACCTAAAAAAATGAAAGAATTTATTATATCAGTGGTTTTCAAACTTTTTCTTGGCAGCAGAATTCTTTTTTTTCCCTCACATTATTTTATGCAGATTCCCAGGAAAGGCTGATAAACAGGAAAATCTAGGCATCTGAAATGGGAGCCATGAGCTAGTAGCTCCATACCCTGGTCTTTCCTTTGCCCTCCATTACGGCCTCTGATATACCCGAGAGGTGAAGTATGACAGTGTGAAATTCATTGGTCTTACTTTCTGACCTGAATATTTCAGGGTATGATGACTCAGACCAAAAAAGTGGGTTTTGTCCATAAGGCTTCCTCTTTCCCTTCTAATTCCTACTAACAAATATTCTGGGGGAAGAATTTCTATTTTTATTTCTTATTTGGGAAGAAAATAAGATTTGAAGAAAAAATAAAATAAAATTCTTATTTTTTAATTTATATTTTGGGGAGAAAACTTGGGAAACATTCTAATATCTGATGCCTTTTGCATAAAATTTAAAATTTGGTCCTGTCACAAGGCTTCTTTGGAATTCTTTACAAGTACAGATGTACACATTGTATGGCTCTTGTACACTGATATCCATTAGACTAGATAAGTAGCTAAATTTGATGTGTACATTGTTAGGGTATTTTCCCCCCTAATAATGTTTCCCTCCATGAAGTGTTAACTTCTAAAGACCAGAAAAGCATATTCCAGATAATCTCTGTTCAATCACACCTGATTTTCTATACATTTCTTAGTTAATGCTTGGATTCCCTCCAAAGGTGAATATTGAAAGGAGAAGTTTGACTATATTCCATGTAGTCAATTTAATATAGTCATGGAGAGGGGGAAGATGTTTTCCTACAGGAATTTTAGTGAAAGTGTTGGAGTTTAAATTTCATGTGTGGCTTTTCCTTTATGAGGATTAGCTGCTGTGCAAGTCTGAAAAAAAAATGCTAGGGAGAAGGAAAATTATAGATAGAGATAGTGTAAAACCAAGGGTGGCTTTTGAGTCACACTTAATAGGAATATAGAACTCTTTACACTTTCCAAGTTTTCCCCATTCCATTGGGACTCTTAAACTGGAATAATAATCTCTTTTCCCCTTTAAATAATTCTTGTCCTACTTTTAAGACTACTGGGGGAATAAAATAAAACACATGCAAAACTTAACATCAGCATTACTAAAACATATGTAACAGCATGTAGAAACTCCACAGACCTTGTAAAAACCCATTTAAGACCACAGAGAAAATCACCTAAAGTACAGACCAAAATGCATTTGAATAAAGAGCATGGGTTTGGAGGGCAGGAAACTTAGAATTTACTTTTAGCTTTTTCATTGCCTAAGTATCTGCCTTCTGTGTAATCATTCTTATCTACCTAAATTTTGGTCTCACCTCTCATATAGTTGAGTGACAGTTTTCTCCTGTCTTCCAGAGATATTGGGAATGCTATGGTCATTTTCCTAATATTCTTACGTCAAATGAGAGAAGGTGATTAAATAATCTGAGACATTACTGCTGTCGCAAACACTAATAAAATATAAGACATTATGACCCTCATAGACTCATGGGCCTGGCATTAGACCTAAGGTCATTTACAAAACACACAAGTTTATGATTATCTGCTATTCTTCCTGGGTCCATAGTTCTATGGCCAGATTCCCTTCGGTAGATATAGATCATTTAATCTTCCCTTTACCCTTGACTACCAAACATTATCTCCTTCATATTTAACCAAAAGTTTAAAAACAAGAACTTCTATATGTGATGGATTTCCTTCTATTCTAAAATCTAATGGATTCCCCTTGTGAGAGCTCAACATGGTAGGAAATGAAGTGCTACAAATCAGTGGGCTTTAAGATTTCTCTTCTCAATGCTTAGGTCACTGGGGCCCTTTTTTTCTCAATTCTAATAGTTCCAAGCAGCCAAAGAGTCCTTAGTCCTTGACCTTAAAATTTGGGCTTGGATCCACAATCTTCAGAACTGGGAGTCAGCCCAAGTATAGCTCTTGTCTGGCTGCAGCCCAAGAGTTTGGTAAAACTCCTAGATACCAAATATCCATAAGCAAACAAAATTAACTAATACATTATTTTCATGCCATTTGAATTTAAATCAGAACGATTACTTTTAAAAAGGCAAATAAAGTATTAAAGAATTTTCTAATTTGCAAAAAGATATTCTTCAGTAACATGGTGGTTTTTAGGGACACTGGGTTGGGTCTTACAGTATGTTTTGTATGACCTGTCATTAAATGAGATTCTGTAACTACCCTTGGCAACTCCACTATCTCAGGTTGTGGTCAGGAACAACCTCATGGTCATGCAATCTCTGCAGTCTCCGAGAACCCCTTGTTTAGAAGGGCTCCATGAGAGGTTGAATGCTCTGGCATAGTCAGTCTTCTTGAAATTTTTTGAATTTGGGTTTTGTAAGTAAAGTTTGATGGACAATGAAGCATGAACATGAGAGAAGAGACATACACCCCCATTGTTTTTTCTCACTGATTGTATACAGTGTTCGCCATGAGCACATAATTTCAGGGGACTCACAATGCATGGCAATTCACTAATATTCAGAAATGGATGCAAGGTAAGCTTGTAATATCTATGACTGAGTAAACACGCATGCTGACAGCCCTAAGAAGCAACACACTCTCTTAAAATAAGAACTTGCCATGGATTCTGAAGGATAAAATGGCAGAAATTAGTGTCACCCTCAGAGATTTAAGCAATGCAGTAGACTTCATCACATCCTCATTGAATTGACCAGTTTGGCTCTTGTGAAAATAAGGCAGAAAATAATGGCAGATTATGATGAACCAGATAAACTTAACCAACTGGTAGCCTTAAGCACAGCCAACATATCGGAAGTAGGATTTTTACTAGAACAGACCTCTGAAGTTTGGCATACAACTACTGATATAGCGCATGCACTCTTTCAATGCCCATAAAAAAGCTCTTTTCATTCACCTAGAATAAACTGCACAACAAATACATAGCCTTGTGTTAGGATTTCGCTAACTTTCCTCCCTCTGTCTTATTATAATCATAAGGGACCTTGATAATCTTGACATTCTGCAGAATATCATGCTGATCTCTTATAGTGATGACATCATGCAAATTAAATCTGGTGAATAGGAAATGAAAAGTATTCTGGATAAAATCCGACGGAACACAAGAGTGATAAAGAATGGAAGATACTCCACACATATTTAGGGACCTTCAAAGTTTTTGGTAACCAGTAGTCTAGGGCATTTCGGGATACACCCTCCAAGGTAAAAAAAAAAAAAAAAAAAAGAAAACAAGTTATTTCATTTTATACTTCTTACTATTAAGAAATAAACACAATACTTGATAAAACTCTTCATATTTTAGAGAGAACATATACAACAGTGGGGAATATTGCTCAACACATTTATAGAATGACTTGAAACTCTGTCAACTTGGGGTGGTGACCAGAACAAGAGGCATCATGTTCTGGTTCTGAAGCACTTGGTCCTGCTACTTGGACCATATGACCTGGCCTAGCCAAAGTTGCTATACTTCTCCATAGCAGACCAGGATGAATTGTAGAATATATCCCAAGCATCAAAACTTGGGTTGCAGTGCAGACTCCTGAGGTTTCAGAGTGAGGTCATGCCATTTGAGGAAGAGAATTATTTACTGTTTAAAAAACTGCTCTTCAGAGAATTGAATAAGCAAGATGGAAGCTCCAAACTTTGTTCTACCACAGAGATACTGACTTATTAAATACAGTGCAACAAGACTTTGTAAAAAACAGAGAAACAAATTAAGAAGTAATAGTCACCAAAATAATCACAAAACCAAGAAGAGCTGCATTGAAACAAATGAGAAAAGCCATTACATTCTACCCACAATAGCTCTAATCCCAGCCACAGCAGCCTGGTGTGATTAGGGGCAGATCTTCCCTTGGAAGGGAGACAGAAGCGTGGACTCTATGTCTGAAGTTCGGGCTTTCCGCGGGGCTGTTTCAGGGACTGGTTTCTGTCTCATCCAACGCAGGGAACCAATGGAGAACTGGCCTAATTTGGAAGCCTTGGGGTCCCTGACAGCTAAGGAGAGCTCAGCAGATTTCTGCAACACCAGGAGACCTGCAGTGCCACAGACAATTTTAAGAGGCCACTTGAAATTATGGAGTCGGAGGAACAACAACAACAAAAGAAAAATAGAGAAAACCTAAGGGACTTTCAAATAAACAAATATAAGTATAATAGAAGTCTGAATAAAGAGGGAGAAAAAAGGTAATTTCTTATTTGAAGAAATAATGGCTACAGACTTTCCAGTCTGAGGAAGGAAATAGACATCCAAATTCAAGAGCCTCAAAAAAACTTGACTAGGATAAATCTCAAGAGACACATACCAAGACATATTAGAGTCAAATTGTTAAAAGTCAAAGACAAAGAGAGACTCTAGAAAGCAGCGAGAGAAAAGCAGCTCATCACATACAAGCTCCCACAAGATTATCAATGGATTTCTTAGCAGAAACATTATAGGCAAGAACAGAAGTAGATGGTACATTTCAAGTGTTGAAAAAAATTAACTACCAACCAAGAATACAATATAAAGCAAACTGTCTTTCAAACATGAAGAAATAAAGACCTTGTGGATAAAAGCTGAGGGAATTCAGACCACTAGACCTGCCTTGAAAGTTGCTAAAGAAAGTCCTTCAGGTTGAAATGAAAGGATGTTAAACAAGAACATAAAAGCATGCAAAAATAGAAAGCTCTCTGGTAAGAATAAATATATAGATAAATACAGATATTTGAAATACTATAATGGTGGTACATAAGTCACTTTTAATTCTGGTATAAATTTTAAAATATAAAAGGATAAGAAAGGCTATAACTATAAAACTATGTTAATGAAAACAAATATAATAAAATATAATTTGTGACATCAATAACTTAAAGCATGGGAAATTAAAGGAGTAAAGTTTTATATCAGTTTAAAATGGATTATTATTACTATAAGATATTTTGTATAATCCTCATGGTAACCACATAGGAAATACATATAGAAGATACACACACAAGAAAATGAGAAAGGAATCAAAGCATATAACCTAAAAAAAAAAAAAGAATCAACAAAATATGAAGGCAGTAGGAAAGAGAAGAGGGATAAAATAACTAAAAGACATACAGAAAACAGTGAACAAAATGGTAGTAGTAAGTCCCTCCCTATCATTGATTACATTGAACTGTAAATAGGTTAAAATCCCCAATCAAAAGATAAAGAGTGACTGAATGGATTTTAAAAGACCCAACTAAATACTACTTACAAGAGACTTATTTTAGATTTAAGGACACACAGAGGCTGAAAGCAAAAGGATGGAAAAGATAATCCATGTAAATGGTAACCAAAAGAGAGCAGAGGTGGCCATATGTATGTGAGAAAACATAGACTTTAGGTCAAAAACTTCATAGAAGTCACAGAAGGATAAAATGATTAAAAGGTCAATTCACTAGGAATACCTATATATATGCCTAATATAACAATTATAAATATATATGCATCTGATAGCAGAGCACCCAAACATCTAAAGCAAGCATTGCCAGAACTGAAGGAAGAAACAAACAGTAACAGTAATGGTGGAGGCTTCAATGCCCTATTTTCTATTATGGACAGAATAACTAGACAGATTAATAAAGAAAGAGAGGATATAAATAACACTACAGACCAATTGGGTGTAACATATAAATAGAACAGTTCACTCAACATCAGCAGAATACATATTCTTCACAAGTGCACATGGAACATTCTCTAGGGTAGGTCACATGTCAGGCTACAAAACATATCTTAACAAATTTAAGAAAAGCGAAATCATACAAAGTACCTTTTCTGATCACAATAAAATGTAACTAGTAATCAATAGCAAATGGAAAACTGGAAAACTCAAGTGCATGTAGAGATTAAACAGCATACTCTCGAGGAAAAAAGACTGGCTCATGGAGAAATAAAAAATATCAACAGAGCTGTAACTAATAAGAAGATTGAATCAGTATTCAAAAACTTCCCAACAAAGAATAAGAGCTGGGGACCACATGACTTCAGTGGAGAATTTTACCAAATATTTAAAAACTTAACACTAACCCTTCCCAAACTCTTATAAAAAATTAACAAGGAGGAAACACTTCCAAATTCATTTTATGAGGCTAACATTATCCTAATACAAAAATTAAAACACTACAAGAAAAAGGCTACAGACCAATCTCCCTTATGAATATTGATGCAAAAATCCACAATAAAATACTAACAAACTGAATTCAACAGCACACTAAAAGGATTGGGGCACCTGGGTGGCTCAGCCAGTTAAGTGTCCATCAGATCAGGTCATGATCTCACACTTATTGAGCTTGAGCCCTCTCTCAAGCTCTGTGCTAACAGCTCAGAGCCTGGAGCCTGCTTGGGATTCTGTGTCTCCCTCTCTTTATGCCCTCCCTCAGTTTTGCTCTGTCTCCCTCTCAAAAATAAATGAATATTAAACAAATTTTTTAAAGGATTATGTACCATGACCAAATGGGATTTATTCCAGAAATGCAAGGATGGTTCAATATATGAAAATCAATGCATGTAATACATCACATTAACAGAGTCAAGAGGGGAAAATCAGATGATCATTTCAGTTGCTGCATTAAAAGTATTTAACAAAATTAAACACTCTATCATGATAAAAACACTCAATAAACTAGGAAGAAGGAAATTACCTCAACAAAATGAATAAACAGATTGTGTAAAATCCATGTGCAAATAGCCATTATATGATCTATGCCCATTATAGATAGAATCCATGGAATCAAGAACAAAAGAATTGGGGTAGAAGTGACTATTCTTACAATCACTTGCAGACACCCAGTTGGGAAATTTATGCCTTCTGTCTCTACACCAGGCTCTGTTGGATTATAGGTTCTATTCCTAGAATTGAAGTTTTATATCAGGGGACAAAGTGTGGGGTTCACTAACCCCAAGGTTACTGCTACCATCTAGTTATTTGGGGCTACTCATGTCAGTAGACAATAAGATGAAGATATCCTAACTGGAGTATTTGACTACCTTGAGGACAGACTGTTGCTACTTACAATGACATCAAGGAAAAGGATATCTGGCACTCAGGAGATTCATTGGGAGTGCCCGTTGGTACTCAATGCCCAGTCATAACCGTGAATGGGTAGTTGCAGCAACTGAGCATGATAAAAATCTTAAAAATGAGGGGATTAGAAATCTCAGAAATGAGTTACCTTGCTGGCAACCAAAAGCAGCTGAAAGGAATCAGAAAGCATGATAGGGGGAAAGGATGAATTACTAATGAAATAGGGACACATTAAAGCAATAGGGACTGCCTCTGGTTCCACTTACCATCTTGTTATATCTTTTTTTTTTCCTTAATAAACTTTGTGTGGCCACAGCAATGATGCATTCCAAACAAAACAAGCTGAACTCAACAAAGGACATGAATGGATCTGAGAAGCACCACGGACATGAGTGGATCTGAAACGCACCAAGGATGATCCTAGCTGATGCCTTTGCTGCTCATTTCCTATCTTCTCAGGGCTCACTGTCCCCAGACACACCCGCAGGTTTATACATCAAGTATAACTTCTTTTTTTGCAAATAACTCTGATGGAGAGCTATTTTTGGCCATCAGAACATGTTAAGCCCACTGTAGGACAGGCTAGGAGGACCTGGGGGTAAAAGTTCTTTTGGCAGCTTCAACAAATAATAGACAGAAATTAGTAGACAGATACCTAGGCTTTCTTGCTTTTGGGTAGGGCAGCTTTCAGATATGGTTGTCCTCCAGCAGTCATCAGTGGGCCTGAGGACTATCTGCTCACAGTGGCTGATTGGTTATTAACACCTTCTATTGCCTTAATTCCTTTCCTTCTGGATGGCATCCCAAATAAATGGGCATTCAAATCCAATTCATAGGTCTGGTTCTGAAGGAATCCAATGTATGACAAGGGATTTTTAACCCAGGTTCACCTGAAACAGCCATGAACTCTTAACCACTATGCTATCCTGCAATGTCCCTTAAATGTGGCCTATGGAGGGGCGCCTGGGTGGCTAAGTCGGTTAATTGTCCGACTTCGGCTCAGGTCAGATCTCATGGTTCATGGGTTCAAGCGCCGCATCAGGCTCTGTGGTGACAGCTCAGAGCCTGGAGCCTGTTTCGGATTCTGTCTCCCTCTCTCTCTGCCACCCCCCCCCCACTCATGCTCTGTCTCTCTCTGTCTCAAAAATAAATAAACTATAAAATTTTTTTAAAATGTGGCCTATGGAATAATTGCCTTTGAATTACTTGTTGACAACTGTTTAAAATGAAGATTCCCATGTAGTCAGTGATACTGTAAGAGTATTGTACCATAACAGATGGTAGCTACCCTGTGAGCATAGCATAGTATAGACAGAACATGAAGCACTGAGTTGTCTACCTGAAACACATGTAACACTGTGTGTCAACTACACTGAGATAAAAAATTAAAAAGAAATAAAGATGTAGTAGAAGGAAAAGAAACAAAGAAAGATGATAAAACATAAAATAAAATAAAATAATAAAACAATAAAATAAAATAAAATAAAATATTCCCAGGCAGTTGGCTCCAACACAGTGGAGCCTGAAAATGACTTCAGTATTTTGAAGCTCAGTTAAGAGTTCCAAGGCTAAGGAGGATTCGCTTTCTACATATCATAATTATATATCATTTTAGACTGTCCCTAGATGATTTTCTACCTTCTTATTTTGTGTATGTATGTATGTTGTTTATGCTATATGCTTATGGTTCTGATTACATTTTAGTGTCTCATAACAGATCAAGAGTATTCAAAGAGCTGAAATAAGAAAATTTTCTAATCATAGAAAAACAATCCAAGGAGCAGAGAAAATGTCTCAAAGCAATGGATTTTTGACCCTTCATTCTCTATCCACCAACAATTTCCCATGAGGTCCTGGAAAGACCAGTTAACCTCTTAGTGCCTATGTTTCCGTACGTGTTAAATGGGACTCATAACCCTTATGATGTGAGGGCACTAAACAGATGAATTATTTAATATTAGATGATCTATAATCTGCCACACAATATTATTTTGAAGATGCCCATGCATTATTGATTGCCAAATGCACATATCTTACATTATTAGAGTATACAGTCTCACAAATTTCAGATATTACACAGTTTTTACTAAGTGGCTATAAGCTACATGCTGGGAGATATTTTTAACGAAAGGGGGTTAATCTTAGCTGACCTACACTGAAATAGTTTCAGGCTCCGTGAAAATGATAAGCCTAATCTTAATAATGGATGATAAATATTACTGTGTTTATTTGTAGGTCAATAAAACTTTGGCATTCAGTGATTTAATATCATAGTTTGTATTCTTTGTTAACAACCTAAGAGGTTCCCGTCACTGAGTAATCTGCAGTTCTATGGTGGCATAAATTTGAATTGTACACACAGAGCCGGATATGTGAAAGCCAGTTTCAATACTGCTGCAGGATCTTCTCTTCATTTGTGTTCACCTGAGCCCTGTTTTCTTCTCTCAGATGCAGTAGCTGTTCTTAAGTGATAAAACCTTAGTATATTTGTGAAAAATGGCTCTTTTGGGAGAAATAAACCATTCATAGTGCTGGTGATGAAACTGAAGAAGTCTAAGAAGTGCTTATTCTTAGCCAGAGAAGAGAGATTTTTTTAAATAATTTAAGGAGTAGAATGTTGCACTTGGCAGATTTAAATCCATGATACGCTGTAATCCACCAAATGGGTATATGGAAACCAGAAAAATCACTTCCTGAAATTATTTTAGCAAGTGTCCTCGCCAAATCAAAATTTCACTCATTTGTGCATTTAAAATTTTTCTATAATGTTTTATTTATTTCTGAGAGAGAACAAGAGAGAAAGAGTGAGAGAGAGAGAAAGAGAGAGCAGGGAAGGGTCAGAGAGAGGGAGACATAGAATTCGAAACAGGCTCCAGGCTCTGAGCTAGCTGTCAGCACCCAGCCGGATGCGGGACTCAAACCCATGAACCGCAAGATCATGACCTGAGCTTAAGTCAGATGCTTAACTGACTGAGCCACCTAGGCGTCCTTTATTTGTGCATTTTTATTCTTTTGTTAAAATGGCTAATCTGAGGGACAGAAAAGAAGGTTTCAACTTTATTTTGTGGCATTTTATAGAATTTATATGTTATGTTAGTCTCCTTATTTCTTTTATCAATTTTAATATGGTTTAGTTAATTCTTCCGCATTTTGTAGGAGGAAATCACACAATTTCCAAATGAAAAGGTTACCTCCTACTATTTGACGTCTGAACCATTAAACTTCTTATTTTGTTGTGCTGTATGAGCACTTCAGAAATAATGTTAAAAAATAGAGATATCTGACATGTCTATTGTTCTTAACTTGAATTGGAATATTTAAGGAGTTTATAGTGTATTTTATATAACAATTGACCTCCCTGAAGAAAGAAGTCTATGATAAGTTAAACTTTATAAATATGCCATGCTCTGTTTCCATGTTAGAGAGTCAAAAAGTATATTCACCTATTTATTAAATGTGCTGAGAAGTTCTATGGTTTAATATTCTATGCTTCAATTTTATTTAATCCTAGGATAAACAATCCTCCAGAAATTAAAAAAAAAACAGGGAAGATATTTTAATGCCTCATGAAGCCAATAACTTTGTTAATGCATTTAAGGGAAAAAGTATTTAAACTGGTATCAGGTTTTTTAAAATATGTTTTTATTTATTTTTGAGAGAGAGACAGAGTGTGAGCAGGGGAAGGGAGACACAGAATCCGAAGCAGGCTTCAGGCTCTGAGCTGTCAGCACAGAGCCTGACGCAGGGTTGGAACTCATTGACTGCAAGATCATGACCTGAGCTGAAGTTGGACGCCCAACCGACTGAGCCATCCAGGCGCCCCCAGTATCAGGTTTGAATTTCATTCATAAGCAAGTTGGCAGATATGTCATCATTCAACGTGAGAGCAGCAGTGTTAAGGAAAACCCTGCCACAATGTCTCCAGTGGTCACTATAGAATGGACACTAAGCCAGCCCTCCAGCCATTGAAATGAAGTCACTGTTGAAAGGTTTCCAAAGTGAACAATTTCCAAGGGGGGCCTGGCTGGCTTAGTCAGTAGAATATGTGACTCTTAACCTTAGGGTAGTGAGTTCAAGCCCCTTATTGGGTGTGGAGCCTACTTAAAAAAATGTTTATTGCCAAAGTGGACAATTCCCATAAAAATAATATGAACAATTATTGCACGAGAGATTGTTGACCACTGAATTTTGTTGACTACTGAGACAAAATATACCTACATTTCCTTTTGCAGACTTATGGATTAGTCTAGTCAAAGAACCATAAAGCAGAATGTATAAAACTTTGATCCATTTGCGAGTAGTTTTGCTGTTTGAACCATGGTGTTTTCAATTCTTTGCTGGATGATTGCAGTTATGATCCATGATCCTCCATTTCAGATTGTCTTGTTCATCAAAGCCACCTTGTTGTGCATAAAGAATTGACTACATAATAAACTTTATAAAGACAAACCAATGAAATATGTTTATATAAATAAAAATCCCTATTCTCTATCATAACTTGGGTGTCCATATAAAAGTTAGTTTTATAAATGTTTCAAAATTCACCAGTGCTGGTTGCTTCTATAAGTTACATCTCTGTTCTTCAGTGAGATTTGCTTCAGGTATTCTTTTGCTTTTCTTGGTCAAATTTTGAGATCATACATCCTTTTTTAAAAACTATATTTTGAGACAGTCTATATATTTTGTTAATTATCTATCCTTCAAGGACTTCAAGACTTCACACGTTAAGTCTACACTGCAGTAATTTTGGATAATCTTATTTTTTTTTCTATTTCAGTCATGATTATTGGTATATTTAGGTTTTCTATATTCTCTTTAATCAGTATTGGTAGTGTTAATTTTCCTTAAAAGTATCATTATTTCCCAATTTGGGAAATCCAAGAAGTATCTTTTACTCATGGCTATAATGAGTAAAAGTAAAAAGTACCCTGTACTACTTTCTCGCTAACCTTTTCCTCACATTGGGAAGGGGAAAAAAAAAACAATGGAGAGAAGATAGTGACAGTAGTAAGATCAAAGGTGGACTGAAACAGACCTGCTGTGGGAGAATGGAATAGAAGAAGCTGCTTTATTATTCCTTTCTATAGACCTCTAAATAAAAGACACATTATTTTATAAGAAAAATGATGGTAAATATTACAAGGCACAGGATGTGCTATCAAACGTTTAGGCAGGCCACTGCCAACCGAGTTTCTTCAACTATAAAAAATGTATTAATGTTAATGATATTCAGCTTTTAGTAAGAGAATTAGGTAAAATATTCTATATTTCTCCAAAATGCAATCTGATATAAATATAAACTACTAGTATTATTTTATAAATTATATGTTCCAATCCTGACTCATTCTCCTCTAGCAAATTTCAATTTTTTTCCCTGGGGCAGATGACCCAAAAAGGTACAAGTTGATGACAGGTTCTGGCTGACCACAGGACTATCCAAGAAAAAAAGTGCTTATATAATCAGTTAATATATTCATTATGGAAATAGAGTTGTAATCACAATGTTGGTCTCCTAGAGCAATTTTTTAAATAAAACTTCAGCAAATAATTATAATTTCAGGAGCACTACTACTCTCCTTTAAAGGAGTCAGTCTAAGTGTAAAAAAAAGGAATCCATATTTAAAAGATGTGATACCTTGACAGGAAATGTGTTCAAAAGAGAGAAAGATATTGGCCTGCGGCCTAACTACCTATCTCTTGTTCATTAGCATCTCTTTCTATGTAGCTTTCTATCTAACCTGCCCCACTCCTGCCTCCATGACCTAGGCAATTTTGGGTTGGTTCTCTAGTAATGGCTGCTGGGAAAGTTATTTGATTTCTTTCACATTTCTAACGTCATTTCCCTCTTGTACATTTTGCCTACTGTTTTGTTAACAGTGGCAACACCTCCCCAGTAAGGAGGATTGATACTTCTTGAAAGCCGTCATTTAGATATTCCACACATGGCCCTTTCTTTTGCCTCCTCTCCTCCTGTGGGTGGCAAATAGTATTTGGTCGTTCAAAGCATGAATTGAGAACCAAAAAAAGAAAGGGAACTTAACTGAAGCCCAAGGTATTAAGACCATGGAAATATCATTCCACAGCTCATTAAAATATCTGTGGAAGTGAATGTCTCTCGAGGAAAAGAACCAAATGAAATGTCCATGCTCCACGCTATCTGTAGACATCAACTTGCACAGGTACAGAGTGTGAGGAGGGGGAAGTGCCAGTGGTCCCGCAGACCTTTGGGTTAATCTGCATATCAGATGCCCCAAACTGGGAACATTATATTAAAAATGAACTTCATGAATTTCATGAGCTGTTTTGGGAGAGTGTATGACAAGGAGGACCAGCTCACGAATATAAAGCATTTAGATAAGCAGAGGCAACAGATGCACACTAATGGCCGTGCTGTAGAGGTGCAAATCTAATTTTCTCATATCTTCCTCCCTCCCCACTGCGTAACCCGATTTCTTAAGATAAAATGACTGAGATGTTTCAGCAAAGACTAAGAAAATCAGGTGAACGACTGTAAATAATTGACCTATGCTGTGAGGCGCACAGAGTGACATTACACTTGGGAAATGACATTTGTATAATATTTATTTACGGATTACCTTGAATACTGGATCCTTCCATTCTTCCTATGCTAGTGGTATTGTTTTGATTACTTTTCCACTTTTCGAATGGAATAAACAAACCGGAGCTCAGAGATCTTCAACGACTGGTCCTTTGTTCTATAGCTACTAAGCAAAAAACTGGGACCCAAACCCAGGTGGACTAGCTCCAAATACCATGCTTTCCCTGCCTTTAGCAGTTACCAACATTGTAGGGAGGTACAATGCACCCACATGAAATAACAGAGAATTAAGTAGAACACATAAGGAGGTACACTGGGTGAGTGTCCTTGCTTTGCTGACAAAGTGCAGCTGGTGGCTCCAGATGCCGTGTTTGACTATTAGCAGCTGACTCTGAAGCAACCTTGAGACTAGCTTGAAAGGTTCTTATTAACCTCATATAGTGGGATACCCATATGAAAAATATTATTGCATATGTCTGTAAAACAAGTCTTGATTCAATCTGCAAGCAATGATTGGATTTGTCTTCCACTTGTGGTTAACATATGAACCCAGTGTGGCTAGAGATTCTTTAGGCCCCTTTGGTGCTGGCTGTTCTCTACCTCATAAGGTAAACAAAATCTCCAAACTGTCACATTCTCATGAATCACCTCATGTATTTTTTAAGTCGTTATTAAAATGCTTGAAAGTAGGGCACCTGGGTGGCTCAGTCAGTTAAGCCTCCAACTCTTGATTTTGGTTCAGGTCATGAGCTCATGGTTCATGGGATCAAGACCCATGCTGGGTACTTCACTGACAGTGTAGAGCCTGCTTGGGATTCTCCTCTCTGCCCCTTCCCCTCCCCGCAAATACATAAATAAACATCTTAAAAAATGCTTGAAAGAGCATTCAAAGGAATCTCCCACCCCCATGTTTGGAGGACTTTATTGAGTACTCTCTGAACTTGGCATTTAGACTCACTGGCTCTGACCATTTCTTATAACCATCATTGTTCTTTACTGAATTTTCCCAAAAGGTATAGATGGAAGTAGTTCTAAAACCTTCAGATCATCAGAGAGGATAAACAGATTTTCTAGGTGATTCCTTCAGCCTGTTACAAATTACTTTTTAAGAGAGGATGTAAGATTCTTCTCTTTCTTATAATAGATGCCAACTATTGGATCATTGTTTCTAAACCATGATTAGAGCTGTCCTGAGAGCCTCATACCAGGCTCCCCTGGCTTTCTACATTAGCATACAGTTGCATGGCGTCTTCATTCCAGGAAAAAGGCCTGAGACAACTCGGCTGTCAAAAATATGTTTTTCCCTAAGTGGGAGGTCAATAGCATTTCTGTATCCTGGGCTGAGAAGAAGAAATGAGATGCCAAGTGTGACACCCACTAATCATCTACCTTTCAGGGCTTGATTAGGTAATTTTCTTCCAGAATGAAGAAGTGGACAGAAATGCTTTCAAGATGGAAAGAGGGCTTGTAAACCTGCCTGACTTATTATTTTCTGCCTGAAAGCAATAAACATCTGTTTTCTTGATAAAGTAACCAGGTTCATATTTGAGGAGAACAAGGTTATAGTTGGCCTCCAATTATTGATTCTTCTTGAGAACATTGCCCCGGTGCTCTTTGCAGTGAAATACTGAATTTTACCCCCAAGTCCTCCAGATCCCTTTACACAGTCTGTCAGTAGCCCAAATTCCGTGCCGTGAGACTTTTGTGTGTGTGTGTGTGTATTGTAAAATGTTGGCAAATCTGTTGAGCACAGAAAGTAGATAATAGCTGTTCACTTAAAAATTTTTAAAAATGTTTATTTATTTTTGAGACAAGAGAAACAGAGTGCTAGAGGGGAAGCGGCAGAGAGAGAGGGGACACAGAACCTGAAACAGGTTCCAGGCTCTGATCTGTCAGCACAGAACCTGATGGGGCTGGAAACCAGGAACCACAACATCATGAATTGAGTTGAAGTTGGATGCTTAACTGACTGAACCGCTCAGGCTCCCCAGTAGCTGTTCACTTTGATTGAGATATTGGAGGAGGCCAAAGCTTAGGGAAGAGCCTCTCATATATAAATAAGTTTTACTCCTGAATCACCAGAAGTCATTTCCTTGGACTTAGATAAATAGAAAGATCTAGAAAGAGATGGGATTGTCATGTGTGTGTGTGTGTGTGTGTGTGTATTGTGTCTGAGTCTTATTACCATACTTAGAACACTCAGACTCTTGGTTCTTGACTAACAAAAGTATATTCTATTATTTACCATTTTATATCTGTAACAAAACAAATTAGTCTTTTATTCATTCATTTATTCAACAAAGCTTTTTGAGTATCTCTATGTGGCAGACATTTTTCAGGTACTTAAGAAAAGATTAAGAAACAAAAGACAACAGCCCCTCTCCTCCTAGAAACTTAGATTCTAGGCAATAAATTCTAGCCACAGTCAATAAAGAGATTGCACACTGGCGGGGAGGGGGGCAGGATGAACAGGTAATGGAAATCAGAAAAGGCAGACAGAGGTAGTGAGTAGAGGACAGCTGGGATTTTTAAAAGAATTAGCAGAATTACAACTTACTGAGGAGGTGACATTTGAGCAAAGGCTTGATGGAGATGAAAGGCCTATCCATACAGATCTTCAAGGAAGAACATTCTAGGGAGAAGGAAAGGCTAGTGCAGGGCTTGAAAGGCAAGAGGGCAAGAGCATGCCTGGGAAGTGCAAGCAGCATCAGGGAACTCAATATATCTGGAGAGAAGTGATCAAGCAAGGAAGTAGCAGGATTAATATGTCAGAGAAGTAAGACGGAGAGGGCAGAAAGGAGCATGAATTATACAGACTCTTTTGACTATAGTAAGAACTTTGGCTTATACCTTGAATAAAATGAAGTCTTTTACAGGGTATTAAGCAAAGAAGCCATATGAACTGACGTGCATTTTAAAAGAATCACTCTAGGGGCTCCTGGGTAGCTCAGTCAGTTGAGCATCTGACTTCAGCCCAGGCCATGATTTGTGGGTTCAAGCTCCATGTCAAGCTCTGTGCTGACAGCTCACAGAATCTGGAGCCTGCTTTAGATTCTGTGTCTCCCTCTCTCTCTGCCCCTCCTCCACTCATGCTCTGTCTCTGTCTCTTTCTCTCTGTCAACAATAAATAAGCATTAAAAAGTTTTTTTTAAAGAATCGCTCTATTTGCTTTGTTAAAAGAGACTGTGGATGTCCGGAAGCAAGTGTGGAATCAAGAAGGTGTTTCAGGAGATTATTGCAATAGTCCAAGCAAGAGGCTCAGGAGAGTGTGGTAGTGGTAGTGGAAAGTGTGGGGCTCTGAATACATTTTGAAGAGTCAATAGGATGTCATGTTTTGTTGGATGTGAGTTGTGAAAGAGTCAAGGATGACCTCAAGATTTTTGGCCTGAGCAACTGGAAGGATAGAGATGTATCAACTGAGATGGGGAATATTGTGGATGAAATAAACTTGGGATAAAATATCATAATTTCAGTCTTGACATGCTATGTTTGAAATGCCTATTAGATATCCTAGTAGAGATGGTACGTAGGCAGCTATATTTATACATGTGGATTTCAGATGAAAGATCCAGTGGAGGTATTAATTTGGTATAATTTTTTAATATTTATTTATTTTAGAGACAGAGAGTACATGTGAGTAAGCCAGAGAGGGGTGGAGAGGACCCCAAGCAGACTCTGATGACAGCAAAGAGCCCTATGCAGCATTCGAACTCACAAACAGTAAGATCATGACCTAAGCCAAAGGGCGATGCTTAATCTACTGAGCTACCCAGGTGCCCTGATTTGGTAAAATCTTAAGTATATATGGTAATTAAGATCATACTGCTGGAGGACATCACCAAAAGAGTAAATGGGGATGGAGAACAAAAGACAGAGCCCTGGAGCATGTGAAAGAGGTCAGAGATAAGAACAGGAACCAGCAAAGAAGAAAAAACAAGCCAGCATGGTGTTCTAACCTGTAACAAGAAGGAGGGAGTTACTAAATGTACGGAAATGTGTGGTTGGTAAGGTGGAGACTGAAATAGATCACTGGATTTAGCCATGTAAATCTCATTGGTGACCTTGAAAACGCTAAGAATGAACATATGGCTGGTGTCAACAGATATGGAAAACCTGTGTCATTTCTTTGCAAATAAGTACACAAATTGGAGTGGAAGCTTGTTGGGGGAATGGAATCAAAATAAGTGTTTTTTTTGTTTGTTTTTGAGGCTAAGAGAAATAATGATGTTTACATGTCATGCTGATGGCAAAATCCAGGGCAGAGGGAAAACAAATGATGCAGTAAAGAAGAGAGTACTCCTAAAGGAGTCCTTGGGGTAAATGAAAGTCACTGAGATGTGGTACATGGGATAGACTGGTTTTGGATGGGAACATAGATGTGGTACATAGGATAGACTGGTTATAGGTAGGCAGACAGAGTAGGTGGGGGCAGATGTAGATAAGTGGGTAGGTGTGATCATGTGAGTTTTTTGAATGCCTCTGTTTCCTGAGTGAGGTAAGAAGCAAGGTTCTCAGGTGAACATTATGAGGATAGGGGAGGAATTTTTGAAGATTTGATGAAAGGAGAAGGTGAGATACAGTGGTTTATACCTTTGATGCTTAAAATGAGGTCCTCGGGCCAATAGCCTTGGCATCACCTGCGAGGTTGTTAGAAATGCTGAATATCAGGCCTCAGAACTACTGAATCAAAAACTGCATTTTAACAGGATCCCAAAGTGTTTCACATGGACATTAAAGTTTGAGAAGCCCTGATCTTGAGTCATAGTGGAACAAACATGAGCTTTTTTTTTAAATCCAAATAAACTGAATTCTAACTCCATCATTTAGAAATCATGTGGTTTTCAGAATGTTACTTAACCTCTGTGTATAGGTTTCCTCATCTGTAAATTGGGGAGAACTATTAATACTAGTCTAGTAGAAATAAAGGTGTTGGTGTTAGTAGTTGTAATAACAATCAGGAACGTTCACTGAGCACTTTATCTGTTAAAGTCTTGGCTGGAAACAGAATTCACTCACATGGTTTCAATAAACGGTTCTCAACTCTGGAGTCATTACCTGCAGAGCTCTTAAACAACATGAGCGCCCAGGCCCCAACCCAGGCCTGTTACATCAATCTCTGGGGATGGGGGCCCAGGCATTTGTAGTTTTCAAAAGCTCCCTTGGTGATGATAATGTGCAGGAAGAGCTGAGAACCGCTGCTTTAAGTGAGTAGATTTTAATGAAGGGACTACTTACAGAGATTTGGGCAGAGTTAAGGAAACAAAAATGGGATGTTAGAGCACTCAGGGAGCAGAAACAGAGGGAAAGCATTAACCTTTCTGGGCTTCAGGGACAAGGGGAGCAAACAGGGTCACTGCAGCAGTGGAGGAAGGGCCACCAGGTGGAGTTTCATAATGGAAGGACTGGGTTACTGCCAGAGGAGTGAGCAGAAGAGGAAGGAAATTCTCCTTTCTCTCTCTTTCTTCCTCCCTTCTGCTTCCTGGACACTTCCTCCAATTGGCTGGCCCCAAACTGAAGTGAGCAGGCAAGGGAACCTGGGTGATGTAGTCCTTTCTTTCCTGGAAAAGGACCAGGAGAGAGAAGATGGGAGAATGAATAGTGGGAGGCAGGGGGTTGTTGAGGGTCAAATGGAGAATAATCACCCCAAGCACTTACTATGGACCAGGCTCTCTTCCAAGTGCTTTACATGTATTAACATTTTAGTAAATGGCTTCATTCTTCTTTCATTAGAATCCAGTACTTTTTTATTGAACGAAGGATATGTTCCAGGTCAATTAATTATCAGAGACAGTTAAATATTTCAAAGTTTTCATACACGCTGTCACCGGAGGAGTGCTTTGAGTTATTCTTCAGTAGTAAGACTGAAGCCCAGTGCTCAGAAGGCACATTCTCTAGGCCAACTGTGTGCACCTAGTAGATTCTTGGTTATCACTTGGTTATAGATATACAGTCTGGGTAATGAAACAACTTGCCTTTGTCCTAATGACCCAGCTTTCTAATTTGCCTTAAGAAAACATGATAGAGAAAGACACAGTGGGTCCCCATGCTGCCGATCCTGCCAGAATTCAATGACTTTTTACATGAACTACATGAAGTTGTCTACAAGACCAACAATATTTATAAGTGTTCTCCGTTGTAAGATATATTTTGATATAATTAACAACAGTTCGGAGAAAACCAGCAGGAGAGGACAACTGGCTGGAAAGAGACACATGAAGAGTTCCATCTGGTAAAGATAGAACACAAAAGAGAATCTGGGTCACATTTTGGAGCTATTGATTAAAGTTAACCAATAAATATTAAAAGATTTCCTACTCAGAAGAGGGAGATTTACTTATTTTGGCCCAGAGGCTATAGTCAAAACTCTAGGTGGCTCTCCATTGACTCCGCTGGAATGTAGTAGATGGGAAAATAAGCAATACTAGCAGAGGTAATGTGTCAGGCAAGGCTCATCTCTGGCAACGACCTCATTCCCCTTGTGGATCAAAAAGACATAGCCAGGAAAAGTCAGGATTGGGATGGGGCATCCGGGGTGGGGGCAGAGCTGAGCCATTGATCACAAGGAACACAAGGACAGTCCATACAGGGCAGTTCTCCAACATTTTGCTCTCCAGCTTTTTGCTTCCTCTGACTGCATTCATCATAGCCTTACCAGGGGTAGGGTCAACCTATTGCCTTTAAAATTTGTTGTAAAGCATCCCTTCTGAAGAATGTGCTCTGAGGGAGAGATCATACTTCTTGAAAATGGCCTCTGGTCGGCCTGTTTGTTCAATACAGGTTTCCCAGATGCCTCATTAGAATTTCATTCCAAGACCTGGCTTTCAGACCACATTGAGCAAATCCTCTTAAAGGTGTTAGTTGGCATATCATCTTGTTAGAGGTTTATACAGGAAAGGAAAAGTCTACTAAATTCATAGGCATTATTTCCTAATATTGGAATCCAAGAACCGTGACTAGTCTATGAGAGAGAGAAATTGTTCTCGAAGCCTGCCATCCCCAAAATGGTTTAGACTGCTTTCACATTCCGATACTCGCCTAAAGAGTTAATGAAGACTGTGTCTTAGCACGGGTGATATTTATTCAACATACACTATAATCCCAGCTGACACTCCCTAATGAGTTTATTGCTGCTGTGGAGTTAAAGCTCCCCCACTCAATAAGCATAAACTTGAGTGTCAAAAATGAAACATAGTGAGCCCTGATGCTTAAATGGCCTGTATCGATCCTCCGGCAGTCTGACTGCTGTAGTCTGGTGCCAGTCCTCTAATTTGTGCCGTGAAGTGCACAACCACACTTGATTTAGATGTCAGAATATGGCAGCACTCAGTTTGAGAAATCAACTAAAACATTCTAAAAACATTGGTCTGGATAGCTTCACCTTGCATTGTAAAGATCATTGCTCTCATGTAAACAAAGGGCTAAATAATATTATTCCCATAGACTTTTTTGAGTGTGTTTTATCAAAGGAAATGTCCTCAGAGTCGAAGCTTGCTGTGTTTTGTGCTTTATCTGTACAACAAATTCCATTTAGAGAAATTTAATGCCAAAGCTGTAAGATCTGCATTCCTAGAGAGTGACTATTTAGGGCATTGTCTTTGAATATGAAGTAAACACACACTGAGAATGTTTGTATGAAGCTCGTTCAATGGCCAAGATACGCTCGCTGTTCCTAGGAGTCAAAAGGACTGAGACAACTTAACGATGCATGGCCTCTATAAAACACCACTCTGTTCATAGCTATATTCTCTGCCTCAGAGAAATCATCTACCATTTCCACTGACATCAAAGATGGTGGTTAAGAGCTAGCAGCAGGAAGGTCAGTCAAATTTCTACTTAACACTGGCAAAACACAAGAGAAGCTAATTATCTCCTTCAAACTTAAAGTGAAAAATTCAACTCTTAAAATTATCATCTGGACTTTAGAAGAGATTTAAAGATCAACTACTTTTTATGACAAAAAAATTCCCTTCCCCCCCAAAAGTGAAATGACTTGTCCAAGGTAAAGAGCTTGCTAAGAGGTTAGGAAAGGATTAGAATTCAAGCCCTACTCCCCATACTTTGTCTAGTAGGTCAGCTTATTTTACTAAGATGGTGCGCATTTACCTTTAGTCTTGTAATTTCCAGGGAAGGGGTCTTCACTTTCTTCTTGTTGAAGTTTGATATTATTACAGAGATAACCTCGATGTTCTCAAAAAGTCATTAGCAAAGAGTTCTTCAGATATCCTGTTCTTAGAAGGTATGGTTTCCTAAGTTTCTCGGTCTACAGGTTTCCTTCAGTTTTCATGACATATGAGGTATTTTGATGACTGTTTTTTACCCTAAAATATTTGATCATATATGGTGTCATATAAATGCATAGTGTCAGTTTTAATCCACCCTCTTGGTAGTCAGCAAACTTGTAACCTGAAAACCAGAAGCTGTTACAACTGCTCTGGTTATCAACAGTATAGGCTTTTCAACATAGAACAACTTGGTATTAGAAATGGATTTCTTTGGTTAAAGTAATGGCTAACCACCTAGCATAATAGAAGTAAGTTCTCCATGGTGAAATGAGTGGTTTTCAAGCTTCATGGTTAGGCTAAAATATTTTAGAGACACTCCACATTTGCATAAAAAGGGTACAAGAATATTGCAGATTCTTCAACTCTATCCTTGAAAAGGGCACATGAGCCTGTCTGTAATCTCAACTTGTCCTGTGTCCAGACAAGAGTCCAGTTATAAGCTTAATGAATCTTGCTTCAGAATTCTTTCATCAGCCACAAGTAAATCGGTCATTCAGGGTGTGGTCAGGGCCTCTAAAAGAAGAGAAAATATCTAGGGTGACCGAAAGTTCTTGGGACTGAGGAGTTCCCTGGACTGAAGGCTTCCATGCTTCCTAAACTGAGGACAATCCTGAGCCAGCTGGGGACATTGGCACCTTCCTTACTCTGCGGTTCTGTGAATTGCTAGGAGCCTGTTTGCTAATAAATAATGATCTGTGTGTGAGAATTTGGTCTGACACTGTTTTAATTTTACAAATTACCTGATAAGTTCATTGAGGAAAACCCTGTAATTATAACACCTATTCTTCACTGTTGGTGCACCCATTATCTATTTTTTAAAAACTGAATGATGTTGTGGCCAAATTGACTTAGGGTCATAGGCAACAGATTGAGAGAGGTGGAAAAAACGTACTTTATGTCAGGCTGGTCTGGATATTTGTGTACCTAACTAGTCATATAAATAAAACCCTACACACTCAGACACACGCAAACAATAAAACATACATATACATACTCTATAAGAAAGAATGATACATAAACACCAAGGAAAAATTATATTATGATCTTGTGGTTAGCAGCCATCAAAACCTTAACTCTTTTATTTATATTATAAAAAGTTTACAAATAGAGGGAAACTTCAGGGTCACTCCAAGTAGGGTCCTGAGAATTGTTCAAAATGGCTGAAAACCCCTTCACCCAGGTGAAGATTAAGAGTACACTTACCATGATGAGCAATTACTAATGTATAGAATTATTGAATCACTATAGTGTACAACTGAAATTAATATAACACTGTATGTTAACTATACTGGATTTAAAACTAAATGTAAAAAATAAAAAATGAGGGGCGCCTGGGTGGCTTAGCCGGTTAAGCGTCCGACTTTCGCTTAGGTCATGATCTCGCGGTTCATGTGTTCGAGCCCTGCGTCGGGCTCTGTGCTGACTGGCAGCTCAGAGCCTGGAGCCTGTTTCAGTCTGTGACTCCCTCTCTCTCTGACCCTCCCCTGCTCATGCTGTCTCTCTCTCTCCTAGAAATAAATAAAAAAACATTTAAAAAATTAAAAAAAATAAAAAAATAAAAAAAATAAAAAATGACTGAAACAAAGATAGTAAAGTACAGTTTGATTGCTTATAACACAAGGAATCTCCCTTTTATATTTAATGTAGTGAAAAAACACCCACAACTTGTCTTGCCTTTTCCCTGAAATAGTGATTGTTTGCTTGGTGCTGAAACTTTCAAGAGAATTACAGAGAAAGGCAAAAGCAAATGCTAAAAGAAGTGAATGAATTTTCAATAAAGAATGCTTCTTATGAGGTATCATAAGAAGAAACTTAGAGAACTTGTCATTTTACACCCTGGACAACTTAGGTCCTAATACAAAACCATCCCTTACTAGTAACCTAAATGAATGTCTGCATTTTAATCCAACGTGGCCTGATGTGGTCACTCCCAGATGGAGTGAAGCTATTCCCAGTGGTCTGCATGGTCCTTTTGTTTGCCTGGATCTTTCACTATCTTTTGAGCACAGTATTGAGCATGGAATGCATTGGCTCACTGAAGGGGCGGGACTTTTGTCTCAATACAGTGCTTCCAAAATGATTACTGAGAAGATATTATGCTAAAGGTTTTACTGACACTGAAAGGCAGAACAGCTGCAGCTATATTCTACTTGCAAATTAAAATCCAAGCTGTGAATTTCAACAAATTAGATGAATTTGGCTAATTGTCTCTGCAGTTCATTACTAATGAGTCACGGACTTAACATATTTCTGGCATTTTCAGACTCTAGTATATCTTTTTAACAGGTACCTGCTGGGGCCAGACTGTATTTCCAGACTCTTTTGCTAAGCAGGTCTTGAAAAGTCCTGGATGGCCTTCTTCCTCAACGTGCGTTTTTTTTTTGTTTGTTTGTTTTGTTTTTTTGTTTTGTCCAGCTACACTATACAAAGCAAAAGTAACACTCAGGCCACTAATCTAATCTTTTCTTTTTCCTTAGGGTTACATGATACATCCCAAACCACCATGCCTGGCCTCACCACAAAGTCATCATCGGAATTACTCACATGATCATCTCGTTTCTTCAATTCATTTAGGTCTTTAAGACTGAAGGATGAGAGAATTGTGAGAGTTTCAGATTAAGCCTCAAAGGGCTTATCATCTCAGAAAAAGCAAGTGGGATAAGAGGTGAAATCAATAATTATCAGTCAGTGATTGAGTTGGAAAGTTTATTTCAAGGGAGAGAATATCTGGGCTATTGGAGGTTTCTCACCTATAGAACAGGAGTTTTTCTGTGCTTTTAGTCTGGGTTTTTAGTGGCAAATCAGAGATATAGCCTTGGGTTCTGCGGGACAATCTAGGGGAGATCTGAAGTGAAATGCATGGGAATGGATGGGAGAGAAATGGCCTCACTGCATACTGTTTCCTTACCTTCTCAAATTCCAGCAACAAGATGGAGCTAAAACCATCCATCACTACTTGTTCACAACATATTTTCTGCAGCTCTTCCATATACATTCCTCAAGAGATTTCTTTATCCTTTACCAGCTTCCTGGGAGGTTCATTTTAGCCAGATGTCACTGGATTTTAAATAGGGGGTGGCACGTCTCATTCTATAAGACCTCTTTGGAGCTTCTAATCTTAGATATGGCCCATTCAACTTTGGATTTGGCAAGAAAAAATGAGTCACCCAGTGCTGGGAGCCGTTTCTGAACTCATAAGTTGAGAAAGAACTCCTTGTGAGGTTAAGGTAAGTTGCATGGACTCTTACCATCAGATGGCGACCAATATCCACCCCCACCCAATTGTTTCTGATTGAGCACCGACCCCCAAGGCATCTTGTTGATCAGTATTTGGAGTGACTTATTCTGGCCGCGATATGCTGATTGCACCTTGTGAAGGAACCTACTGTAGGAACTTCTTCTTTTGTGATTATGAAAGCAAACATTTGTGTTTCCTGAAGACCTGTGTTTCTTAATACTTCCCCTTTTTTTAATGTTTTATTTATTTCTAGGAGAGAGAGAGAGACAGTGTGAGCAGGGGAGGGTCAGAGAGAGAGGGAGTCACAGACCGAAACAGGCTCCAGGCTCTGAGCTGGCAGTCAGCACAGAGCCCGACGCAGGGCTCGAACCCACGAACCACGAGATCATGACCTAAGCGAAAGTCGGACGCTTAACCAACTAAACCACCCAGGCGCCCCATCTTAATATTTCCCATTAAACAAACAGGCTAATGACTCCTGCTCACAAAGAACTAACTTTGCCTTTTTTATGCTAAAAACATGGTCTTATACGCTAAAGATACCTTCCTTCCCCATAGGATAAGTATCTAAATCAGCTACCTCTATCACTATTGATAAAGGTTATGCATGAGTCTTCTACAAATGTATGTTCTGGGAAATTATTGCATATCAAAGAAATTTGTCATCAGAAATCATTGTCTAAGGCAAATGTCACTTCTGTGCCATCCCCCAAACACTTAAGTATAAAATAAAGTTGAGCCCCAGTCAGAGCAGAGATGCCTGCCTGGTGATCAGAAAGATTCTCATGGCTTTCTCACTCTCTCTTGCCGACACCGTCCATCCTTCAGGGACCCCTGGACCTGGCTGGAGCGGGACTCCAGCAACCCAGCACACATTTCAGAAAGATCGCCTTGTTAGGTTCACAACTTACTAACATACACCAGGCAGAAAAATGAGTTCTCCACCAACCCAATAACTGGGTCAATCAACTCGGGAGAGTTTAGGTAAATTAAGAACTATATACACAGACATTATAAAGTGGAAGTTCTGAAATCTAATAACACTCAAATATCTTTTTTTCTTAAAAAGTAATTTCTATATATTTCTCATGCGCAAGAGTTGCATGCTCTCTGACCAAGCCAACCAGGTGCCCCTCAAATATCTTTTTGAATGAGCAGAACTGAATAGTTCAGAAGTTACTCTAACTTTGAGAATGCATCGTCCCATGACCTTGGCAAGGAATGATTCCTCCAGGTAATATCGCAAATATTAACAGCTCACAAATTATATCGGACTCAACCACACATCAGCAAGACTTCCAGCTTTGAGCACCAGTGGGCTGCACACAGCATGTTAGACTTCAGATCAGCCCTGGTGCCTCTGTGGTGGCCTCACGTGGCTGGGCGCACAGAAAACCTGACTCAATGTTTGCTCTATCATCTGACTCATTGTAACATGCTTATTGTCGCATACAGGAACTAGGGACACAGTGTCCCATCTCCATCCCAGAGGCCACGTGGGGCCAGCTTCCTCATGACATGTCCCCTGTGCTGAGCTTTCAGCTGTAAAATCTCTAAGAGATTATGGGGTAGAAGGGGTCACCACCTTTTTTTTGAGAGGTTTCAGAGGCTCCTCAGTCTATTTTATAGGCTCTCCCAAAGACGGATATTATGACATACCAATTGTGTCTCCACGGTTTGAGGAATCATGAGCTATGTCACATAATTTCTCATCATTTCTGAGCTCTGAGCCGGCTCCCAATAATAAGCACCATTTTTCTCAGTGACTGCCTTTCTCTGCTAGTTGTGACAGGCAAAGGACAAGGCACCACACTGACTGCACTAAAACCTAACCACATCTACCATGCTGTTGATACTTTCTCTTTTCAAAAGCAGTGATGTCCCATGAAATGTAAGTAACCAATTTATCTCATGCTCTGTCCTTTATTCTTCAAAATCCCACTGGTTGGCATTAGTTCATACTCTGCTATGGTTTGAACGTTACTTTCTTTTTATTTTAAAGTATATTAGAAATAAAAACAGGGGTGTCCCCCAGACTCCCATCCCATTTGAAGAAAATTCAGTATGCAGAAACTTGATAGATTGGTTGGGGATTTATTATTCATTATTAAAAAGAGTTTCTTTTCAGGGCGCCTAGGTGGCTTAGTTGGTTAAGCGTCCAACTTTCACTTAGGTCATGATCTCGCGGTTTGTGGGTTCGAGCCCCGCGTCGGGCTCTGTGCTGACTGCCAGCTCAGAGCCTGGAGCCTATTTCAGAGTCTGTATCTCCCTCTCTCTCTGACCCTCCCTGCTCACGCTGTCTCTCTCTCTCTCCTAGAAATAAATAAAAAAAAAAAAAAAGAGTTTTTTTTCAAGAGTCTCTAAATAAGAAGTTTGTGTATCCGGCTCCACTACAGTAACTTTTTAAAAGTCCCACTTAAAAATAATTCAAAGTCTATCTAGGGTTTAAGAAAAAATGTCTATTATTTATGTTTCAATACAACTGGAATGACATTGTATCTGAATTGAATGTCTCAACCAGCAGCAGTACAAGCTGAATAAAGCAGGTGTAAACTCTTTCCTCATTTCTGACTTCTATTCTCTTAGGTTGAATGTGACTTTCCCAGTATCAGGGAAGAAGACTGATAAACATTAATGAATTCATGGATTGGCAGGCAATGGAATGGTGATCAAATGGAAGAAAAAAAAAAATCTTTCTTTCAGTGTCTCTAATAAGTGCTCTGGAATCCTGAATATAAGCCTGGTACACTGATGGCAGAACAATATAGATGAACTCAAGGGAGTTAAAAGAATAGGAACATACATGATTAGAAAGTAAGGAGAGTGATTTATGGGCAAAGACCCACAGAACTAAATACTGTCCGGATAGGTTACTTGAGTAGGAAGCCAAGCTTGTAAGTGACAGCCTAGTAATTGAAGAACACAGGAGGGAGAAGAATCTTTTAAGGGGGTAGACAAAAAGGTTAAGTAGGGGCAGTGGAATGGAATAAAATGCCCTTGTTTATATATTTAAAAGACCCTCGGAGACAACCTTCTGAATTCCAAATTAGCTGAGTCATCAGAGGGGTCTCTCAAACGTAAAAAGATCAAAATGCCGAGCCATAAACCCCTGAAATGGTTGTGTTTGCAGCTCAGAAAGGAAAAAGCAGAGAATAAAAATCTTGGTTAGACATTGAAAACCTTTCCACTTCCAGATGGTGAGAAATATTAGATCATGAAGGAGGTCCCTGAGGGAATGGACAGAAATCACTGTGAAGCTCTTAAAATCAGACTGCCCAAAGCAACAGAAAATGTAGCAGGGACAGAGGGCCTGTGTTAACAAAGAGATGAACACAGACACAGTCATCCACCGTCTCTCCCTTCTCCAAACTAGTCTTCCCTGTCTGTTAGTGGCATCAACATCTCTCCAGACCAGCTTTCCTCACTGGTCAGCCAATGGCCAGCTCTAGTTTCATTTGGTGCACTTTTGTCAGTTTCATCCTTCCTGTGTACTTTTTTCACATCACCCGTCATTGCCTTCTTGCAGTGACGACTCATAGGAATCCTGGAATTCTACCTTGTCCTTAATACCTCACCTATCTACTCATTTTTCTTATCAACGCCAGATCCTAATGTACCTTCCTTGTTCACGTGCTTCCTTGTTCAGAACCCCTTATTCCTAATAGAACTATTCCAGCTAATAAATCATAAAGGTATGATACAGTATCACCATTTTGCAACTCTTAATGAAATAATGTATTTAGCATTGATCAGCAACTTAAAAATCATTAGATAAAGAGCTAAAAGGAAGCTTAATAATGAAACTTTCAGGCAGACATCTGAACCCACTGATCGGTTTTAGCATGACAAAAACAGAGACAAAGTACATCTGATGGAAGAACACAATTTAACTTACGAAGAATTTTTGCCAATAAATCTAAACCGAATAATCAAATATCTAGATAGAATTACTAGTTTATAGAAAATCAAGGAGCTATGTTAAACAAAAGTATGTTAAACAAAATCCAGAATACGGAAAAATTTAAGGGATTAATGACTCAGTTTCTTCAATAAATAGAAGGGAAAGGAAAAAAAGGAAATAGAAGATGAATCTATAGATTCAATGAGACTAGAGATGTATCAACCAAATGTAATGTGTGGACTTGACTTAGATTCTGGTCCAAACAAACTATATATAAGACATAGTTATAGCCCCAATAGTGATCTTTAAAGGCTATTGGATACTTGATGATATAGTACCTGGTAAATTATAGGAGCAGAGGTAGGATTCAGTAATGTTAATACTTTTTTAAAGAATTTTTTTTTGCAGATACACACTAATATATGACATATTAAGAAAAATGAAATATCATGTACAAGATTTGCTTCAAAATAATCAAGAGGGAAGGTGAAAGTGGGTATAGATATAGGTGAAAGAAAATTGTCATGACAATTGCCAAAGCTCAGTGATGGTACATGGATTTCATTATACTATGTTTTCTATATTGTATATGTTTGAAATACTCCACAGTAGAATGCTTTTTAAAACAGTGAACTGACTGGGGTGCCTGGGTGGCTCAGATGGTTAAGCATCTGACTCTTGGTTTTGGTTCAGGTCATGATCTCTTGGTTCATGGGTTTAAACCCTGTGTTAGACTCCATGTTGACAGCACAGAGCCTGCTTGGGATTCTCTCTCTCTCTCTCTCTCTCTCTCTCTCTTTCTCTCCCTCTCTCTGCCCCTCCCTGGCTTGCGTGATTTTTCTATTTCTCTCTTTCAAAACAAATAAAAATAAACTTTAAAAAGAGTCAACTAACAAAGATCTTTAGTACACCAAATTTGCCGCACCAAGATAATCAAGGGGAGTCACTGTCAGAGCCAAATAAAATGCATTCTTTGGAGAACTGAACTGTTTAAACATGGAAATTGAATGTTTATTTTTGCTTCTTCCGGGGGGCAATAGATTCTTAAACCTGCTGACTTTCTAGGTTTTCTCTCCATTTTCTATTAATTTCATGGTTTGTTTTTTTTTCTCTGTGACACACAGCTCATAAGTTATTCAACATTTTGTGGCAGCCATGATTTGCAATTTGGGTTTCTGCTCTGGCCATTTGGTGATCTCTGTTGAATAGATGATATAGATGTTTTTGCTGTTAGATGAGAAACAACATAGGTTCCAATCTTAGTCACTTGTTTGTCTATTGGTGAGTTCAAACCAATTAAGAATTTTGTGGCCACTGAGGAAGAGAAAAACTCTAGACAGTGAATTTTTGTGTTTATGTGGTGACTTTGAACTATACCTGAAATGAGAAATTTTCTCTGTGTGTGTATGTCTGTAATCAAGAAGACTTTTAATTCTTGTTGGTATGAAACTTTTTTCTACCTCCAATGGTTGAATAAATTAGATTATAATGTACCTTGAATTAAAGGATCTCTATACTGATTCAGAGAGATAATATTTCTAAAACACTCAGAAAATGAGGAAATTGATCTTAGAAACTTAAAATATGCTAGGCTTTTAAAAGAAAAAATTATCACAGAAAACCCCAGCTTAAAAATGTTTTTATATAAGAATTACAAGTTCACACAATTAAAATGAATCCTTGGCTTAATAATTCAGGTTTAAGGAAGAAAAGTATTCACCTGTATAGCTTTTCCCAAATTTTATCAGGATAAAATACAAGAGAATATTTAGTTTTTATAAGATTAAAGTTTGTTTTCTCATCAACAAACCAGTTCATCTGATAGTTCTAAATATTTTATATTGGGTTATTTATCAAGAAAAGCTCATGTTACTCCTACATAATACTTAAGACAAATGTTACTCTGTGTTCAATTAATTTGAGTCTTTATTCTGAAACTTTTTATTACATTAGGAATCATATCTATAGTGTATTATCTTGAACATATATCTAAGACCCTTAGATAACATAAAGCTTTAGACTAATATAAAATTAATTAATGAATAACCACTGGTCACCCAGATAATTTTAAGAATGTCTACATTTTATCTTACTTTTAATTAATTTATTTTGAGAGAGAAAGAGAAAGCATGAGTTGGGGAGAAAGATGAAGAGAGAGAGAGATTCCTAAGCAAGCTCTACACTGTCAGCTTGATGTGGGGCTCAAACCCACGAACCATGAGACCACAACCTGAGCCAAAATCAAGAATTGAACCTTTAACTGACTGGGCCACCCAGGCACCTCTAGGATGTCTACATTTTAAAGCACAGATATTAAACATAATTGTAAGTGTATATGCTTTGTTTCTACGTTTATGCGATGTGGAATTCCTCTATCTTTGGGTCACATTACTAAATATGTTTAGTTTTTCCACTGTAGGAATATGTAGACAGGGAGTCATTGGCTGTGAGGTGTGTGTTATGTGTATTCATGAGCTTTGCTAGTTTCCTAAAATGCTTATATATGACGGACAGTTCTTATTTACACTCTAATTTTCTCTATGAAGTAGAAGTTAGCTACTTTGATACTATACTGAGAACAATGGTGACAGAGAAGTATGCATTTGTAGGCAAAGTAATGAACTATGTTTTTGTTTACCAAGATTCAAAGAATTTTGGGCCATGTGGGTGGCTTAGTCGGCTAAACCTTGGATTCTTGATTTCGGCTCAGGTCATGATCTTACAGTTTGTGGGATCAAGCCTTATGCAGAGCCTGCTTGGGATTCTCTTTCTCCCTCTCTCTCTGCTCCTCCCCCATTTGTGTACACACACTCTCATTCTCTCTCGAAGTAAATAATTAACATTATATATATAATTATATATATGTACATATATATAATGTATATAACATATATTATATATATATAATATTTTTAAAAATGTTTTTATTTACTTGTGTGTGAGAGAGAGAGATAACATGAGCAGGGGAGGGTCAGAGAGAGAGGGAGATACAGAATCCGAAACAGGCTCCAGGCTCTGAGCTAGCTGTCTGCACAGAGCCCGACGGGAGGCTCGAACCCACGAACCGTGAGATCATGACCTGAGTCGAAGTCGGACACTTAACCGACTGAGCCACCCTGGTGCCCCATATAATATTTATATTTACATGGAATTTTTTTCATAGAGTATCTGGTTGTTCCAGAATTCAGTACCTGAAGAGGACGGTAAAAGACAAATGTTACATGGATGCAGAAAGGTGTAGAAGGTTTATAGAGAAGATACCCTTATTTCCCTTGCTTTATAATACCTGAATCTGAAAAGAAGAAATAAAATGTCTTAAAATTTTTATGAAAGTTGGGTTGGTTTTGATGGGTTAATCCATAAGAAAAATTTTCTGTGTATTTGTTACTGCCAAATATTATATTTATGAAAAGTTAGAATTTGATTTTCTGCCTGTTAAAATGATAAATTTGTTTTAGAGCTCTTAACAAGAAGTTATTCTTTACTTTTTGTGTGAACTGCTCAGAAGGCATAGACTCTGTATCTTACCAAATAGTCTCCTTTGAACATATTCTGATAAAAGTATTGTAAGATGAGCTTTATTTAAGTTTTCTACTCTTGTCTGACTTTCATATTTCCATATCTTTGAATAGTGACCCAGTATCACCGAGCCAAATACTCATTAAATTCTGAGGATTATGGGTGCCTGGGTGGCTCAGTCAGTTAAGCACCTGACTCTTGATTTCAACCTCACAGTTTTGCGAGTTCAAGCCCTGCATCGTGTTCTGCACACTGACTACACAGAGCCTGCTTGGGATTCTCCCTCTCTCCCTCTCTCTCTACCCATCCCCTGCTCATACTCTCTCTGTCTCTCTCAAAATAAATAAACAAACTTTAGAAAAGAGAAAAGAATAAATAAAACAAGAAAAAATAATTAATTAGGAAATATAAGGAGAAAAACAACAAAAGTGGGTGGTGTCATTTTTTTCTCTCTCCCATTTAGATATGAAGCTATAATGAGTAGCTTTGGGAAAGACATATTATAAAGAAAAATAATTATTACATCTAAAGAGAACCTACTTGTGATCTAAAAGAGTTTAAAACCAATAATGAGCAATGATACTGTACATTTCTTTAGTCAATATGTATGTTAAAGCAGCTTTTTCAAACTTTTAGCCATGCCCAAATACTTTATGGAGAAGTGAAAGGAAAGGCTGCTTACATAGTTACCCCAAGTACTGTCATCCTCATTATATAGCATTAACAGAACATCAACAACTTTTGCAGAAGAGTCTGTTGCCCTGAGTTTCCTGACTCAAATTTCTTTGTAGAAAAATAAAGAAATGAAAAAGAGCCCAATATTTTCAGGGTGATTAAATCACACTTATACCAAATCTCTAAAACAAACCCATCAAGCCAGTTAGATGGAATATGGTAGGTCAGTGTCATGGCCACTATTAAAAACATTTGTTTTGATCAATACAAGGATTTTCACAATAATTTATTATATATTTGCCATACTAAGTTCCTGTAATCATACACAAAGAATAAACCAGAGTTTTTTTGACACCTCGAAGATTCTCTTCCACCATTCAATTTTATAGAAATGAAAAATGAGGGTCAAAAATATTAGGTGACTTATCTAAGGCTACATAGCTAGTTTTGAATAAACTCCAGTTCACTGTTCTTTTTATCTAGTGAACATGGAAGTGGGGGCTATGCAAGATTTTGGAACCTTAGTCCAACATTTTTATTTTTTCTCTTTAGAAATTAAAAAGATCTTATAGAGAAACTCACATGAATAGCAATCACCTCTACTCTCATACTTCAGAATTAGCAATAGTTTTTTTCCTATGTGCTTCTAAGTCTCTTTATCTTTAATACAATGAAACCTACTGAAAAAAGACCCTGTTAAATATCATCCCAAGTGCTACCTGCTTTCTCTTCTCCCAAGGGTAACAGGAGCTGGACTTGAGATGCAAAGTTTTAGTCCAGTACTGTCCTCTAGAAATATAATGTGAGCCACATATGTAATTTTAAATGTCTACAAGCCACATATCAAAAAGGAAAAAACACACAAAAAAGTGGACTTAATTTTAATAATATATTTTAAATTATTACCCAATATATCCCAAATATCATTTCAATAGGAAATCAACATAAAACAATGTTAGTCTGCTATTTTTGCTTCCTTTATAAAAATAAGTCTTCAAGGGGCGCCTGGGTGGCTCAGTCAGTTAAGCGTTCAACTTCAGCTCAGGTCATGATCTCACGGTTCCCAAGTTCAAGCCCCGCGTGGGGCTCTGTGCTGACAACTCAGAGCCTGCAGCCTGCTTGAGGTTGTATGTCTCCCTCTCTCTCTCTTCCCCTCCCCTATTCACGCTTTGTCTCTGTCTTTCTCTCTCTCTATCAAAGACATAAACATTAAAAAAATAAAAATAAAATAAAATAAATCTTCAAAACCTGTGTGCAGTTTACACTTACATGTGTAAGTCAATGCACACGTCAATTCAGATTAATGGCGTTCCAAGAACTTGCTTGCCAAATGTGGCTCATGGCAGCTCTTATCTATTTTAAAAATGGTTTTTCATTTATATGTATATATTTACACTCACTATTTACAGTATTGTTTCTGAATTGTTAGTTTACATTTATATAAGTAATATGCTGCTGGTATCATTCTCTACTTTTCTTTCTTTCTTTCTTTCTTTCTTTCTTTCTTTCTTTCTTTCTTTCTTTCTTTAACATTATTAAGTTTAAGATCTATATGTGATGATGTATGTAAATCAAGTTAACATATTTAAATTGCTATGCTGTATCCCACTGTGTGAGTACAAAACATTTTATGTATTCATTACCCCCCTCACACACATTTAGGTTGTTTTCAGTCTTTTACTTATGGATAAATGCACAATGAACTGTACTTGTTTACAACTTTCTAATTTTGCTGACTAAGGGAGAGATGTGGAGGGAAATCTGTAACTTCCCCACTGTCACAAAGGGAGATGATCTCATGTTTCTGTCTTGAGGGAAATGACAGGAGGAGATTTTCATCAAGAAGTATTGTAATCAAAATCACTTGAGTGTTGTTTCCAAATCACTTAGCTCTGCCCCCTCACACCTATCCTCATCCCTAACCCCCATACCAGTTTAGATCTGAGGTGGTGATGGTATTGAACTTTATCTGATCCCTGAGGTTTGACAGTCAAGAAATCTCCCCATTCCTTTATATTCTGGGAAATGGCTAACCACAAAGGACCATGTTGCCTTTGCATATTCCAAGATAAGAATGTCCTGACCTCCTGAATCCCATGACTTACTGTGCATCTCTCCTCCTGACTCTTTCATTTACTTGCCTCTATAACACCCCCCATTTTCTCACAGATTTTCTCTCCAGAACATCTTTGAAAGTTCCTCATTAATGATAGGTGTCCCTATTGCAATAGCTTGAAAACAACTCATCTCCTTAATTTTACAGTATGTTTGTTTTCACAGTTTGGATGCCATGACCTTGGACAGTCGTGCACTCTGATTTCATAGCCCCATTGGCTCCACCCAGGACAAGAAGTCAGTGAGTCTGACTCATGCCTTGCTCTCCACTGCTGTCCATTGGCAAGAATGTGACTTAGTTTCCTTTTGAGTACGGAGTTGATTTCTGCTTCTGGCTTCTTTGGCTTCGTGTTTTGACCATTTGATGATCTCTGTGAACAGATCAATGGTTTATAGTGGTCCCTCTCTGGGGTGAGAGACAATAAATAATCGGGTTTGTTAGTCTTTTCTGTTTGTTTGCCTACCTGTCTATATAGGGCTCAAATTAAAGATTCATACCCACTGTGAAGAAAACAGCTCTTTGATATGAACCAGTGAGTTTTGTAATTATGTGTTTACGCTTGACTCATGGCTGCAATTTTAGAATTGGAGCTATAAGGTCTCTCTATGCCTGTAGGATTGTGCATCTGTAATTCAGAAAGGCTTTTATCTTTCATTGTGTGATAGGTAAAGATGGTATTACTAAATCAGATTATAAAATCCCTTAAAAGAGCTCTATTTTGATGGCATTGCAATAAGTTATCACTTATATAAATTGAATATTCCTAATATTTCCAGAAATTAAGGAAATTAAAACTCAGATACTTTAATGTGGTAGACTTAAAAATTATCTTTATAGAAACCAGCTTAGATATGCTTTAGGAATTGAAGTTCACATAATGTACATAAAGCTTTGGCAAATAAGACTGGCTTAATATTTTTGGTTTATTAAAAATAACCATGTCTTCTCTGATTAGGGTTAAGAATAATATATACATAGATTTTTTTTTGTTCTACTTGGAAGTGTTCTACATGAAGTCACACAGGTTTAGTGATTGATTAAGCTGGTAGAAGTAATATTTAAGATTGTTAATGTTTAAAATATGAAAAATGTGAATTTGTGTCTAACCAAATAAAGTCATTGTAATAACAATTTTTATTTTAACAGTGATTATGTTTTATAGTTTGCCAGCAGGAAGATAATTTCTAAGATCTGTAGGAAACATAAAAGCTTTGATTTATGCTAAATTGAGTTAACTAATAGATATTCATTGAATGCCTAGATCATTCAAAGACGGAATACTGAAACATTAATATATAAGCATAAGTTTATTTTTTGTCTTTTATGTGTTACAGAAGGAAAGAGGAACTATGGATTTGAGTCTGCCAATGAACATGTTCATTTTTACCACTTTGAGAAGCTGTATTATAAGGATGTGTATGGCTATGAGGAGGTGTGGGATGTTTATTCATGAGCTCAGCTCATCTGCTGAAAAGTACTGATGTGTGACAGACAGTTCACAGTTATCTGCCTCCTAGTTTTCTCTATGAAATGGAAGTTACTGAGGTTAAATAATATGTGAGTGAGACTTTACCAGGAGCAGTAGCAGCAGGAATGTATAACTTTGTGTGCAAGGTGTGCAGGACACATTTCTGTTAAAGAAAAAAAGAGCAATTTTGTTCTGAGGTAAAATAACTGGGTATTATCTTGTAGGACAAAACCAGAATGGATGTAGGAAGTTCATGGAAAGGAAATTTTATTTACCTTAGTCAATGCTAGCTAAGGTTTAATGGGTTTATCTATAAGATTTTCAAAGAAGAGCTTATGTTTATATTTGTCTGCTTTAAAAGATTGTAAAAGGTTTTTTTTTTTTTTTCCAACTGAGTAATCTGATAGAATGAAGGAGAATAATATTCTTCATGAACAGTAAAGGGAAATTGATAATGCTGAACTTTAGTCCTCCACTCTTTTATGTTCTGGGAAATGGCTAACCGCAAGTGACTACCATGCCTTCCCTTATTCCAAGATATGAATTGTCTCTACCTTTTTCTCCAGTCTTGTAAGACTCATTGTCTCTCCTTCTCCATGACTCTTGTTTACCTGTAGCCCCCAGGTTTTCTTCCTCCATTTTGAGACAATCTTTATTAGTGAATGGTGTCCCTCGTGCAATAGTCTGAATAAAACCATCTCCTTAATCATCCAGTGCACATTCTGCCTTTCACAGGACTACAGTTCTTAAATTAAGTGACCTTTGTGACTTAATAAATGTAATAAGCAATGCATGTAAAAACTAAAAGAGGGCAAAATGATCTATTTTATGATGACTTTTGTGGAAATGAACCTTGGAAAAAGATTTGAAGGCGAGGAGGGGAAGAAGAAGTTTACCCTATGGATGATAGCCACAAAAAAACCCAAATGCTCCTCTGTATGCACCACCTCCAGGGGAGGTCAGAAACAGTTAGAAACAAAGTAATTACTACTGGATTTCTAATACCAAATCAGACATTTTGGAAAATAGCTGAAAGAGTAACCATCAATGCATGTCCTTCTACTGTAGGAGCTAGAATTTTTTTTATCGAGGGTTATTAAGCTCCATAGGGCAGGAAGGACTGACAGCAGACCCTTTAAGTCATTAGCCATAGAGAAAAGAGTTAGTAATTATTAAAGAGCAGTTTCCTACTCCCAAGATACAAAGGTTCATCCAAATTAGGAAGGAAGAATCAGAGGGTCAGGAATAATTGGCTGGTACCTTAGAATAAATTCACAGTTGAAGATGGATTATGTAAATTTTGGTAGAAATCCTACATTCCAGAAGACAAAACACATTGCCTGGCCTACCAGGGTGTCGCCTGAGGAACTGAAGGCCTCAGAGAAGAGCTCTATGTCAATCAGAAGTTGAGGGAGGTATCTGGGAGTGAGGACATTGATATGAGCACCACAATGTAGGGTGGAAAAATTAGTAATGCTGCTAAGAATTCCCCAGCTCCCAAAGAGGAGCACAGAATTATCTTTTCTGTTGGGTTGAGGTGATTAGAATGCCATCTGGGGTCCAGGTCAGGATCTTAGATAGCTATAGGAGATGTAACAGGGTCAGAAATGGATTACCAAGACCACGTGAGAAATGCTACACCTCAGAGATGGTCAAATAGGACAGTGTAGCAGGTAGGCCAGACAGCCCTCATGTGACTCTAGGATGATAAGTCAGAATAAGTCAACCATCTTGAAATTTACATAACATCCAGGGAAAGACAGTAACCTAGAGTAGTTTCTGGATTGAGTCAATAGACACAAAAAAATACAGTTTTTAACTGGAAGTGAATTAATGAGTTTGAATTGATGTGATGTAGGTTTTACCTACCTAATGGCAATGGGTACTTATCAGCTACATTAAGTTCAGTTTTTAAAAAATCACATCTTTGGACACTTGCACTTATGAATGTGAAATGTCATTACCTACTGTGAATTATAGATGAGTGAAACTAGCAAAAAAATAGGCAAGAGAGATTGAAATAAGATTGATCACAGCATAGGAATGACTATCAGAGTTTTCTGGAACATGATCCGATCTGGAACATGACCTTTGGGTCAAGGACAAAGGAACTTGATTTTAAGAAACAGCATGATACGAGGCTTATAGAACTCTTCTCTAAGAGAGAAAGCATAGAAGAAAAGGATGGTGGATTGTCCACATCCCAGGTAGAGAACGTTTCTTTTTCTCTGACTCCAGGATCACCCAGGCAAATCTCTGTATATGCTGTGCCTTCCTGAGTAGATGATCTAACAGGGTTATCCCAAGTGTAATGTTGGCACATTTTCCACATATTATATCCCAACAATCTGCACATGTGGACATCCATAGTTCCATAGAGATGAGTGTATTTGTAGGGGAAATGTGACAGAATATGTGAAGTTCAGTATAATCCTTGAAAGTCCAGACTGTCTGGTTACTAGACTCACACAGATAACAGATCATAGCTCTTTGGACAAATACTCCTCCCTCTGAACATAAATAAAAGAGCAATATGGCTTACAGACTGTCCCCTAGATTCTCGGGTTTTGTGAATTGGTTTACTGAAACTTATCATCCTTCAATTTTTGTGTAAGTTGGGCAATAGACTGATTTTGTTTAGTTTAGTTTTGTTTTAGACTATCTGAAACATGCATGTCTGTGCACGCGCGCACACACACACACACACACACACACACACACGTATACTGTGCCCTTATATAGTAATGGCTTCACCTCATGCTCCTCATGTTCTCTGGATTTTTTCTTTCGTTATACCTGCTCTTGGAAAAATTCTTCACACTGATGTAAAACTGCTAACAGTTTGAAATGCGTATCTCTTAGCGAAGGAGAAACTCTTAACAACATCAAAATCTGAGACTGAATAAAAAAATTCTAATAATGACATAGCAGGCTGCATCCAAGTGGATGAGAGACTATCTGGGGACTATACCTCTTACAGGACCTGCCCGAAATCATACTACCTAATTGGTAACCTCATCTGTGTGTAACCTGGCCCTGGTGGGACCAAGAAACATTTATCTGGTTCAGAATCAGAGTTAAGCTTTTGGGGAAGGCAGATGAAAGGGTAGTGCATTTGATGGAAGTTTGGAAACATATACCATTGGGTATATTAAATAGTCAACTGGTATTCATGATCGTTTCCTAAACAGAAACAGAACCTTAAGGAGTAGCTCTTTATGCAAAAAGCAGGATAGATTGGAAGGAACAGTGGTTGAAATCAGACAACCTAATCATAGCACGTTTCTAACGGTACATCTCTAAAAGTCTGTTCATTGATGTGTCATAAGTGAAGTTTCTCAATGCAGGCAAGTTAGGGTATTCCTAACATGAAATGCTGTTTCTATGTTCTCTTGCCTAACAACAACTTAGCCACAAGTAAACAAGCTTCTGTGAGATTCTTGATGTGAACAACTTGCATCTTATTGAAAGATGATAACAATCTCGCGACTTCAGCAACAACCCTGTCAACATAAGACAACGCAGCAGTAACCCTGGTCCTTCCCCAGCAAGACAAAATCAAGCAGGCCAAGTCCATTGGTCTCCTAGCAGGAGTCACCCGGATTAGGGAGACTCTCTTGGATTAGGGGGACGGGCCCATCCTATGATCGGAACAGGACACTAACACCTGCATCACTTTGGCTCTGAGCCTTCTGCCCTTCTTTTTCTTCTTTCTCCTTTTAAATCACTTCAGGAGCCTTGTTCCATTAAAACACACTCAATCTGAGCCACTTCTGACAAAGATGTAGAGGCCTCTCATGCAGGCTGATGATTTAATATCCCGGGCAGGCTAATACACATGCCCCTTCAAACTTGTATTCTTGGATCATTTGTTCACATTTATTTAAGAGGGGAGGTTGAGAGAAGCCTGGGGGAAGGACACAGAAGGATCCTAGCAAGAGGCAGCTGTGCTCAGATCCTCCTGCTAATTCTTCACAGTCAGTTCTGGCTCTAGAAAGTTATACACACCCTCAGTCAAGCAAAAGCCCCTACAATTTTCTGGGCTGACCTGTCCTAGGAGGAAGTTAAATGAACATTTTATGTTTCTGGACCATAACCCTAAGGGTGAAGGAGTCTTTCCAACTTTTCTAAAAGGTTTTTGAACCTCTTAGAAATGTAGGTATCACCTAATATCTACAGTTTCTCCATATGCAATAAAGGCTCTGGCATTTCCTAGCTGTGTAACTCTGGACAATTATTTAACCTCTCCGTGCATTAATTTACGAATCTGTAAAATGGCAACGCTATCTACATCAGAGCATTATTGTGAGATTTAGAGAAGTCAATATACTTAATACATTTAGAACAGTGCCTGGAACAGATTGAACTGCAAATGAGCATTTTCTATTATGAGTGGACTATGAAGAAGAAATTAGGTAATTACGGTTTTCCCAATCTCCTTTCATTTTCAGAAATGTTCGATCACTCCAGTAATGTTTGTTGCTTCACATAAATTAGCATTTTGGATACCTGCTTGGTTGGCCCATTTCTTAGTCAGGCTCTGAATCCCTAATAGATAACCATGCCAAAACATGGTAAAAGAATACTTAATTAAATTAGGCAGAAAATACAGTATCTTCTCAAAGCATGGGACACTAAGATGGATATACCAAGCCCTTCATGGGTACAGGAAGAATCAGGACAACATCACTGGTGGTGGCAGGGTTAGGTGGAGGTCAAGGGTTGGGGGCCATGAAGAGAAAACATACCCAATATCTGAAGGAAATACAATCATTATCTTGAAGAGATATCTGCTGCACTCTTGGGTATCACAATAGCCAAGACACGGAAACAACCTAAGTGTCTATTGACAGATGAATGGATAAAGTATGGTATAGATACATGTGGAATGTCATTCAGCCATAAAAAAGAAGGAAATCCTACCATTTGCAACGACATGGATGGACCTCAGGGTATTTTTAAGTAAAATAAGTCAGACAGAGAAAGACAAATACAGTATTATTATCTCACTTATATGTGGAATCTTATAAAAAGCGAAACTCAGAAACAAAGAGTAGAATGGTGGTTGCCACAGGCTGATGGATGAGGGAAAGGGGTGAGATGGTGGTCAAAGGGGATGAACTTCCAGTTATATGTTCTGGGGATTTATGTGCAGCATGGTAACTACAGTTGACCATACTGTACTATATACTTGAAAGATACTAAGAAAGTAGTTGTTAAATGTTTTTACTACAAAAACTGGTAGTTATGTGATGGATGATAAATGGCTATGTTAACTAACCTTATTGTGTTCATCATTTCACAATATATATGTGTATCAAATTATCACCTGTATGCTTTAAATTTACACAATGTTATATGTCAACTATATCTCAATAAACTTGGGGGTAGGGAAGAAAATATACCCAAACCTACATACTCAAATACTGACTTAACATATGTATCTCTAAAGGGGCTGTATACATTTTTCAGTGATGCTGCTATATTTACAAAGATATTTGGAAACTGGAAACTTCCAGAAACCAAATTAGAAGATATACATGAAACTAAATTATTGTTTTGTTTTTCACTCCAACCTCTGTTGGGCAGGGGATTTTCCACTGTATTCACTAGATGGGGTTCTGGAAGGTTCTTGGCCATTTCTGAAAAGAGACTTAGAAATAAAAATTTATATTTTTCTACCACTGAGGCTGTCCAAATCTCAGTTCTGAAAGTGGCACTAGCATTTGAATAAGATATTTAGTTTGTATTTTAGATAGTGATATGGTATTTCTACAGTTTTTGTTAAGAAACTGAGTTACTTTGTAGTCACCTTATCCGTCTTGTGTATTATTAAATCACTGTATTTTCTAGGTAAATCAAATTCAATGCCTCATGATCCTGCCCCCCCAAATTAATAAAATTAGCCATGTATTTATTCCATAACAGCAGTATAAGTTTGAATGAGAATATTTGTAAAGTAATTCTGAATTTTTGCTCTGTGAATGCAAATCATCGGCATTAAAGTCAGCAAATAAAACATGACAAAGACAGTCAAGGTAAGGGTTCTAAACAACTGCTCAAATACAGTGTTTAAGGAGCTATTTCCATGCTCTCCCTTGTAGCGGCTAATTTATCCTCTGTACCACATCCCTTGACAGGAGTAGAAGTGCACTACTCTGGGAATGCTCCCTGCATTATGGGGAAGTCATTTGTGACTGCTAAATGGCTTGCATCCTAGTATGACTGTGAGGTATCAGAATTGCATTCGCCCACGCCTTTCCACCAGAGATTCTGCTCAGTGGACTCTGATGTATTTATCATACAGTTTCACCCCTGAAGAAGTGCTTAACTAAGTTTGCCTTCAAATTTGAACTGGTAGGAGGATGTGGAAACACAGCAGGCAGGGCAAATATATTCAGATGGCAGGCCTTAGGCAAATTACAAGAAAAACCTACAGCTTTCCATGCCTGACATCAAGGCTACCTTGGAAAGTGCCAAGAGCATGCTCGAACCTATAGGCTGTTGTACAAGCATCTAGTTGACCTCTGGAATGGTGAAACACTGGCCAGAAAGTAAGAGACTGAACAGAACTGATACTTGGCTAACTTTAGACACTAGACATACAAAGGGCCATCCATAAGTTCTATCAGTAAAATAATGTGAGCTCTTCCTTTTATTTTATTAAGAAAATCAAAAGTTTTCAATACCTAAATCTTTAAATGGGAAGCCTTATTTTTGTTGTAAGATTAATAGCCTCAGCAAAGCTCTCTCTTGCTAGCAAATTAGGAAGACCATAACAGAGTAGAGGAGAATGTTAGCCTTCTTCACTCAATTAACAACTATTACTGGGAATTTACTTTGTACCAGACACTATCATAGTGCTGGAGAGATAATGTGAGTTAAGACATGAAAACAGCCCTTGAAGGGCTTACTGTTTGAAAAGAGACAGAGAGGGGTCGCTGCCTTTGGCTCAGGTCATGATGTCTTGGTCCATGGGTTCAAGCCCTGCGTCGGGCTCTCTGCTGACATCTCAGAGCCTGGAGCCTGATTCAGATTCTGTGACTCCGTCACTCTCTGCCCATCCCCAGCTCGTGCTCTGTCTCTCTCTGTCTCAAAAATAAATAAATGTTAAAAAAAAAAAAGAGAGACAGATAAATAACAGCCCCACCTATAAGGGGGACTGTACACAACAGAAAGAACATTCTCTAGGTTTGAGGATAATAACCAACTACATGGGAGAGTTAAGCTTCATAAAATTATTTATACTGGAGATGGCTTAAAGGTTGAGAATTCACCATAAAGAGTCCAGAAAAGCCTTCTCTGGGGTTGAAAGCACAGATGCACCTGGCATATCAGAAGGTGTTATCGGTTGAACTGTGTCCCCCCAAAACTCATATGTCGAAGTCTTAACTCCCAGCACCACAGAATGTGACCTTATTTGGAACTAAGGCCATTGCAGATGAAATTAATTAATTCAGGAAGAGATCATAGGGAAGAGGATAGACATTATAAAATGGGGAAATTTGGACAAAACAGTCATCACACAGGGAGAATGCCATGTGGAGATGAAGGCAGAGATCAGGGAGACACCGCAGAAGACACAGCACCCTGAGGATTGCCAGCAACCACCAGAAGCTTGGGGAAGTCTGGGTCAGATTCTCCCTCATGACCCTCAGAGTGGTGACCTCCCTAGTAGCTCCTAGATCTCCACTTCCAGCCCCCAGGGTCCTGAGACAATACATTTGTGCTGTTTTGCAGAACTTTGTGAAGACAAACTAACTAACAGAAACTAACACAGGTGGAATGGCAAGATGTTCTGTTTGGTGGACTGTGTAGGTGTGAAGTGGAGAATAAGGACCCTAGGGAATGAAGCTGAAAGGGAGACTAAGCTCTTATCCAGGCAGGGTCTTTTATGTCCAGCTGAACAAGTCCATCTCAGATTTGTTGATGAAAGGGAACAGCAATTTTTAATGAAGGAATAAACCTCTGGGGAAGGTAAGAAGTTGGAGGCTTAAACAAGTGGCAGAAACCAAAGTAAAGAATTTTTGACCCAGAGTCCACGAGCCCAGGCACAAGAATAGAAGGTTGTGAGACCCTTGAAATTTTGGGTAAAATTTTGTGTAGGTGTGAATCATTACAGCCTGTTAGTTAAGTGCACAAATTTTGAAGTCAGGCATCAGTTCCAAATCCCCATTCTAACACACATTAGCACAAGGCCATCATCCAATTATGTCTCTTCCCTAAGGCTCACTTTCCTCAACTAGAAAAGGGGGATGACTTTATACTATACGTTGGTTATGAGAATGTAATGGTATATTGTACATAAAGTACTTAGTATGGTGACAATGAATAAATGCTTTTTCATAAATGTTTCCTATTATTGTTTCTTTATTTTCATTTCCTATGTGCAGGTGATGCCTCAACACTGAATTCATAGAGATCATTGTCACATTAAGGTTCTGATGTCTTCAAAGTCCAATGGAGAGTATGGTAAACAAAGTTAAGGGCTTCAAATTCTACATCCATATTACAATTGACTTAATAGGTAAAATTAATGATGTTTCTTTATTATGAACACACTGCTAATCTCAATGAATGGACTATTTTAAAATTGAGCATTAATAATAATTCTATCAAACTGATAGTTACCAGAAAGGAGAGGGATAAGGGGCATGGGTGAAATAGGTCATGGGAGGGGATTAAGGAGCTTGCCTGTCATGACGAGCGCTGAGTGGTTTAAAAAAATAGATGGTTCAGTTGGTTAAGCATCTGACTTTGGCTCAGGTTATAATCTCAAGGTTCATAATATCAAACCCCACATCAGGCTCTCTGCTGTCAGCACAAAGTTCACTTCAGATCCTCTCTCTCTCTCTCTCTGCCCCTTCCCTACTCATGTATGCTCTCTCTCCTCTCTCTCTTTCAAAAATAAATAAACATTTAAAAAAAGAATATACTAAAATAATTCAGGGAAAAAAAAGAAGAACTATTCTATTCCCAGTGGAGATAAGTGACAAATACAATTAAGTTCTAGTTAATTGAGGAAAGTCCTTTGACTCTTTGGGGCCAAAGTAACCAATAAACATTGTGTGAGAAACAATCATATACATGTTAAATAAGTAAACGTGTGTGTGTGTGTGTGTGTGTGTGTGTGTATGCTTGCATGCACAATATGGCTATGGCTAACTCAACATTATTAAATATAGTTGATTGACCACTGAGATACAAGTCTGTTTCCAAAGAATGACCTATGGCGGCTAACATTCAAATTCACACTAACAGATTGCAGTGGATTTATGTTCCAAGACTTGATCTCTAAATTTTCCATAATTTTAAAGTGGTTTTTAATTGGAGATGAGTGAGAGGCATGTTATATAATTTTAGTCCCAAATTATAGATCTGATTATATCATAAATATTTGGAGCACCTGTTAGTGAGGATAAGATTCTCCCCATCTTTTTATACAAAATCTTTTTATACTCCTATTGTGGAAGAGAGAAAAGCCATTATTTCTTTTATTGAGTGCCTGACCCAAGATCACATGTTCCTTGGAGTCAGACTTAAGCCAATCTGACACAAAGCTTTTATATCTCTATGACATCTCACTATCTTTCCAACTATGCAGTAATAACATGAAGATAAGAACAAAGAGAAGTAGAATTACTATTTCTTGAGTACCTACTGGGTACTAGACATTTTGGCAGAATTTTCTCTTTTCATTATTGGTTATTACCTCCACTTTTCAAAATTTATTCACTTAATATGGAATAGAGCCAGGGTTACTATCCAAGTTTTCTGACTCCAAGTTCACTGTGTTTTCTACTACACTATAGAAGACTGCCATCCAACTTCCCCAAAATATCCAAGTTTAGTTTTTTCTCTTCTGACATAATCTTGTAAATTGTACTTTATTGTTTTAGATTGGGCTCTCCCCAGTGCAGACCTCATATCAAGAATGGAAGTACACAAGGGCGCCTGGGTGGCTCAGTCGGTTAAGCATCCAAATTTGGCTGAGGTCATGCATGGTTCATGAGTTTGAGCCCTGCATCAGGCTCTGTGCTGATGGCTCAGAGCCTGGAGCCTGCTTTGGAGTCTATGTCTCCCTCTCTCTCTGTCCCTCCCTTGCTCACACACACTCTCTCTCAAAAATAAATAAACATTCAAACAAAATTTATAAAAAAAGAATTGGAGTGCACATCATTTCTTTGGTAGATACTTCTAGGCAGGGTCCTTAGGGAAGTAGGGAAGTGAAACAGAAGAGGCAAGGAAACCAATAAAAGGCATAGCGATGAAAGAATTACCACTGGGGGCAATCCATGGGAGTTTGTGGGAGACTACGAGCACATCTGAGTTGGGATGAGCTAGCTGGGGTGTCTACCCACTACCTCCTGTTAGTTAATAGTTGAAAGCTGTTCCTCGAAGCCTTAACTCCCTGGCTTTCGTAGTTGGGTGGCCACAGAGAGCCCTCAGGCAAAAAGCTTAAGATCTTTGCCTTCTGCAATCCTGGGGGAATAATGAGTCCCAAAGAGATATGGGGGTGAGGGGCAAAGAAGCACAGTGTTTGCTACAATTATCATCCTTATTTTATAAATACAGCAATTGAGGACCAGAGAACCTAATTGTCTTGCCCCTCTTACTCAAGGATTATGAATTGGCTGACAGTGGACTCTCCACACTATCACTTATCCCTACGGAAAGTGTTTCTAATGGTCACATAGTAGAAAGAGTCAACACAGTAACTTCTCTAGGGTGTTTCCCTCTTAACACAGTCACTCCTCTGGGTGAGGAGTTAAGTTGTTTTCACTTTGTCATACTGTTTTCCTTTCAGTCATTAGCTTTCAGCTCATCAGTGTTCCTTAACTTGTGAAACAGTCACTGTGGTCTTCTGCCTTCTTACGGTATCACCCCCCAACTCTGGCCCCATATTAACTTAGTCACCTCTGTAAAGACGCTATTTACAGAGTGAGGTCACATTCTGAGGTACAGAAGGGCATAACATCAATATATCAATTTGGAGGTGCTATATATAATTCAGCCTATAACAGTACATACAGGAAGAAGTAAATTAGACCCATAGAACTGATTGTTTATGTTAGGTTTAGGAACAAGCTTGGGTTTTTGGCATTTAAAATAATTGTCATACTTCTGAAAATTTGACATTTTGAAATTCTGCAAGATTATTCTTATAAGTAAAATGAGAAAACATACATCTGAGTCGTTGATTTGAGATTTGGAATTTTAAGTTGAACAGTATGAGGTTTTGGCTAAGTTTGTAAATAGTATTAGAATGTTTCAAAGAACTTAGATTCTTTATATTTTTAACATATAATTTAATAGATTTACAATGTCAAAGTATATGGGAAAGTTTTGCTTGGTGAACATTTATTTAAAATATGTGAAAATAGAATCTATTATGTTACATTTACAAATGGAGTTTAAAACATTTTAGGAGAGTTTAGCCAAGTTTGTAAATGGGACAGAATATTTAGGAGAATGTAAAAATATTAATCAAAGTTTCCTTGGACGTGATTGTTAAAGCTTAAGAGATTTATAACCATAATACAATTTTTAGGTTACACTTAAAAAGCTTAAGGGAAAACTAAGTTTTTCAACTTGTCACCTTAATCAATTGAGTATTAATTTTAAAAAAGCAGCCACCAATAGCATTTCTTGCACATCAGTCTGCCCTCAAGAATGCAAGAATCTCATTTCAATACCAGGACTATCAAGAGAAAAAGAGCTACATTTTTAACTGAAAGTTCAATTTTTCTCTTACGACAAAAGCAACACACACATATTATGGAGATGTTGGAAACATCAAAGAACATTTTTAAAGATTTGGAGATTATTTTTTTAATTGAAAAAATTTTTTAACGTTTATTTTTGAGAGGCAGAGACAGACAGAGCATGAGTGGGGGAGGGGCAGAGAGAGACACACCCAGAATCCCAAGCAGGCTCCAGGCTCTGAGCTGCTAGCACAGAGCCTGAAGTGGCGCTTGAACCTATGAACCATGAGATCATGATCTGAGCTGAAGTAGGATGCTTAACTGACTGAGCCACCCAGGCGCCCCAAGATTTGAAGATATTAATGAAAAGATAATAAAATAAGAGTTACATAATCCAAGAGATAACTACAGCAAACATCCTTGTTGGAAGTATCTGTGGATGTCAGTGATCTCAGTATGTGGTTTCCAGACCAGAGCAGCAGCCACACCAGGGAATGGGTTGCAAGAGGGTACTCCCTCTTCACTCCACCCTCCAGACCTACTGAATAAGATGCTGGGGGGAGGGGGGATCCATTGTATGCTAGGTGATTCTATTGTGTGCTAAACTTTGAGAGCCACTGACACAGACCAGAATTGTTTCCACAGAGTAAGTACAGACAAGTGATAGTGTTTGCTCAAAGGATTTTTTGTTTTTTCGGCCTATTGTTATCACCATTAAAATTTTTACTAAATCACAGACCTTATTTAGCTTGCACCAGTTTTTCCATGAATGTCCTTTTCAGCTCCAGGATCCAATACAAGACCCCAGATTACATTTAGTCATCATATTTCCTTTGTCTCCTCAGCTTTATGCCAAGTTTTGAGGTTTTTCCTGTTTTACAAGACCTTGATATTTTTGAAGGATATTTGTGAAGTATTTTGCTGAATGTCCCTCATTAGGGGTTTCTCATGATTATTAGATTGGGGATGTAAGTTTCAGGGAACAATACCAGAGACATGAGGTACCTTTCTCATTCCATTCTATCAGGGGGTATGTGATATCATCATGATTTATCACTGGTGATGTTAACCTAGACCCCTTGGTTAGAGTGGTGTCTGCAAGATTTCTCTGTTGTAAAGTTACTGTTTTCCTTTTCTATACTTCATGGTTTGAAAGCAAATCACAGAGTCCAGTCAGCACTCAAGGGAAGGTACGTTATGCGCTACCTCCCAAAGGGGATAGCACCTCCATAAATTCTTTGGAATTGTTCAAAAATTTCCTCTCCCCCTCTGATTGATTGGCTGATTGGTTTACATTACTATGGATTCATGGACATTTGTTTTATTTTTTGGGTTATAATTCAATGAAACATTTATTTATTTCTTGCTCATAGTATTCTAGCATGGCCAACTCTTTCAGATTGGTTCCTATGTTTTTGCAGCTATGTTGAGGTATAATTCACCAGTAAAACTGTAATATATTTAGCATGTACAACATGATGATTTGATATACATATAAGTAGTGAAAGATTTCTACCAAGTTAATTAACACATCTATCAGCTCACATAGTAGCTTTTTGGGTGGAAGGCGGTGAAGACACAAGATTTACTCTTTTAGGAAATTTTAATTATATAATGCAATAGCACCAACTATCGTCACTGTACCATAAATAAGATCATCAGAACTTACTCAATGTATAACTGAAAGTTTGTACTCTTTTATCAACCTTTTCCCATTTACCCCACCCTCTAGCCCCTGGCAAACACCAATCTACTCTCTATTTCTATGAATTTGGCTTTTTTTTTTAAGGTTCTACATGTAGTATTCACCTTCTCTATCTGGATCCTGCATTTTTTGTTTATCATTCTTTACTTTTGGCACTACAAGATGGTGCACGGTTCTTATTTTATATTTCCCATGCCCAGCCCTATAATAATCATTTCTCCAAGGAGCCTTGATTCCTTTAAACTGGAGAATTGTATTCAGTAACCGAGACCTGGGCCCTAGGTGTGCTTTTTGTCACGAGGGTACTACTAATCTTAGGCCTCCTCATGGGCAGAGCTAGTAAATACATATGCTTTTAAGGATTCCAATATATATTGCAAAATTTTTCTCTTTTTAAAATCTAGCTTACATAGTACCACTAATGTATGATAGAGCAAGTATTCCTGTATGTTTGCCAAAAAGGATCATTATGATTTATTTTATTGTAACTTTACCAATGTGATAAATTCTAAAAAAAAAATTGTATACCTATGGGGCACCTGGGTGGCTCAGTCGGTTGGGCATCCGACTTCAGCTCAGGTTACGATCTCACTGTCCATGCATCCGAGCCCCATGTTGGGTTCTGTGCTGACAGCTCGGAGCCTGGAGCCTGCTTCAGATTCTGTGTCTCCCTCTGTTTCTCTGCCTCTCCCTTGCTTGTGCTCTCTCTCTCTCAAGAATAATTAAACATTTAAAAAATCATATACCTATGCAATTTCTAGTATTGTGTCAATTAAATATTTTCCATATATCCACTAGGCATTTTCCTTTCTCCTTTCATAAATTTTCTTTTGTGGCATTTGCTCATTCATTTTTCTACTACTGGTGGTCATTTACTAACTATAGTAAAAGAAACTGTTTAAACATATGCTACCCAGCTATTAAGGTAACAGAAAATGAAGATACTAATAGCCATGTCTAGCAAACCTCAGGGCTTAATTATATTTGTGAATGAAAGAAGAGCTATTTAGTTATCTTTTTGACCTGAAACTCACCTGGAGAGACAATTGTTGGAGGGAATTCCAGAGTACTATAAAATATTGATACATTTCAGGTTGACCTCCCATTGCACTGGTAGCTGACAGCAATCAACTAGCATCCTGTGAGTTTGTATGAAGTGTGGAGTGATTTTAAGTTCTTCCTTGCTCTTGTAGAAAAAGTCAAGATTTAGTTGTGCATATGGCTTGATTTATGAGAACTGGCAGGCTGCAAAAACTCTTTCCTCTGGACCTACACAGGGCACATGAATTTTGCTATATCTGCAAAGGAATATTGAGGTGAAATTCAAAGTTTAAAAGTGTGGTACAGAGGATTATACTCAGAATATTTCACTTATATTATAGTTGCTTCAGTCTAAGACAGTCAAGGGCAGTTGTACAATTTAACATGTGCTTGGAAAAAGAAGAAAATGGACGTTTGAGATACAAGACTAAGTCCATTGCCTACAATAGTATCACAAAGCCCTTAAGCCCTCAAAAATCTGATAAACCTCTTCTCATTTATTTCATCCACCATTCTTTGCTCCAATCACACGGAGGTAGTTGCTATCCTTTGACCATGCCAGGCAAACCCAAGGGCATTTGCACCCATTATTTTCTTCTGCCTGGACCATTCTTTCTCCACCTATCTACATGGTTCCCACCCACTGCTCAGATGTTACCTTCTCAATAAGAACTTCCTGACTATAGTGTTAAAATGACAATCCCTCACTCTCAAATCTCTTTGTTAAGATAATGCTAGCAGCTGTAACAGACAAAACCCTAACTCTCAATGGTTCACAGCAATAAAAGTTTTATTCACTCAAAAGTCCAAATGGCATATTGGTGGGACAGAGGGTGGCTCTTTCCCATACAACCATTCTGGGACTCCTGCTGATAGAGTCTCTTGCTGTCATTGTCATATCAATTCTAAACATGTCCCAGAGTTAACAAAGAAAGAAATAGTCAAAGGGGGGCCTGGGTGGCTTAGTCGGTTAAGCGTCCGACTTTCGCTTAGGTCATGATCTCGCTGTTCGTGGGTTTGAGCCCCGCGTCGGGCTCTGTGCTGACTGCCAGCTCAGAGCCTGGAGCCTGTTTCAGTCTGTGACTCCCTCTCTCTCTGACCCTCCCCTGCTCACGTTGTCTTTCTCTCTCTCTCTCTCCTAGAAATAAAAATAAATAAAAAATAAAAAAAAAAGAAAAAGATAGTCAAAGCAAGAGATTTTCATGTGTCAAGATAGAATTTACTAAACATCATTCTACCCACATTTCATTGGCCCAAAGTCAGTCACATGATTATACATAACTGGAAGAGAGGCTGAGAGATGTGTTCCAGCTGTGTGACCAGGAGGAAAAGCAAAAAGATTTAAGACTAACTGGTCTCTCCCACACACATAGTAGGCACTTATTAAATATCTGTTGACAATGCACACATCAGTGCTGTGGGTAATCCATTCAAGTTAAGGGGAATTTTGAGGGATTCAGTGAATGATAAGCATGGCTCTTGATGGTTACAAGGGTTTTCTATTTAAGTGGGGGAAATATGCACTCATTTAAAAAATGATCATATAAAGCAACAGATAAGAAACAAATAGCACTTATAATCAAGACTTCAGTAACTCAGAGGAAGGACCCAGCTCTTAGTACTGAAATGGTCATGCAAAGTTTTGAAGGAGGGAAGACTCTCTCAAATTGGGTCTTTAAAGAAAGGTAATGATTTCAGTGAGTGGAGAGAAAGGAAAGAATAAATCAGGTATGGAGAAAGAACAAGGATGGAGAACAAGGGTGAAGGTAGGTTTACCTATGGATTTCAGGTGGGGAAGTATATCCATTAAGATAGGCTGTGTTATAGTAAAACACGACCAATATCTCAGAACTTTAGAGCAACAAAAGTTTATTTCTGGCTCATTTTACATGTCAGTGAAAGTCACTTGGAACCTCCATTGTATTTGCTAATGTCCTCTTGGGGGCTCAGGTTGATAGATTAGTCACTGTTGAGAACACGGTCGGTAACTGTGGCTAAAGAAAACACAAAGTTCTGGAGGGTCTACCCTTACCAGTTTACTGTGCTGCTTGAAAGTGACATAGATCACTTCCACTTAAACTCACCGGCTGGAAATAATCACATGACATGTTCCCAAATGAGAAGAATCTGAATAACTGGCAGGCAACATTGACAACCATCACAAAGGGTGATGTCTTAGCACATGGGCATTTTATCGTCTCACAATATCATAAGAAGAATAAATGTGAGTATGCTATTAAAACAATTTTTTGAGAGAAAGACCAAATTCATATACTTGTATTCAGTATATTGTTATAATTGTTTTATGTGATTACTTATTGTTGCTAATCTCTTACTCTGCCTAATTTAAATGTTTATTTATTTATTTTGAGAGAAAGAAAGAGAGTGTAAGCGGGGGAGGGGCAGAGGGAGAGGAAGAGCTTGAATCCCAAGAAGGCTCCATGTTGTTGCACAGAGCCTGACATGAGGCCAGGTCCCATGAACCTTGAGGTCATAACCCGAGCCAAAATCAAGAGTTGGACACTCAACCGACTGAGCCAGACTCTTCTTAGTGTACCTAATTTATAAATTAAACTTGATCATCAGCATGCAAGCATAGGAGAAACCTGTATATATAGGACTCTGTACTATCTGCAGTTTCAGCCATCCACTGAGGGGTCTCAGAACACATCCTCTGCGGACAAGGGGGAGCTTCCATAGATGCTGCATTGGGGCTCCCTCTTGCACTCACTTCTTCTCTTGCACTCACTTCTTCTCTTGCCTGTCTTTCCCTTAATCTCCACCTCTCTTGTTCTCTTTACTGGTAGAGAGGGAATTACCCCAAGTTAAATTCTTTTCTGTGAAAAGTACTAACCATATTAATAAAAGAAGAAAGCTGGCAAAGAATACTATTTCAGCCTTTTCATTTCTTATAAGCAGAGTGATGTATTTGCTTGGAAAAGAAGGTGTCAAAGATAAATTTTGTGGATAATAAAAGTACTTAACAAAGGCAGGTGGATTGATTTGAGTTCTGCCCAACATAGGTCTCCTGCTGACCTGCCGTCATTCTACAACTCAGCTCAGGAGTGAGTTCATGCAGTATTTGAAAAGTGCGTTTTTTAAAAAAAGTCATGACTGGGATTTAGAAAGCAAGCTTGTATGGAAAAAAAGAACTTGAGCCTTATCTTCTTTCTTAAAACAAAATGCTAGATCTAGCTTTTTTCAAAATTTAGTCAGAAATCTAGACTTGGCACACACTATACAATAAATATTACCTGCTTCTCTGAATATATTTATGTTCTTATTTCTTTTTTTTTCCATTAAGATATATTCTGACTTCTTCCTTAATACTGTACACACATGCGTGCGCGCGCGCACACACACACACATTTTTAAATGGCTTTTTGGAATATTTGAAAAGGAATTAAGATATAATTATGAAAAACATTACATAATTGGTAAGTAGTGTATTGCAGGAAAGTCTTTTGAAGTCTCATCTTATAAAATTTACATTTAAAATTTTAACCCCAGAGGTTTAGGAAATTATAAACTGGACTTCATAGTCTTCCAAGATACAAATTCATTTCCAAGTAATGTTATGAATCAGCAATCTTAAGAGTATCATGCTAGATTCCTAGAATAGATATACACATTTTATTTTTTTATTTATTTATTTTTTTAAATGTTTTATTTATTTCTAGGAGAGAGAGAGAGAGAGCGTGAGCAGGGGAGGGTCAGAGAGAGAGGGAGTCACAGACTGAAGCAGGCTCCAGGCTCTGAGCTGGCAGTCAGCACAGAGCCTGACGCGGGGCTCGAACCCACGAACTGTGAGATCATGACCTAAGCGAAAGTCGGTCGCTTAACTGACTAAGCCACCCAGGCGCCCCAATATACACATTTTATACGTAAGCATTAATATTGTTCCAATCTTAGGGTACAAATTCTCTACCATAAGAAGCTAAACAAAGAAAAACAATAATTCTGAAGATGATAAAAATACACAACTTCCTAATTGAAGTCAATTTTGCTTAGCTTGCTCCATATGGCCACGTTTGAAAACCGAAATCAGAGCATACATAAACAAATGGACAAGCAGGCATAAATCCACCCTTTTGGTTAGGTTTCTGAAGAAATAGTAACTCAGATTGTGTAAGGGGTATACGTATATCTCTGAAAAGCCTGTACAAGGTCATCTGAAATACCCTCCCTCATAAGGAGAGATTTTTGCTTTCTCTTGCTCACGCTACATATCTCAGCTTGCTTGCTTTCCCTAAAGGCCTTCTGAGCACTGCAGATTGGAGGTTGGATGGGTCTATGAGCCAGCATTTTTGGAAGTAGGTGCAATGGGAGAAAAGATGGACTAGGGCAAGTCTGTAATGAACGATCATGAACCTTAGGCTGAATACAGAGACAGGAGAAGAAAGGAAGAGCTCAGCGTTGGGAAAAAAAAAAATAGGACAAGGCATCAGAGAGCATTTGGTGAGGTCCAAGTCCTGTGGAAGTGAGGGCACATTAGAAAGTTAGGGTAAAGGGCACAGGTTGTGTTAAGAAGTAAGTCTCAGTGAAGAGTTCAAGAGGTAATGAGAGCTGGTCTGTGGCCCTGAGCACACATAACCAGGCAAAGGGGAAGAGAAGATCGGTGTCAATGAGGAGGGTGAAGAATTGTTGAGGACAGGATGTTTGGTCTGTGTCATCTGCATAGGTGTTAAAAAACAAAAACAAAACAGGAATTGCTTTGGAGAGCACAAGTGTACCTGGGACCAGGTGTGACATACCCCATGGACAGCGAGGATGTGTCTGGGCAGTGGAAGCCATGAACATGGGAAACAGACCCCAGAGCCAGCAGCCTGGGGCAGGCTGGGGCAGCCTGGGGCACGCCACCTCAGGCACACATCAGACCATAATAATAGATAACATGTACGGGGGACTTGCCATAGCCACACCCCATGGTAAGAACTTTACATTCACCTTCTTACTACTCTTGACATACACCACTATCTCCCCCAATTTTACAGAATAGGAAAGGAAGTGAAGAAAGTTGCATTTGCTCATAGAACTATGATTAATTTGTGGAGCCTATTTTGAACCCAGGCAATCTATTCCTGACTCCATGGTCCTAACCACTAAGCAATATTGTCATTCTGTGTGGAACCCCATCTAGGTGAAGCTAATGACCCTGGGTGGGAAGACTGCCTGGAGCTGTCATAAGAAACCACAACCACCTAACCACTTGATCAAGACTAGTTTGGTAGGTTTCAGAAGAGGGTCCTTATTATGACAAAGGTGGAGGGAAGGAAAGACCTATTTCCCACACCCCCAGACAGACACTTTTGTTAGCCCCATGGGAGCGCACTGATGGGAAAGAATACCAGTTTGACCCAGGAGATTCTGTAGTGGCAGTGTGTTTGCTGATCTGGCCTTTCTGAATCTACTCATAATGGAGTATCCGCAGGCCATAAAGAAAGGAATGGATATGGGGAGGAGGATTCCCCAAGCTGTAATATGCTGAAGTCTAAACTCATTCAGGCTCTTGGAGCAGATGATATTTGCTGCCCTGGGCTATTTCTAAATGGCTGTGAAAACTGCTGAGAACCCTAACTCTAAAGTATAAGAAAAAACTTTGGAAAGAGCATAAATAGGAACTCTGTAACTACTTCATCTCTAGTCAATAGATTCACTTGGGAAAATGCTTTGTTTGTTGTTGTCAAGTCAAAAATAAAAGTAAATTTCGGTCAGTGGCCAGTGTAAAACCCTCTTGTTTCTTATGTCCAAATGAAGCAAAGTTGGTTTCTGGAACAAAGACTGCAAGAAGCCTCAGGAAAAGAAACCCAGAGACTCTCTTCATTAACCCTTCTCTCTTTACCAGAGCAAGTGTCAATTCCCAAAGCAGAGGTAAACTATGGGTATGATGATGTGAGCGAAGCCCTGGGACAGTAAGGTGGGTAGGAGACACAGCAAACGCAAAGGACGCCCCCAAATCAGAAAAAACTGGGTTACAGTATCCATAGCAAGAATATTGTTATGGTCTATGAAAATCTTAGAGTAGAAGCCAGGTCAAATGTTGGAGGTGAGTAGAGACAGAGAGCAAGTTCTGGAAACAGGGATGTGTTACTTGGGAAAAGGAGGACTTAGCACAGAAAAATCAAATCAACAGTGCATACAAGGTGTACTTGTTTAGAGGGGCTGAGAACATATTACCACACTACGTGGTTTCTAGTCACTGCTTTTTATATGCTTCCGTACCTATATCCTAACTGATGCTCATATTGCCCCCTCCCAAAATTCACATCCACTATAAATAAGTAAAAAATTATAGTGTAGAAAAAAGAAAAGAAAAAAATAACCATAATTATCTCCATGGAAATATTATTATATTAATCTCTGATATATTCATCCAGATTTTTTTTTCAAAATTATCTAGTTATGCTTTCAAAACCAGGTCATATTATACATAATGGACTATAAATTGCTTTTCTCCTTTGGCATTATATTGTGCCAAAACATCCAGGAAAAGATAATTCTTATGTTACAACCATCCCAAAGCATAGAAATTGATGGACAAGTTCCCAACTATAGGCCAGTGTCACTAACCACATGATACTAAAATATTCGCAAATTAAATCTAATAATATACCATGACAAGTAGGGTTTACTGAGGAATACAAGAAGGTTACAACATTGGAAAATTAATCCATATAACTCACTAGATCAAAATATTAAAGGAGGAGAAAGGCATCTCCATGATAGATGTCACCCATTCCTGATTTAAAAAAAAGAAAAATTAAAGCCACTAGTCACTAGTAACAGAAAGAAAATCCTATGGCCAGAACGAGCATATAACATAAAGCATTTAGTGGAAAAATATTAGAAACATTCACAGTAAAGTTACACACACACACACACACACACACACACACACACACACACACAGAATTTTATCAGTGCTATACTCGAACATTTTCTTACTTCCTTTAAGATTCTAACTAATGCAAAACACGCAAGAAATAAAAGGAACGGCTATTCAAAAAGAAAAGATAAGATTGTCACAATTTGCTGACAATATTGTCTATCTTGAACATATATGAGAAAAATCACTCCCTGGTTGGAAGAAAAAAGATTAGAAGAGATAAAAGATTTCAATAAAGTAGCTTTTCTATAAGCTCAGCCTACAAAATCAATTGCTTTTCTAAACACTGTCAATAATTTTAAAATAAAATGAAAAAAGCATAGATAAAATAGTGACCACTGCTATGACCTACCTAGTAATAAATATAGTCATGAACATACAAGATGTTTATGAAAAAAATATTTTTTAAATATAAGGCTTAAGTGATTTAAAAGCTATAACATGCTCATGTATTGGAAAACTCATTATAAAGATCCTTTTCCTTTTGAAATTAAACTATAAAGTTAAAATTTAATGAGGATAACATTTTAAAATATATAATATACTTTTTCATTAATCCAAAGGCCTCCATTAATCTTGGAAAAAATTAGAATTTTAAAGCAGAAATTCAACGGGGAAAAAGAGAGGCAATACTCAGATTTTGCCTTCAAAAATATAATTTTTGATTCCACAGCAAAGCAATTGTCTTGAAAGCCAAGGTTTGTTGAGTGAAGAAAACAGTTTCTAAGTTTTAAAATCTCTCCTTTACATTTCAAGAGCTAAATCTGAGTGACCTGGATTGTGGGGTTTCCTGTTATCAGAGTGTAGGCAGAATGTAATATGCCAGCCACATAGGGAAAGTTCCCATAAGATGGAAGGAACAAGCATGGAGTGGTTCTCCTCAGGAGGAAGAAGAAAGATTTGGAAGAGAAGTATCTAATATAGAGATGCTGCCCGGAATCCTAAAAGGACAGAAACATCATAACAGTATCAAAAAGTAAAATGAGGGGTGTCTGGGTGGCACAGTCAGGTAAGCGTCGGACTCTTGATTTTGACTCTGGTCGTGAGTGCAAGCCTCACATCGGGTTCTGTGCTGAGAGTGCAGTCTGTTTGGGTTATTCTCTCTCTCTCTTTCTCTCTCTCTCTCTGCCCTTCCCCAACTCATGTTCTCTCTCTCAAACTAAGTAAATAAACTTGAAAAAGAAATAAAAAGAAAAAATAAGGGGGAAAACTGACATATAAATAAGAAAGTATGTAAATATACTCATAATACATAATACATAGACTTTAAAAAAAAGAGAAAAATAAGCCAATAAGAATGAGAAAAATTAAGCAGGTAAAATATACTCATATAATAATATATAATATATAGACTTTAAAAGAATGAGAAAAATAAGTCAATCATTACAATCACATTCAGCTCAAAAACTATACCATGAACATATTTCTGTTGTAGACATATGTCTACCACACCATTTCTTATGGCTGCATAGATTACATTGTATAAACATGCAGTACATACTTTTCTATGGCTAGATATTTCTTTTATCTCATATGATACCTTTTAGATCATAATAAACAATTTTAGACAAGTCTTGGTACACTTTCTGATGTTTGTTGTGTAATAATTTCCTCAGGATAAACTGATAGACCTAGAAGTATCAAGACAAAGTGCAGGTGAAATATTAAGGATTTTGATCTGTATTAACAGGTCACTCTCCAAAATGGTTCTACCAGCTGTGTGGTCGACTTTGGGGCAGGTGTTCTAACCACGGAGAAGAGATGTAGGTAAACTTGATTGGAATAATAACTGGAAAAATTGTGGCAAAAGAGGTAAGGACAGGTCCAGACATTCCTGATCAATTCAACTGGTGAGGTTTTCTTTATAAAGTTTTTTTCCATAAAATGTACTTAGTCATAGTTGCTGTAGTGCATCAATAAGCCTTATATCATTTTCCAGATTAAAGGAACTTTTCCCAGAGTTAGCCTAGCGTAATGAAAGTAAGCAGCCATATAACGCTAAATTGAGGTAAGAGTTGTGGATTCATATCTGAGCCCTATTTCGTTTTTAAAATATAAAACAAGAATAATATCTTTGGTTGCTATAGAGGTAAAATCATGTATGTGAAAGGACCTGGTACAGTGCCTGACATGAAAGACATTAGATTTTTAGTTTATTTTCCTTCCTAGAGAGCAACAAGAGAAGCGATATTTATTCAAATGAAATTAATTGCATTGCTGGTTGGACACTACACCTGAGAGAAACTGTGTTGGAAAAAACCCAAGATGGGGCTTGAATTCCGGATACACTTCCCAATGATACGGCCTCTTTGTCACTAACTTTCTGTACTATTTGAAGCAAATTGCCAGCTTTTCCAGGGATGCATTGTTTTTACCTATAATGAGGAAAAATATGTTCTGAATCAAAAGTTTAGCCCTAAGGCTTATTTTGTATGTATCGGAAAATGTATGGACATTTTCCCCCCAGAAATAAGGTCCAGAGCTGTCAACAGAAATTCAAAGAGACCTGTGATGCAGTAATAGTGATATTCTCGACTCTAGATGGTTTCTAAAATTTCATATATATCTAATGCTCTCATTCTGATCAAACTCAACATTGACTCTCCTTTTGGTTCAATATTATTCATTAATATGCTATGAAGCAGTGCAATGTTTTCTGGGTGATTTTCCAACCAGAGTTTTTAGTTTCTTTCTTGGCCTCTGTGCCTCCCGATAGTTTTCCCACAGCCATGGGGAAAATGGTATGGTCCCACCGCTGCTATACCACAAGTTCTGATTACCAGAGTAGCTGGTTTTCTAGAATTATACTCATCCTTCTAGGTTCATTTAAAAAAAACAAAAAACAAAAAAAAAAAAAACGCTCTCTCTCTAGGCTAATTCACCAGAGAACAAATTTAATTAATAGGTGGCAACATATTGCAACTCTCCCTGCCAAGATACATGATTAAGAAGAGAGCCTGTAGGCTTCCAGATCTTTTAACTGTTTTTATTTCAAGCTTCTTGAAATACACAAGATCATATTGAGAACAATGTCAGATTATAACCTTGCCATAATAAATATGAATAATTGTGAATATTAAAAAGTAAACTGAAGAAAAAATACTAGATGTAAATGATTGTGTTAGTAAGCAATGTATTCATTTGCAATGAAAATGATAGTGTTAGATGAGTGTGTTGTGGGGCTCAGAGAAGTAAAATATTTATTCTGTTAATATTTATCAAGAGTCAACAACATACTTTGCTAGGGGATGTAAAGGGTAGAATGTTGAATTTGAATCTTCTCTCTAGGAGAATAATTTATCAGGACATGCAAGAATATAATATATGTATGCAAATGACTATAACGCAATTATAATACAAGTGTTATGTTCCGACTCAATATGGGTAAATCAACTGCCAAAGTTGTCAATGGCCAGAAAGAAAACTTTATTATTTTTTAATTTTATTTTTATTTTTTGAGAGAGAGAGAGAGACTGAGTGTGCATACACATGTGTGTGAGAGCAGGGGAGGGGCACAGAGAGAGGCAGAATCTTAAGCAGACTTCAAGCCCAGCACAGAGCCAGCCCAGCACAGAGCCCAGTGCAGGACTGGATCTCACCACCATGCAACTATGACCTGAGCTGAAATCAAGAGTCAGCGACTTCACCAACTAAGCCACCCAGGTGCCCCAGAAAGAAAACTTTAAAATGGAGGAAAGAAGGGGGAAACTGGGTGGCTCAGTCGGTTGGGCATTTGACTTGGGCTCAGGTCATGATCTCATGGTTCGTGGGTTCTAGCTCTGCATCGGGGTCTGTGCTGACTGCTCAGAGCCTAGAGCCTGCTTCAGATTCTGTCTCCCTCTCCCTCTGTCCCTTTCCTGCTCATGCTCTGTGTGTGTGTGTCTCTCTCTCTCAAAAATAAACATTAAATTTTTTTTTGTAATGGATGAAAGAAAGATCTCATACAAAAGTTAGCCACTGAGGTGAATTTTCATTCATAGGTTGTGTTTGGACACATGAAATATTGGTATAGACATTCAGACAGAGGCAACGGCATGGACAAAGCAAGAGAGAAATCTAAGGGATGTGATAATTCTTCAGGATCTGCATTTACTTAAGCTCTCAGTAGTATTTCTTAATTACCTGATGGTAGCATATGTAAATGGAAGTAGTAGGACACAAGATAAGAGATCAAGCCTGTAACTGAACTGGGGAGGACCTTGAATGAAAGACCAAAGGTTTTATTTCGTCCATGGGCTCTGAGGAAACATGGATGGTTTTTTTTTTTTTAATTTTTTTTAATGTTTTATTTATTTCTAGGAGAGAGAGAGAGACAGTGTGAGCAGGGGAGGGTCAGAGAGAGAGGGAGTCACAGACTGAAACAGGGTCCAGGCTCTGAGCTGGCAGTCAGCACAGAGCCCAACGCAGGGCTCGAACCCACGAACCGTGAGATCATGACCTAAGCGAAAGTCGGATGCTTAACCGACTAAGCCACCCAGGCACCCCGAAACATGGATGGTTTTTAAGTGAGGAAGTAATATGATCTGAGCTTACAGTTGGAAGATTAATTTTTGGCGATTTATATTGTGGAAACTAGCTGAGGAAACAAGAGACTAAACAAAGATAATGATGTCAGTAATCCGAAGAGGGAGAAGAGAAGGGAGGGAAACTATGACCCTCAACTCATTCATTTTGAAAAACAATTGAACGGTATGGAGGATCTAGGGGAAAAGGAGAGAAGATGTACCAGATTTGAGTCTAAAGATGTGGGAGGATACTGGAGCTACGGAAACCGGACACTCGGGGCACCTGGGTGGCTCAGTCGAGCGTCGACTTGGGTGCAGGTCATGATCTCACGGTTCAAGGGTTCGAGGGCCACATCTGACTCTGTGGTGACAGCTCAGAGCCTGGAACATGCTTCAGGTTCTGTGTTTCTCTCTCTGTCCTCTCCCCTACTCATGTTCTGTCTCTCAAAAACAAATAAACCTTAAAAAAGAAAAAGAAACAAGACACTCAAAATCAGTAAAGAGAATAGGACAGGATTTGGATGAAAAGCTGTACAAACTGAGGAATAGAAATGAAAAAAAAATACACAGAGACTTAGCCACCTTTGTGACAATAATCAGCAGTCTAACATATTTTTCACTGGAGCCCAAAAAGAGATGGAGAAAGAAAAAAATATTTGAAGAATGGCCAAGAAATTTTAAACTTTTTGAAAACTTTAAACCAACCGCTCCAAGAAGTTCAACAAACCCCAAGAGAGATAATCATATCAATTTTCAAATTTTTAGAAACAGGGGTTAAAAATTAAATATTCACAGCAGCCTGAGGAAAGAAGAGACTTTACAATAAGAAATAATAAAATAGAACAAACAAGGGAAATTTGCAGACTACTCATCAGAAATAATACAAGCTAGAACAAAGGAACATTTTTAAAGCACTGAAAGAGTAAAGTTGTCCATCTAGCACTCTATATCCTCCCAGAATGAAGGTGAAGTATAACATGATGCATATGAAATCCATAAGTGTGAAGGCCAAGTGTGGGTGTTAATTCCCGATGAGGGCATAGAGAGGAGTACATGAATGGGATGTTGGGAATGCCAGAGACAAAGAATAACAAAAGCACTTGATGAAAAGAACAATGGCCAACAAGGAATTATGTTTAGGCCAGATGAGAATCTCAATCAGAAAAAGATGGTTCTGAAGAGAAAGAATAATGCCATTATAGGAGTGAAAGTCAATTACTGAGGAAAGGAAATCCTCATGTTTTTAGGGTACAATGCAGAAGGTTCAAAGGTTATTGACAGGTGTCTTTTCTTAAGATTATCTAATTCAATCACTTTAAATAACAGGAGATACAGTGTCTTTTCCTTTTTTTTTTTTTTTTAAATATTTTTATTTATTTCTAGGAGAGAGAGAGAGAGACAGCGTGAACAGGGGAGGGTCAGAGAGAGAGGGAGTCACAGACTGAGACAGGTTCCAGGCTCCGAGCTGGCAGTCAGCACAGAGCCCGACGCCGGGCTCGAACCCACGAACCGCGAGATCATGACCTAAGCGAAAGTCGGACGCTCAACCGACTAAGCCGCCCAGGCACTCATGTCCTTTCCTTTTTGAAAAGATCATAATAAATTGAATTTATAAACATTTATAAAATTATATTTAAATTTACAAAATTTGGTATGGGTTGGCCAAAGTTCTGATACCATCTAAGGCTGGTCACAGGGACTCATATTTGCTTCCTGAATAATTTTCTTCAGTTGAAAGTTGCATTATTTAAATGCTCCATATTTATTTTTGAAAACTTGAACAGCTCTTGAACCCTCAGATTACGACTAGAGAACATAAATTCAAGTGGGCAAAGGCCCTCATCTTTCATTCTAGTAGTGACATTTCTCAAGTTTCTCAAGGCTGTCTTTTTGTTAAATTTAAATTTAAATTTTTAATTTATTTTTATTGTAGAGAAAGAGAGCATGAGTGGCAGAGAGGGTCGAGGGGGGTGGAGAGAATGAGAGTGAGAGAGAGAGAGAGAGAATCCCAAGCAGGCTCCATACTCACTCCACAGAGCCCAATATGGGGCTCAATCCCACAACCATGAGATGATGACCAGAGCCAAAATCAAGAGTCAGCTTCCTTCTCATATCTGAAAATTTCACCATAATACATAATTCTTCCCTTTTCCTTACTAACCTTAAATGCTACCAATGATTTTTCTGAAATGTTTCTCGAATCTGTCAAGTTTTTCTTTCTCTGTGGCCACAGCTAGTCTTCCTAATCCTTCCTTCTCTTTTTAAAAACCCATCTTCCCATCTTGCTACCTCAGTGATTTTAGTCTAAAACTTAGCGCTCCTACCTAAATAAATATATTTTCTCCAGGATAAATTCCAGGACCTTATGCATGGTATTCTAGGTCCTTAGCACATGGCCAAATCCAGTTTCCATGTTGTCTTTAGTAATCATTACCTGACCTTGCCCACACACCTCACCATGAACAAGCTCCAGACAAGTAATTCATAAATTTTGGTTGACAAAATGCTGAACTTTGCTGCATTACAGATGTTCTTGCAAAGGGACTGAGGTGTCAAAGACTAACCAAGGGAGGGAGATTTTTCACAAAATGAGTGTGTATATCCTATGGTTCTCTCACTGATAGGAGACAAATGAACTTCTCAGGGAATGATGGACACAGCGTTTCCACAAGCTCATGGTTATCATGGATTCCTTAGGAGGAGATTCATAATTCAATGAGGTGGAAATCCTCAGTTCAATCTTCAAATCACAGAGAGAAAAAGAATGGAAAGTGGCTTTTTCCCCAAACCAAAGGAAGCTTGAAGAAATAGGGACAACTTCATCCAGAGGGAGGTGCTAAAAGAATAGGCTCGAGACAATGCCTTCAGAACAAAAAAGAATGCAAGAGAACAAACAAGAAGGCCCAATGGGAGCCCGGGAAGGCCAAGAGGCAGCTGCTTCAGTGAGGGCCGTGGGCTCATGCCCTCAGAGGGGCTTCTCCAGGATTTCATCTCTAACCATTGATGGGCAGAGAATGAAGAAGAAACCATAGTGGAGTTGGTGAGAAATGAGGCGAAGGAACAGCAGTTCCATCCTGAAGAGCAACAGAAGCAGGCCAGGATGCGGAAGGGAAAGACCCCCCTTCTCCATGGGAAATTGGGAAGGCCCACTTGACAGAAGCCAAATGGAAATACCATAAAAGGGCCATCTCCGGAGGGGGACCCAGACTGCTCTTGGGCCTGCAAGAGGAGGGGAGTGAGGAAACCTCTACCTACTCACCTCCAAGTGTGACTTTTGTTGTGCTCCCCCACAAGCATTCAGGTAGGACCCCTGCAGCTGTGCTGTGGGCAGTCTGTATGATGGGCTGCATGGGGCAGCAAGAGGAGAGATGGTATCAAAGACTGAGAATGCACGTCTCTGGCCCTGGAGATCACTCTTCTTGATAATTCCTGAGAGGCAAGATGAAACGTTAGAGACCAGTGGCAGCAGGAAACTTTAGCTTCCCTAAAAATAGAAAGTTCTGGCAATCCTGGGTCTTTGCTCCTGCCCTGGGCTCTTTCCCCATTTACATTACTGCATTGGCCTCTATAGGCATTTGATATTATCTCAGCACAGCAGAGAAATGCTACATATGGGCAGGATTCACAGGAGGAAACGTCATCGAATGGGTGGGTTTGAACTAGACCCTGGCAGAAGGAGACAGAGGAGGGTATGTGTGTCTGTCTGAGACACCACAGTCTGAATCAAGGGCCTCAACAGTGTAGGATCCTTTCTCTTGGACTGTGACTAACAGGTCACCAGAGGGAACCCCAGCCAGCTCAGCATCCCCGAGCCCTTACCGTAAAAGAGCCCCCGAGAACTGAGCGCTTAGGACGGAGTAAGTCGCTGCAGTTCCGGCAGGAGAATGAGAATATAGTGAAATTGGTGGAAAAAGGTAGTTTGGAGAAGGAGCAGTGGGCCAGGTGTCCTGATTTCTACCCTTAGTTATTTTATTAATTTTCTATGTGATTGGGTAATTTGCTCATATTCTGGACCTTCACTTCTTTATCAGTAAAAATGAAGGGGTCGGACTCGGTAACCTAGTTTCTTTAGGCTCAAAAGACCCATGGCTCTAAAAAAGGCATCAATGCCTCAGCATTTCTGTACCCTAAAGCCTTGGGGGCTAGAGGGAGTGGTGTTTGGTTTGGAAGCTAAGGGAATCGCGCCATTACTCAATAAATATTTATGGAGCACCGCCTGTGTGCCAGGTGCTAGCTTATGGACTGGGCATATATTGGTCAACAGAATACACAAAACATCCCCACCCTCTCTGAGCTTAGATTATAGTGGAGGGGGACAGAAAATAAATAAATAAATAAATAAATAAATAAATAAATAAATAAGACACAGATATACTAGATTCAATTGTGACAAATGCCTATGTGTGATGGTGTCTGGAACTGAAGAAGGCTATGTGTAATAAACAGAGAGCAGAAGACTGAGGCAAAAAATAGGCACCTTGGAACAGACGAAGAGTAAAATTTTCCTTTCTGTCCACCTTCTCTCCTAACTTCTACATTTCTGGAAATGGGCACACTTTTATCATATACACCTCATGTGTCCTAATAGGACCAGGGACCATGGCAAAAGTCACATTGCTCAGACAGTTGTCTGTTGTTTGTCCGATGCTGTGACATCTGGACCGTGCCATCAAAGGCCAGTGTGGGACTTGCTGGGCGGTGACAGCCATTGTTGATGGTAAACTGCTTTAAGTCCCCTTGGTTAGTATTTCCTCCAGTTTGTCTTTCCTTTTTGTATTTTTGGCCTGAAATTCTAAATTCAATGAACATTATTCAGTCATTCTTTTTTTTACCACCTAGATTTTTTTAAATTAATGATTTCACAGAATTTTTTTTTTTAATTGGGTAGATGTCAATGTTTAAAACTCTCTGTTTTGCAGGTCCGTTTTCTAGGCTAATCTCATTAGTAGGTCTAGATAAGGCTTAATATTTGTGTCGGAGAAAGGAAGTCAGCATGCTCCAGTATCTTAAGAAAATTACATTTTCTAAAAGCACGTTCACCCCTATCTAATCGCTGTAAGACACCTTTTTTTTTTTCTAGACAACCAAACACAAACTGGCTGATCCCTCGAAAAAAATAACTCAAGGGTCAGAGAAGGAGGTTAGAGTTTAAGTAAAATAAAACAATATGAAAAACAATCACCCAAGTTACCAGTGCTCGGAGTAGATAGGAAGTATATGAACATACCATTCAGATTCAAACTGTAGAACTAAAGACCAATATTTAGGATATACATAATTTCTTGGATAAAACTCAAAGCTCAAAGTCCAAGCCAAAATTGCATCGTATATGCGATGGCTCCTTAAGGAGTTGGTGAGGGGACAAAAGATGGGGGTGCCGAGGAGGACCCACAGCTTCTACCACAGAGAACGAAGACATCAGACAAAGTTGTGATGCTTGGCTCTGGGTTTCCCTGTTTGCTTTTTAAGATGCCTGCTGGCTGAGTCAGGGTGGAGAGTGACAGCTGGTAACTTGATGGGGTTGTGGGGGTGCGGGGAGCAGGCAACGCGAGCCAAGACAAAGAAGACGAAGCAAGAACAGACTCTAGAACAGATGTGAGCTGCTGGAAGTACTCCTTGCGCTCCAGCAGGGTCCTGATAGCCCTGTCGTTAACCTGCACTGCATGGGGTAGAGAAAAATGACTTTGGTCTTTTTCATTTAAAACAAAAAAAAAAATTTGTGTGTGTGTTTTGTAAAGTTCGCTTCTTACTCTTCTTTCCTTCCCTGTGCTCGGGAACTTCCCCAGCCTGTGTCACTCCGTGTGTTACACTGAAAATGTATGAGCACTTCTACTCATGCTAATGAATTATAGGAGTAATGGTAGCCATCGCATGGCCCGGTCTATTTTTCAGTCACTGTTCTGATTACATATGCATCGAATCCTCACAGTCACACCATGGGTTCGGCACAGCTTTTAACCCTGCTATTCAGATGAATAGCCCGAGTCTCAGAGGAGCTCAGTGACTTAGGCAATGGCACAGGAGATGCACAGTTGGAGTAGAAAACAGGATTGTAGGAATATCTAACCTGCACTTTCCAGACTCTTCACTCAATTTCCACTCATCAGGGGATGTGGGTTGGGGATATTGAAGCTGCATAACTGAGCTGATGCCCAGGGCACTTCTCATCATACCTGTGTCCTCACCCACCCTAACACCACACACAGTGTCTAGGGTCAAATGTTTCCATCAGGATGAGCAGTACCCCAGCCTGGAGAGAGAGTGCATAAGGGCGCATTGAACAGGAGAGCGGAAGTGCGGTGGATGCCACCAGGGACAATGGGAAAACCAAGGCCATTGGGTGTCAAAGAAACACCATTGAGTCCATGTTTCATGTGCCGGGAGAAGAATTGCTGAGATCTAATATTCATGTGGGGGTCATATCTTTGTGAGTCCCGACTCAGGATGCACAGTTTGAAACAGAGTCTGAAAATGGAGCAGAATACTTGGAATTGGGACTCTCCCCCAAATTCACTGACATACCAGACACTGAGGCTCTTTCCAAGTCACTTGCTGAGTGTCTGATGGCATTCAGCCGAGGAGCAGGGTCACCTTGTAAAGGTGTGTGGACACAAGTGTCCGTGCAGAACCTCGTATTCCAAAGAGCTCTGCAGCCACCAAGGCAAACAGCCACCACTGGCTGGGAACTGCTGAACAGACCAGAGCACAGCCCATAACACAGAGGTCTTTGGTTTGATATCATGCACTATTTGACATCTATACATTTAATCATCCCTGCTGCATCTCTGTAACTTATAGAGAAAATGAAGCCCCAAACCCAAAACTCTTGCCTCATATTCATGACACACATCTCTGGCATTAGGGAACCTTCTGAGGGTTCTTTAATTAATTACCACAGAACAATAATCCTAACCTCCCCCCTTCCACCCCCCACAATTGCCTGAGGCTTCCGCAAGCTGATTTCTGGATAGCTTAGTCTTCCGATAATAGGAGACACTTCAAAAGAAATGTCCCCTCTGACGTGGAGAAGAGCCAGGGAAAATTTCCCTCAGAACATCTCCCATAAATGCTTCCATTTCCTGAGACAGGAATAGGAGGCCACAAAAATGAACCCAGATGAGACACTGTGGTGGCATTTGTCATAATGCATTATAATCATTTATTGTGATTTTCTGTGTTGCCTAAAAAAGGCTCTGTTTTAGCCAGCATTTCACACAATACATACTCTCTACATTTTTATTGAAAGGGATAAAAGAATTCACTGCTTCTGACATGAAAAAGCAACTCTAAGCTCCAATGGTACACACACACACACACACACACACACACACACACACACACACACAGTATAAGCCAAAATAAAAATCTTACTTCATTGATCATTAAGATCAAAATAATAAATAGAATAATTCCCAGAGTTGTGATAATATTTCTTTCTATAATCATTTTGCCCTCCTTGCCCTCAAACACACATACACACACACACACACACACACACACACACACACACACAATCTAGATCATCGTTTTTTAAATTTTCTTTTACTGTCAGTAAAAAACTTCTTCCAGGAAACTTGCAGTATGACTCTACTTCCTTAGGGATAGTGAACTTTCAATGGGTGCTTACCCTTGATCGGACAAACCCTTGCACAGCAGGCATTGTCCTCTGCTCCACAGAGGAGAAGCTGAGTCTCAGAGAACGACAACAGCCTGCTCTTTGTCACACAGGTATTAAGTGGCAAGGTTGTGATTCAAACCCCAAGAGGTTGCTTTCACCATTACAAATGACATTTTCAACAGGTTCATAACACTGCCTTAAAATTTTTTTGGATTTTTTTTTTTTTTTTTGAGAGACAGGGGGAGGGAGAGAATGAGCAGGCGAGGGGCAGAGAGAGAAGGGGACAGAGGATCCGATGCGGGGTCGCCCCTGACAGCCAGACGTGGATCTCGAACTCAGGAACCATGAGGTCATGACCTGAGCCAAAGTCAGACGCTTAACCGCCTGAGCACCTGAGCCCTTTTTCATCTCAGAGGAAAACTGAGCCCGGATGCTTAGGACACAGGGCTGGGTGAGGCAGTTAGCTGAGGAGTAATCCGGAGCAGCAACACGGCCTTGAAAGAAGTTAGCTTTCCTGGAAGACACAGCCGACAGTGGGGCCTCAAGAGCTTGAGGCGATAGATTGTTTATGGAAATGCCACGCAGCCCCTTTACTTTACGAAGAATGAATTTTAAACCCAGCCGGAAGGAGGAGGCTGTTGGGATCATTTGCTCCTGCTGAGCAGGAGAGAGATGGTGACGGAACAGCACAGAGCCCCAAACCTAGAGAACATCAGCGCGAACACAATTAGCGGGGGGTTTGGGCTGAGAGTCGGCTGGGGTGGGGCGGCGCTTAGAAACACAAGAACTAATATCAGAAACCAGAAAAGCTCCTTTAGGAGGGTAAGGGCACATGAGAAAAATCCTCTGTGAAGCAGCAGAAGTAACCAAAACAATTGCAAAGGTGCAAAGACATACAGACTTCAGAGCTTCTTATGAGCCACAGTGTGGGGATAGCAGTCTGCTCTGGTGGCTTTGGCCACATCGCTGTTGGCCCGGGGCAAGGGTGGATCTAGGCCTAGTTTAATATTAGGGGTACCAGATGTCGGCCTCCAAAAGCCCCCCCCGCCTTCAGAAAACCCCTGCGGCTTTGAAACGAATTGTTTCCAGTGTGATAAGGAAGTTCCCAAACTGAGTTACCACACTGAGTGGATAAGACTGGCTGTTTGTGAAAGAAGACACAAGATGTCTGAAGTATGAGCACACGGCTGTACCCAGGGTGGCGGGAGGCAGGAGAGAGGACAGAGTAGGAGGTGACATACTGCAAATCACTCTCTCAGACAACAAATGTGACTGAGTGTCTATGCGCCAACCACTCTTCTGGGCATTGGATGCATGGAATGAGCAAAACAGGCACAAATTCTGCCCTTCATGTAGCTGAAGCGAAGGGTATATTTTTCTGACTTGATCGTTTCCCTTTGGCTAGGCCAATGCCACAAACAGGAAGTTCTTTACAGAGAGCACCAGTAGTAACAGTAAAATCCCAAAATAAATGTGGTCCTGCTTAAGCCAACAGTGGTCTGTGAGCTCTTTATTATCCCAAAGAGGAAACAAACGCTCAAGTCCTGGGGCAGATTACCCAGCTAGCAGGGACCAAGCTGGAATTACGTCTCAGGGCTGCGTCCTGGAGAAGCAGCCCAGGGTAGAGCATGGACTCTGGGGTCAAGGGAACAAGAGCTGAGCTCTGGCAGCACTGCTCAGGTGACCTCGGGCAATTTACGTATTTTATATTCCATTCAGTTGGTATGCGTGGTTGGGATGATAAAACCTACTTTAAAGGTTTAAGATAAAGCTAACATGAAGGGGGGCCTGGGTGCCTCAGCTGGTTAAGCATCTGACTTCAGGTCAAGTCATGATCTCGCCATTCATAAGTTCAAGCCCCATGTCGGGCTCTGCACTGACAATGTGAAGCCTGCTTGGGATCCTCTCTCTCTTCCCCGGGGCTCTCTGCCCCTTCTCTGCTTGGGTTCGTGGACTCTCTCTCTTTAAAAATAAATAAACATGAAAGAAAATTAACATAAAAAACTTAGGTGAAATACTTAGGCCAAGTCCTGCCATGTAGTAGCTGTTCAATGAATGAAAACTCTCATAACAACAACAATTAATCCAGCTTCTTTTCCTTTGTATTTTCTTTTGAAGAGTGAGAGGGGCAGAGGGAGAAAGAAAGAGAATCTCAAGTGGGCTCCACTCTCCACTTCTGTGGGCCATGGCCTGAGCTGAAATCAAGAGTTGGATGCTTAACCGACTGAGCCACCCAGGCATCCCCATGTTCCTTTTGGTTTCCATTGCCTCATGCTTGTCTCCTGGATTGAAATCCACCAGAGGCTGCCAAGCCCCACCAGTACCTGACCATCTCCCTCTGTTCCTATAAACTATAGACCGGAAACAGACACAAAGAAGAAATGGAGGTTCGTCACTCCCATTCTGAAGGCACAGGAATTACACATCAGCTGATCTGCTGTGCCTTTTCTGCAGGCCGTTTTTGACAGCTTGTCCCTTTGAACACACAGAAGTCAGGAAATGCAAAATTAAGGTTCTCAGAGTAACCATAACTCACTCATGATGTACATCAGAACATAAATTTCACTGGAAGTACAACAACATAAAACACTGAGCACACCAGAGTGGGAGAAGTTAAGACTGTTGCTAAAGTCATAAATTTGAATTTCGTGACTTGGGTGCATTTCATTGTCACCCATGATACGAAATTAACATAGCATTCACACTAGAAATAATCGCGAACATAATTCAGAGGCCATTGTGCCTGTGACTGAGGTAGTTTTCTCTGTAGGGACCTCTTCTCATACATTCACAAAGATTTTAAGGAAAAAAACCCTCTGAAGAAATATTAGTTCCTTGGGGAATGCAGCTAAATCTACCCAGCATGAAAGGAGTCAGCTACATTTATTTTCTAGCAAGCTCTGGAAGCAAGCAACCTCTTTCCTTTCAAGGGCTATATCCCTGAGAGAAGGTGGCTGACCCAATCTTTGCCATTATCCAAATCTTCCATTATGTCTTGAGGGAATGTGGGCCATAGATGTCCTGTCTCCTTGGCTGGGACAGGAAAGGTCAAGTAAATGGGTATCAAATAAATCAGTTTATGCAACTTGATAATGTGTGTATTCAATGTGAAAATCGATCCAACATTCCTGCAAAATGTGGAAGTCACAGTGAGAACTTCAGGGCCCTCGGGGTTCACAAACTGTCAGAGAACCACAGGATTAAGTCACCTGGGACAAGTCACCACCTCTGTTCTGGCTTTCCTTCTACCTGAGCCTGGGTCCCTTACAGAAGGAGGTCTAATGATAATTACATTTTCTCCTCACAGAGGGAAGAGACCACATGACACTATGGGCTTGTTTGCTCTATGATCAAATATTCTTTGATCATGAAGCCTGATCTTGACACCCTTTCTGCACAGATGATATTCCATGACAAGTATTTCCCCTAAAGGTTCACAGTTATTTACCTTGAGTGTCTCCGTGTCTCAGAGAAGGCATATGCTTTTTGCCCAAAGAGGCTGCCTCTTTCTCCCTGGAAAGAAGCATTTCCAAGGCCTATTAGCAATGGAGATAGTCAACAGAGTGCTCACTTGATTCTCATTGTACCTCCCCCTCATCTCATTCTTTCTTCTTGGGTTATTCCAAGGTTTAAACAAACAAACAAAAATATATGTACAGTGCCTGACACCTAGCAGAGGCTCAAGAAATGTCAGTTTAGGGGCACCTGGGTGGCTCAGTCGGTTAAGCATCTGACTTTGGCTCAGGTCATGATTTCGAGGTTTGTGGGTTCAAGCCCCGCATCGGGCTATGTGGTGACAGCTCAGAGCCTGGAGCCTGGTTTGGTTTCTGTGTTCCCCCCTCTCTGCTCCTCCCATGCTCATGCTCTGTCTCTCTCTGTCTCTCAATAATAAACATTAAAAAAGAAAAAAAGAAATGTCAGTTTAGTTTAGGTTCCCTTTACCAGATAATTGGTGCCCTCCCTACCTAGATGGAGCATTCCCTTGCACTCTCTTCCCTTTCCTCCCCTCCCCATACAGAGCAGAGAGAGAAGATTGCCATGCTATTCCCTGGACTTCCTCTGCTCAGAGTGCAAGCTAATCCTTAGAGGACTTCCAGAACCCAACTCTGCACCAGTCCTTCTAGTTCTTCTTAGAAACTTCCTCTTTCATTTCAGTAACCAGAACACAAAACCCAGTCAACACGTACCTTTGGTCTCTCTTGCTTTGCCCCTTTGGGAGAGCACCCTGAGTTTCCACATTTCCTTCCATGGCTATCATACATCTGGGCTTCACATGTAATAAAAAGGAGTGACAAATGAATGCTGGTCTTTTCTCCAAGTTGCACCTGTCTGAGGACTGGGGCTGCCAAGTACATTACAAAGTCAAGGAGAGTTCAATCTCTGATATTTCATTCACCACACATCTGCGTATCACCAAGCTCTGCAACCCAACCTTTGTGGTGTTTCTCTGGTTCTCCCATCCTTCCCATTTGCACTGCTCTGCCCTGAGATTGGTCATGAGAGACTTACCCTTGGCCTTTCCCCAATTGAGTCCCATTCAACATTGTGACTCAAAGTGTTCTTCTTTAATTTATTTTTGGGGGGGGGGGTCATGACACAACGGTTAATCAGAGCCTGGTGGAGGCTTTATTTCCTCTCATGTCAAATCCTGACTCCTAATCAAGTTCTGCGAGGCTCTTCGCTGGAGATAGTCTCCTCCCTAAAGACTGGGAACTCTTGAAGGTAAAGGCAAGAAGATCAAGGGGTGACTTAATAGTCATTTTCAAACACTTAGGTACTTCTCATGTGAATGATGTGTTTTTACCCAGGAGACATAATGAGAAGAAAGTTTAAATAGCTATTTTGGTTGAAATGAAAGAAAGGGAGTCTTGACTCTCAGATCTAGCTTTTGTCCGACCCTCTCTACAAGGGTTTCCTTAAACCTCTGGCTCCCCTGACTCAAACTTTCCTGCATTTGACCACGCAGGCCTTTTCTACACCATATATTTTAAATTAGTCTGCCCCTTGGCTTTCTGACAGCTCTTGTATTGTTGCTTTGCACATCATCTACCTTGTTCGATATGTACATCACACCTCTTCCTGGCAAGTTAGGATTTTTGTTTTAGGAAACCTTTCCAAAGCATTTGAACGGCTACTGACTCCCCCAATTTCATAGTTCCTTCCATCGAATGCGATAACTGTGTACTTGCCCAGTTGTCCTTACGCCTGTGACTGCTTATCCTCACTCCTCTAAGTGTACATGCTCCTAAAATGTCCCCTTATTTGTTTTTTTAAGCTTATTTATTTATATGGAGAGAGAAAGATCAAGAGACAGGGGAGGGACAGAGAGACAGGGAGAGAGAGAATCCCAAGCAGGCTCCACGCTCAGCATGGAATCTGACGTGAGGCTTGATCCCATGACCTTGAGATCATGAACTGAGCCGTAATCAAGAGTCAGATGCTTAACTGACTGAGCCATTGAGGCACCCCTAAAGTGTCCCCTTATTAGTCAACGTTATTTTCTGATCTTATACAAGGGAAGTTTATATTTTAAGGTTATAGAATCTTTGGGAATCTATGGGCTATTAAAGACCACCCTCCGGAGAATCGCCCATACAAACAAATTTGGGTTTCTCTGAAGTCAGAAAAAAAAAGATTCTTTAAGATGAAATGAATTCCAAGAAATGAATGCTTGTTTTGACCCACTTTCTGATCCTCTCATTCGAACTTCAGGCTGCTGATTCCCACATGTCAAGATCTCCCTCTTATGCTTCAAACCCTCAAATTGATTGACCTACTAAAATATTGTGTCTGACCCCTGTTTCTAATTAGTAAAAGATTTACCTTATATTAATTTAAGATTATTTACTGTAGCTTGCATATCCACAGAGAATTGATCCAATCCTTTTTTCACACGATAGCCCTTTCCATACATGAAGACAGCTATGACAAACCCGGCTGCTTCAGTCTCCTTCCTTAAAATGAGTGTCTCCAGAATGCTCATCTTTGTCTGAAGGAGTAATAACTTGTCAGTGTCCCTCTTAAAACTGGGACTTACCGTGGGTAACAGTATTGTAAGTAGGTTTTGACACTGCAAAGTATCTATCATCTCTCATGTTACATAATGTCTTAAAATCACTCTGGTTTTTCTCATTTCTTATTCATATTAAGATGTCAACTAGAACTCCAAAGTCTTTTCACAATTATTGCTGTTACAACATATTTCTTGGGGCGCCTGGGTAGCTCAGTTGGTCGAGCATCCGGCTCTTGATTTTGGCTCAGGCCATGATCCCACGGTTGGGCGGTCAAGCCCCATGTTCAGCTCCGTGCTCAGCATGGAGCCTGCTTGGGGATCTCTCTTTCTCTCCCTCTGCCCCTCTTCCCCACTGTACTAAGTAAATAAATACACAAACAAACAAACCCTACCTTTCTCACATTTTTGTAATTCCATGGCATGATTTTTTAACAATTATCAGAATTCATCCTGGTTTCAACCTAGTATTCCAAATACAAAGTCATTTTTGAGTTTTTATTCAGTCATCTGAGCTGCTGCCAAAGTGCTGTTATGTGCCATTAGAAACACCTTCCATTTGGATACTGGTTCATTGATTTCTTGGTACTAGCAATGAGCTCCTTGAGCTAAACTACAGTTAAAACCAATTTGTCAACAAACGTATATTGAAAGACTTTTTCAAATAGCTGGAGGGAAAACATATATTGGAAGAAAATAGTCATTTGGCTTATCAGTCAAGAGATTCTCTTCAGAAAAAGAGATGCCCCAACCTGTTCTTGGTGTTATTATCACTGCTTCATATATACTGGAAATGTTGATCAACTACTCCTAGAATTTAGCAAGGGATTTATTACAAGCTCATCAAATAATAGGTCTCAAAAATTACTTTGCTTCCATTTTTGACAATTCTAAAATTATTTGTCCAGCTGTCAGTCTTCCGGTACCAATCTTCTTGTTCCCCACACGTTCTCAGAAGTGTAGTCAGTGATTTTAAAATCCCACCTGCAAACATTAGGGGAGGCTGACTGGATTGTGCCCAGGGCATCCCCATGCATTTCTTTGTACCTTTCTGTAAATCTATAATTATTTCACAATAAAAATATGTTTAAAGGTGTCCCATCTGCAAAGCTCAGTGTCTTAGGGTATAATGTGTCTGAACCTAAAGTTTTAGATAGAATTTCAAAGTTAGACACCGTTTCAAGTAGCTTACCTATTTTGGGCTTCAGTTTCTTCTTGCTCACATTTGTTTTATTCTTTCTAGTTTGAAGACAGTTATCTTTTTTTTTTTAATATTTTTATTTATTTCTAGGAGAGAGAGAGAGACAGCGTGAGCAGGGGAGGGTCAGAGAGAGAGGGAGTCACAGACTGAAACAGGCTCCAGGCTCTGAGCTGGCAGTCAGCACAGAGCCCGACGTGGGGCGCGAACCCACGAACCGCGAGATCATGACCTAAGCGAAAGTCGGACGCCTAACCAACTAAGCCACCCAGGCGCCCCTGAAGACAGTTATCTTTATTAGAGAAGAGTGAACCCCTTGGGAGTAGAGCAGTTCAGTGTTCCACCTGCCACCCATTCTCTCTTTTTTTTTAATGTTTTATTTATTTCTGAGAGAGAGAGAGAGAGAGAGACAGTGTGAGCAGGGGAGGGTTAGAGAGAGAGGGAGACACAGAATCTGAAACAGACTCCAGGCTCTGAGCTAGCTGTCAGCACAGAGCCCGATGCGGGGCTCAAACCCACAAACTGTGAGATCATGACCTGAGTGGAAGTCGGATGCTTAACTGAGCCACCCAGGCGCCCCAATTCTCAATGCACCTTATCTACTCTTCCCTTCTTTAGCGTGTGTTCCTCACTAATTTGGGTCATCACACTTTCCAGTAACTCTCTCTTACTCTGGCTTGTCCTTTTTGATTTTCTTCCTACCCAGTTTCATGTCATTCTTTCGCCTTTGTTCTTAACCATGTGCTCTCCCCTCTGCCTTTGATCTGCATACTTGCAAAATCTAACTTCATTGGAGACCTCCTGGGTGCAAGGTGTACATGCTTTTCAGGTGCTGTAAGCTGCTACACCAACATTATTATCATGGGGAAGAACACTGCTTCTCTTTTATTACCGTTTCAGTTACTCTTCTGTATGGGTTTCCTTTTTGTCTTCTGAATTTAAATTATTTATATACTAGAAAATTGCTCTGGCTTACCTGGGGAAAGAGGAGATTTTAAAATGTTGTCAGCAGGCCAGGAAGATTTAAGACCTTGTGGAAGTGGTATTATTCCTATAAAACTCCAAACTGCTTTATCTAGACCCTCTTAGAGTCCTCTCCCTTGCATTAAACTTTTTCATGGGAAGACACTTCCGGTTTAATTGTTCTCTCTCATTAGGGGCCTGTGAAGCCCAGGTGGGATTATTTCAAATGACTTGCACTTGAAGTTGGGTGTAACCTGTGAGAAACAATCTATCACCCCATCCTTTAGCTCCACATGCAATGTTTTGGAGACTCCTTTCTCAGCCAGACTTCTGCTAGGATGCCTACTTTCTAGTAACTTCTCCCAAACATTCAACTGTAACCATTTAGTCCATCCGCATCACAGCTGGGATGCCGAATTGCTTACGGTGTACGCTAAGGAGAGGGTTAATGGCGAGTTTCCGATAGGCCTTTATCTGAACCCCTTAAAAGCTGGATACTAGAAAAGTACAGATTCACACGTAGCAAGAAAATACGTCCAGTCAAATATAATCCCATCTGTACCTGCCAAAATCTTCACTCCGCTTTACCAACATCCTTGTAATAACATTGTTAAAAGGTTCTGACACTTAGATAAACGCTTCATTCAGTTCCCTGACTCCTTTCAGGAGGAAACAGGAAAATTCCAAATACAGTCCACTCAGTTATCAAGGTCTTCTTATCCAGTGTGTGAAGGATCCAAGCCTTTTGTTCCCTTCCCTCTCCCTCTGACTACCTACATTTGGGATGTATTAGTTCCACTCTGTACCACCACTTCAGGGCATTTTGAGAGGAAAGACTCTTAGGTTGCCAGAAATGTTTTTATTTTACTTTTTATTAGCATGCCTAATAAAGAGCTGGGTGAGTGAAGCCTTTGGAACCAAGGCACAAACCAGAGCTTGACGGTTCCAAGTCAGTCTGACTCTGAAACACTTAGTTCCAAGATATCTTGACTTAGCAACAATAGCTACCCCCAAATGGGCCTCCTTCCCATAGAGATTGCTAGAGATTTCTGTTTTCTTTCTCTGCTGATCCATTTTCTTGCTATTTTCTCTGTCAGAAAAGATAAACGACACATAGCGAAGCAACATGCGTTATCATAAATAAACTGTAAAATCTTTGAAAATGTTGAGAAACCTCCATCAGGATGTCCATCAGATTTCCATCAATCTCTTATCCTCTTTTCATTAAGGCATAAGGGGGAGGGGGAGGGAAAAATGAAAAAAAAAAGAGAAGTTTATTAAATTGGACCCCCACATCCCACAGTTTTGTAGGATTATGTGACTGCTTTCTAGCTTTTATGCAGTGAAGGAGATTTGACCTGCATATGGTTTAAATAGGCTTCGGAGGTTTATAGGAGCCAGAGACCCGAACTGTGTCTACCTCTGTTTCTTTACAGAAAATGTGTTTAGGTTTCCAAAGAAAGGCTTCACAGGCAAATTTTGGAACGCAATTTGTGTATAATATAGAGCCTACCTAGGGCCCTGGAACCTTGTTTTGCTGCTGCAGCCTCTGCTAGCAGAGAATCTCAGGCTCAAACAGTCCCAGTAGAATTGACTCTGAAATGCTTTAAAGAGAAGTTAGAAATTGATTCGGGCAGTTAGTTTGAGCACGCAGGCTAGGACATTGCTGAAGTCGTATTACTTCTGATGGCACCTGGGACTTAGTTACTTTAAGTGCATAAATCAGCCTTCTGAGAAATATTCTGTTTCCTGAGCTTAGTTTAAGCTGAATTATCAAGTGACCCTATAGAATTATTTTATTCCCCTTTCGCCTGAATTCCTGTGGAAAGGATTAGAATCCACATTGTCTGTTTTCATTGGCATGTTGCCTCTCACCCCACCCCATTTTAATAACTTCATCTCCTCTAATCTACAATCTGTACATGGCATTTTATAGAAATTTGCCGAGTGTAAATGCCCAAAGTTAACCAGACCCCAACTATACCTACAACAACCGGTGCATGTACACAAGACGTGATGGGGGTCCTTTGGGTCCCAATCATTTCCCAGGGGCATAAAAACAAGAGCCTTTGCTTTGCCAGATCTCCCAGAGCTTTATGACGTCACCAGGAGTTTTGTGACACCATCGCTTTAAAATACAGGCTTTGGCCCTAGACTAGGGGCACAGGAACATGTTTATTGATGGAGGCACTGGAGGAAGGACTGGAGATTGGAAAGGAAAGACCCCACAGTTGTGTGGAGAAATATTCCTGAGAGAAAACCAGATCCAGGAATTTTCTAAGGGGACCAGAAGCAGGCAAGGCTAGGAGGGCTGAATAGGCAACAGTGAGTTGGAATCTTTTTTTTTTTTCAGGTAAAAAAAAACCATTTTTTTTTTTTTTTAATTTGTGTATGTGTTTAGTTTTGAGAGAGAGAGAACAGGAGCTGGGGAGGGGCAGACACAGAATCTGAAGCACACTCCAGGCTCTGAGGTGTTGGCACAGAGCTTGACGTGGGGCTGGAGCCCATGAACCACAAGATCATGACCTTAGCTGAAGTTGGACGCTCAACCAACTGAGCCACCCAGGCACCTTGGGTTTTTCCATTTTCAGTTACTAGGTGGACATGAGAGTTTCTCAGCCTCACTATCTCAGACTCCAAAGGTAACAATAAAGAAGAGATGGTAGCAGTAAAATGTCATCATACAAAACCGAATTGAATTTGGTCCTTCCTCAGTGCACCCACCCTTTCCCAATACCATTTCTTCTAGATTCCATGACCCTGGAGTTAGGAGTCTTAATGCTCTCATTCTGGAATTTCTGGCCATGAGGGACACCCTGTGGACTTCATCAAAACAAGTGAGGTTTCTTCACTTTATACTATATGATGATAGAAGTCTCTAAAGGAATATTTATTGGAAAAGACATCTTGTGAGTTTACAAATGACTAGGCACATAAAGCCAAGCATAAAAAAATACAAAACTCTATAAAGTGTTGGTGTCTAATTATAGTTCCTCGAGACATAGATAAAAGTCAGGATGGCTGCTAACCATCAAAGGGTATCTGGGCTGTGGACCCATTTCTACAACCCAGATCAAACTAAAGTGAGTGTTAGGCCAGATTTTCCACTTTTTTTTTTTTTTTAACCAGAAGGCAGATTACAGTTAGTGCTGCATCCACATTTCATAGGAATATCTGTTTCTCTCATCACATTTTAGACATGGTTCTGTATGATTCTCCTAAGCCCCTTTGAGGCCACTGCCCTAGAGCCAGAACCCTGGAAGCTGGGCATTCTAGACTTTATGTGTAATAAGTAAGGAATCTCCAGATTCCCTGGACAAGGCTCAAATTTGTACTATCTCTGCGTCCACAACTGAAAAAGAGGTAACGCAACGATATATATGAAAAAGGATCAAAACCACAATGACCTCAGCCTCCCCGCACAACCAATACTCGTTCCCACTTACTCATTAGACCTCCCCTTGACAGAACCCAACAATTCAGTTCTTGAGCCCCAGAGGAATCCCTATTTCCTGCATTCAGATGGCAGATATGGAAGCTTCCATCTCTCCTTGTTAGTGCCCTGATCACCCTCTTATGGATTCACCACTGAGAGACTCACACTTCGTGGTGGTATGTCGGCAAACAGGAGAAGAAGATACAAATCCTTTTGAACCAGCGCTGTGAAGTTTACAGTCCCATTGCCTTTTCTCCTCCCTGAAATGCAAATAAACCAGAAAGAGAAAGCCGGATAAATGAAGTAAATGATGATGTTTCTCATCTTGGTAGGCTGACTCCAGGGAATAATGAAGTTTTCACTGGAGAATTTTATTACGTACAATTTCCATTTGGGAGAATTCTGCTCCTTGGAACAACTAGTTTGGGGTTTGTCTGGAGTTTTTTTTTCCCCTCTTTTGGAGGGGGTGCAGTGCTGGTCTAACAGGAGCATTGCAAAACCCTGGAAAATACATAAAGCCGAAGAATTCTAGCAATTAGAGATGGCGTAGGCCCATTATATCATCCTGCAGACCCGGGGGAATCCGTGGAAGATTCTTTCCTAGAACAGATTTTCTAGTTCCTTATCCTGTTGATTTTCAAACGGCTCGAGGGATGGAGTTTCCACCACTTCCTTTAGTACATATTTCCCCAATCTCATAATTCTCTCTGTCATAGTTTTTCAGGGCGTTTAATCCAACTGTTCCTTTTCTAAACATGACAACTGATCTCCTTTGCTCAAAATCGTGTGCACTTGTTAGAATGGACAATACTCTTCCGAAACTGTAAACACTTTCCACTTTTTATCAGAATTCTTCCCTGATATTCTCTCTTTTTCTCCCCCTCTCTCTCTGCCATCACAGCTACAGGTGGGGCAGAGAGCATATAAAAGAGACCTCGGCAATTGGCACATGGAATTTTAGACTATTTGAGCCGTAATGTCTCAACACCAGAGCTCCTCTCAGTGTTTCAGGGCTTACACTGCCAGACTAATATCTCCTTTCAGGGCCACACACAGAGCATGCACCTCACATTGACACTCCTAGAATTTTGCAGTGCACAACCTCAACAAACCTACACAGTCCTATAAAAAAATATCCTTCCCTCATATTCAGTAAGGCCTCATTCAAATTCAGCTTGCACATGAATGTATGTTGATGTATATACGTGCCTATGCATGTTGGGATTATAATTGTAAAATTCTTTGGTGTATTTTCCTCACAAGGGTCCTAACAGAGTACAGGGCTGAGAATCATGAGAAAATCAGAAACCCATGTTGTCTCCAGCTGCTTTATTTAACAGATAGAGCTAGGAAACTTAGAAGTTCTGTGATCAGATGAAACTTACCCAGACAACAAGATCAGGAAAGGAACCCAATATCCTCTTGAGTCTATTGTCCTACTTAGATCTTGTTCTGATAATTTCCCTACTATGCCTTTGAGAGTGTCTTTACCTTCCTCTAGACCCCAGTTTCCTGAGTCAGAAATGACAAAGTGAGCCAGAGAAAAGGTGGCAAACTACAGTCCACAGAATGACTTTCTTAGCAGTGTTTATTTTTATTTTTTTATTAAAGTGTTTTAAGGTTTATTTATTTCTGAGAGAGCATGCACACCGATCAGAGGAGGGGCAGAGAGAGAAGGAGACAGAATCCGAAGCAGTTTCCAGGCTCCGAGCTGCCAGCACAGGGCTCGACTCGGGGCTTGAACTCATAAACCACGAGATCATGACCCGAGCTTAAGTCAGATGCTTAACCGACTGAGCCACCCAGGCGCCCCGCCCCCCCGTGTTTACTTTTTCAAATGAAGTCAATAGACTTTTTTTTTTTTTCTGTAACTAATGAATGCCACTTAGTCGCCTCCTCACCTCCAGTCCTGTCCCCAACCCCACTACCTCCTAGCTCCTGCTTTCCACTATGAAGATCAGTCTCTCCCCAGGGCACTGACTCCATCAACTCCTCTTGGAGCTGGTGTCTCATTACTTATTTGCCAAAAAGTTCCCAGAGTCACTGGTTCCTATCATTTGATAGAAAAGAAGACCTGGTCACAATTTCTCATGGCAACAATGAGCTGGAAAACACAGGAGCTGCCCGCTTTCAATGGGCTATGCACCTTCCGAGCTCGGCTCACTTCTCTAATCGGGCTACCTGTCTTCCCACACGGGGATTTTAGTCTGTGACTTCTGCATGAATGGTGATGCATGACATTGTTTTATATACTATACAGATGCGTCACACACAAATGTGGCCCTGGGTGGACACACTGTGATTCCATTGTCTATTAATTAGGCCAACTAGCAAGTTTTTACTATGTGACCAGGCTGTACTTTAAACTGACCAAACAGACTAGTGGTTTTGGCATCATGTGAAGGCTGTCTCGGTAAGGCTCTGCTGAACTTCGTACAGAACTGTGCCAAATTATATGCAAATTTGTATTCTTCATGGGAGCTGAGAGCTTTGGCACTTAATTTTGAGTTTTTTCAGAGCTAAGTATGTAGCATTGGCCAAGTTCTGCATGTTTAATCCTTTTAATCATTCAACATAAATCATGCTCTCAGTCCCTTAATCATTCTTGTTATTCTTCTTTGAAACTCCTCCAGTTTCCTTACATCCTTCATTGCATAAAGAAGAGTTTTTTAACAGGCCTGTTTCACTTCCAAGAATCCATTCTGTGATGGAAACAGTGGGGGTTAGAAGATCCAATGCCATGAGAGACTCCAAGGGAAATGCAAGGCGTGGTCCTCGAACAATCGCAGACATTCACGGGAACTAAAAGGATATCTGACCGACTTGTCTGCCACATCAGACCCCAAAAACTAATTTTGTATCCTTTTTTTCTCTTAAGTAATACAGAGAAGGGTTTATATGGGGCGCTTTGGTAACAGAGCCTACATTCCTGTTTCATGTATTTATTTATTCAGCATCTACTACGTGAATGAGAGAGGTCTTGCTCTTCCCATGTTGAGTCTAGGGAGATAAACATCTGGTAAGATCACATCTCTTAGCATCAGAGATTTGACGATCACCTATCAACCCTTCCCCCTTTAATCTGGTCAGAGAGGTGCTAGAGAAGAGTGTCTCAGAGAAACTCTAAGGAAACACACACCCTAGAGGAAGTGGAAAAAAGCAAAGTTGACAGAGTGTCTTCATATTCATCTACCTTTTCTTGTATCTACTTTTTCTTTTCCCTCCAGGTGTCTCCCTGTCTCCAACTAGAATATAAACTCCAGAGGGACCATGGTGTGCTCATCAGTCTACCTCAAAACCCAGAAAGGTGCCTGCCACAGAGTTAAGTGTTTGCAAACTGCTTGAGGAATGAATAAATAATCACCTTCAGCTTACCACTTCATGCTTTGAAAAGGATAATTGATACTTATTAATTTTATATAAAGTTTTATGCAAAGTATAATGTCAAGGCAATTACTTCCTCACATTCTAACATACTTTTCAAATCCTATTAGTGCCTGATAGATCCTCTTAGAGAGGAATTTAGAGCCACCATTGTTCAAGGCCACTTAGTCCAATTGATACATGAATCCCCCTTATTGGCCATCCTACCAGCTATCATTCAGCCTTTGCTTGAATACCTCTAGGAACAGGGAGCTCATTTTCCCCCAGGGCAACCATCCTGTGCAGTCATGATGATTAGAATACTAATGCTTAAATTTAGCTAAGATCTTTTTTTTATAGCCTTCACCCATTCTTTTCGTTGTCAGAAGCTAATGCATCTTTCTTTCCTCTGGGCAACCCTTCAGGTATTTTGAGACATGAACTCATCCCTCTTAAACTTTCTTTTCTGTATCTTAAATGTCCCTTGTTCCTTTCCACACCTAGAAAAAGTATAGCAAAAATTCTAGCTTGGGAGCATTGCATATATTCACCTTGAGGATTGAAACACGAACGACAGGAATGGACCAGTCGGGTGTCTGTTTATGGGGAGGACGAAAGAGATTCATAAGGAAATCAGCAAGTAACAGGTTAACTGACTAGAAATCATCATTCAAGAGGCATAGATCAGCATGAGAAGGGAGGAATGTTCAGGGACAGGAGCTAAGACCATTCAGTTCGTGGATCCCATTTTCTACCCTCAGGAACTTGTGCCAAACTTGCAGAGAAGGAACACTGAGGATCAAAGGCCAAGAGCACAGAAATCTCTGGTCAACACTGAAAATACAAGGCAACGCTTGTGATGCTGGACACCACATAAGATGGAGAAGCGGGGGAGACTATCGCATCACACTGGAAGGAAGGGACAGTATTGGCTTCCAGGGGCGGGGCGCAGAAGCCAAGCCAGGGACATGGTAGAGAGAGCGGCGGCAGGTTGCAGGGTTTCTTTAAGGAGCAGCTAGAGTGAAAGGGAGAAATTGTGCACCTGGAGCAAGGGTTGGCCAAAGGGGAGAGGGTCAGCATGAGGCATGCCTGAGATTCTGGGTAGCATTTGGGGAGGACTTCAGTTCCTATGAATTTGCCAAGAGAGAGGCCCTTCTGCTACGGTTGTTCCCCAGCATCAGGAAACGTGATTATAAGTCATAATGATCGCACCAGCTTCTCTCTTCCAGGTCTGTGGGCCCCACACTGCATCAACACTGGGGCGACCCATTCCATCCTCATAACGATCCTTTTAGGCAGGTACAGTTCTTATTCTCATTTTACACTTGAGAAAATTAAATTTTAGTGGATCTATCATCTCCAAAATCACACTGCTAATAAATGGCAGGGCTGTGAAGTAGAGCTCCTTCTTTCTAACTTAAAACTTGGCTTCTCAAATGACATAAAATTATGCATTTTCATCTAATTTCCTTGTATCGCAGCCCAAACTTCTGTAGGAAAGTATTTACATTTGAGTTGAATATGTTTGGGGCCTTAACCAATGCTTTTTGTTAAAAAAAAAAATTGCCACACCTAAGTATATATAGCACATCATACCAAAAAAAAGGGAAAAAAAAACCTTTTGCAGAATAGTGAAGTTACTTGATTCCTGCAAGAGCTGTTCTTTTTTTTTTCAAAGATATTTATTTATTTATTTGTTTATTTATTAATTAATTTATTTATTGTGGCGGTGGGGAACACAAGTGGGGAAGGGACAGAGAGAGAGAGAGAGAGAGAGAGAGATTGAATCCCAAGTAGGCTCCTGACTGTCAGGCAGACCCCAATGCAGGGCTTGAACCCACAAACTCTGAGATCATGACTTCAGCCGAAACCAAGAACTGACGGAGCCACCCAGGCACCCCTTGCAGGGACTGCTCTTATCAATGGTGACAACAGGATCGTCCATGCCATGTCACTGAGCGAGGGCAAATGACCATCGGTCCTCACATCAGTGCAGCCATTTTAGCTGCCAAACGAGCACTTCCCCGGTGGCTGTTGCTCTGTGGCAGCCTCCTCCGTTCAGCATCAAGCCGATACTGATGAAGAAGGTGAGAAACACTGTCCCACATCCCATGTGTCCATCACCATCTTCTGTGTCCCTGGATGTTCCCTTCACCAGAGAACTTTTCTTTCTGGCCTAGTGAAAACGAAATCCTCCCATGAGTAATTCTGGGCCATCCTGCTTTTAAAACCCTTTTATGGGACCATAAAATACCTCACCTCACCACCTTTAAGAAGCTGGCGTCAGGAATGAGAGCAAACTGTTATTGCACTGCGCTGAAAACAAGGTAAGCAAATTATTTCTTCTGGCTACAGCAGATCTGACTTCCTTGTTGGACTACAGCATTTAGTGAAAGGAAACAGTCTTTTAATTGCACTCTCCTTGGAACAGTCCACAGACTCATGACCGAGGCCAGGAGGAGACTCCAGTCTACAGAGGCAAGTGCTATAGACAGGCTGATACTTTACGTGCCTAAGAACGCAGTCATTTACAACCCGGAGGTACTTTGTTGCTAATGATCTTTGAAGTTAACAAGGTTTGCAAAAGCTTCTGGGCATGATGACGACTATTTATATTAATGGCATTAGTGATTTCCTTTATTCTTCCAAGACTTCACACTACTAATTGGCATCCGTATAAACAGAGGTATAAATGCTATCATGAAACGCAAACAGGGCCAACTCTGGCAGCTTTGTGGGTTTAATATGGAAATGTTTGCTATCTAATGAGGACACAAAATGTTAATCTGCAGAACAAATTGTATTTATAGAGAAACTAATTATCATATGCAAATGTGACACACATCGGCTAGCAAAATTCCGGTTGCCGCTGGGGCGGCCCTCTGTGACCTTTCTGAAACGCAGCATTTTGAGGCGGCAGCTAATGGTTTCATGCACTGAGGCTGATTACTTTCATTTTCATAGAGAAATGAGCTAAATGGGAAGGCCTCTGGCTCCGAATAAACACAACAGAGGCATCGCCTCCATGGCTCTAACCTGCGCTCTATCGATTTCTTATCCTTCGCTTTAAAACCCAGAGTTCTTCTACAGCTTTTGCTGTATCTGAAAAGCCAGAATAGCGAACGTTTTGACCCCTTTAATAAAAGGCTCGAGTTGTTCTTATCATACATACCATCCTGTTGGATGAAGGCCATATTTATGCTGTTTCATAATTAGTTTGTTGTTGTTTCTCTTCTTCATTGAGTAAGAAACTCCCCTAGGTATAGATTGTTAAATCTACTGAGTCTGGTGTTTAACTCCTTTCCCTGGTGCTTTTTCCTTTTCTCTTTCAAATACATGTGTTCTCTAGTTTGAAGTGTCACGGGAGTATAAAACGCTCTAAATTAAATGGCTTTAGAGATCACCAAGTGAGTCCAAATATTTCATTTCCAGAGGAGGAAAGTACGGCTCAGAGAGGTCAAGTGACAGACCCAAGATCACACAGTGAATTGGTAGAGGGCACTGGAAGTCAGGGGCTCTTTCTATAGGCTTAAACAATTAAAATATAATAAAAATAAAAACGCCTCTGCTGTAGCACTGCTAAGGTTAGAGTTATATGAATGCTTGAAAGTGTTCTTAACTCTGCATGAATGCTGCTGGCCAGAGACCTTTGACCAGCTTATGGAGATGTAGTTCTGTTACTTCTCATCGAGACCGTGAGGATCTGGTTCGGCATTCTCCAAATGCCTGTTGGACTCTGAGGACAGAAAGTGAAGGAAATGTGGCCTCTACTCTCACAGGACCCACAGTTTGCTAAGGGAGACCAACATGCAGTCAATTTCAATGAAATAAGGTAAGCGCACTATCAAAGTACACACCTTGGGTGAAAGGGTAGAGAAAAACAGGCCCTCCATGCAAAGGAGGCTGCAAGTGTGGTAGTGTATTTGTTTCTATTGCTACGTAACAAATTATCTCCAATTTAGTGGCTAACAAACGTACATTTATTATTCTATTATTCCCGTGGATCAGAAGGCCCTGCATGTCTCAGATGGGTCCTCAAGCCGAAGGTCTCAAAAAGATTCAATCAAGGTGTTGGTCAAGCTTCAGTCTTCTCTGAAGCTCAGTGAGCTCTTCCAAGCTCACGTGGTTGCTGGCAGAATTCCTCTCCCTGGCTGTAGGACTGAAGTACTGCTGTCAATGAGGGCTGGTCTCAGTTCCTGGAGGCCCCCGGTTCCCTGCCCTGTGGCCCTCCCACAAGATGGCAACTTACTTTCTCAGAGTCAGCAGGGGAATCATTCTCTTCAGGAAGGCCCGGTCCCTCTTTTAAAGAGCTCTTGCTGATTAACTCAGGCCCACCTAGGATAATCTCCCTTTTGATTAATTCTAAATTATTTGATTGGGGACCTTAATTACATCTACCAAATCTCTTCATATTTGGACATGATGTGACCTGATCATAGGAGTGAAACCCCATCATAGTCAGAGGCCCCACCCACATCCAAGAGAAAGTTGTTATACCAGTGGAACAAAAATTCCAGGGCCCACCCTAGAAAGCTGCCTCCCTCAGCTGGAAAGCAGAGGGCTGGAATTCCAACAGGTTTCAGAAAGTGTGAACTGAATCATAAAAGACAAATAAGGTGGGGTGCCTGGGGGGCTCGGTTGAGGTTGAGTGGGCTGACCAGTTGAGCATCTAACTCTTGACTTTCATTGAGGCAATGAACCCACGAACCATGAGATCATGACCTGAGCCAAAGTTGGACACTTAACCGACTGAGCCACCCAGGTGCTTTAATGGAAGCAAACAGAGGTTACATCAATGATTCTGCATTCATGCAACGGAATACTCTGCAGCAATTGTGACTGTATTTTATCTTTTAGGGTATTAACACGAAAACTGTACTGTATATTGGGAATGGAAAACAGGTTACATAATATCCCATATTTGTTTAAAGCAAAAAAATCCTGCATCTATGGATACCAAAAAAGGGGAGGAGATCTTCCTCCTGGAAATGTATTCACCATCCTATTAAGTGTGATATATTTGAAATGTGGTAGAATTATAGGTGATTCGTGTTTTAAAAATTTTTAGGGGCGCCTGGGTGGCTTAGTTGGTTAAGCGTCCGACTTTCGCTTAGGTCATGATCTCGCGGTTCGTGGGTTCGAGCCCCACGTCGGGCTCTGTGCTGACTGCCAGCTCAGAGCCTGGAGCCTGTTTCAGTCTGTGACTCCCTCTCTCTCTGACCCCCCCCTGCTCATGCTGTCTCTCCTAGAAATAAATAAAAAACATTTAAAAAAATTTTAGTGTATTTTTATTCAATAAGCATCATATAACAAGAAAAAGTAATATGAGATTTAATTAAATGCTCTTTAAAAGCAGTTTTTTTGCAATCTATTCTGAGACTTATGTTTTGTCTGCTGTTTTGTATAAGCAGTCAGTCTCATATTGTGGCATCAAACACTGAACTCAGAGTCTGGTGATCTGCCTCTGCCCTTGTCTCAGTTACAAATTAACTCCAGAAAGTTAAAACTGGAAGGGATCCTAGAAAAATCAAATGATCTAACGCTTCAGTTTTACAGGTGAAATGCAAAGGCCACCAGGGTGCGAATGACTTGCCCAAGACTGACAGCCAGTGTGGGGTAACCCAGAACCGGAAGGGGGGGCACCCTCCTCACAGTTTGGTGCAAGTTTGTTTTCACTACACTGTCTTTCTGGGTTTCTGTGTCTCTGGTTGTGAAATTGGAGCCTAGATCAGCAATTTCTCAAGGAAAAATTCATGATGGTCACAAACATAGGATCTGAGGTCAAACAGCCAGTTCAGTGCTGGCCCCTCTGTTTCTGAAAGACCTTCAACAAGAAAACCAACTTTTTTGAGTTTTGTTTTCTTAACTGCAGAATGGTGATTTACAATAATACTCATCTCTTGAGCTATGGTGAAGATTTTATTTTATTTTATTTTATTTTATTTTATTTTATTTTATTTTATTTTATTTTATTTTATTTATGTTTTATTTGTTTCTAGGAGAGAGAGAGAGAGACAGCGTGAGCAGGGGAGGGTCAGAGAGAGAGGGAGTCACAGACTGAAACAGGCTCCAGGCTCCGAGCTGGCAGTCAGCACAGATCCTGACGCGGGGCTCGAACCACGAACCGCGAGATCATGACCTAAGCAAAAGTCGGACGCTTAACCGACTAAGCCACCCAGGCGCCCCTGGTGAAGATTTTAAAATATGATAATATCTTTTAAATGGTTAGCACAATACTTGGCTTCTTAAAGGCTCAACAAACACAAGTTAATATCAATCTGTTATGTATCTAAGGGACCCTGTACTGGCTCCGTTGTGGTCCTGTCCTCTGGCAGGAGAGAAACTGGAATTGTCATCGACTGGACCATGGTCCCATTTCCCTATCCTTGGGGATGGTTAAAAGCTTCATGGAGACACCTGGCTGGCTCAGTCACTAGAATGTGCAACTCTTCATATTGGGGTTGTGAGTTCAAGTCACACATTGGGTGTAGAGATCACTTTAAAAAAAATCTTCAAATTAAAAAAAAAAGCTTCATATATCTTTCCTGACAAAGGAGGAGTTACTTTCTGTCTACTGCCTGCTCTCTGGGGAAATCAGTTTTGTGCCACCCCCTAGTAGTAAACCACCCAGATTGATAAGGAATGTAATTGACGAGCTAAGGAATGTCAACTCTCACGTGACAGTGACAAAACAATCATGAAGCTGGGGCACTCGGGAGAACACTGTGGATGCTGCAGCCGCTGCTTGCAGGATCTGTGCGAGTAAATGCACGCACCAGGACCGAAACATGCCCAGACCTTTTACCCACAGGTCCTTCCTGGCTTGTGCAAAACCACAGAAGTAACTGGTAGTTAATTTGGCGTCACAGCGGGGACAGGGAAAAGGACACACAAAACAAAATCAACATGGGGCACCTGGGTGGCTTAGTCAGTTAAGCATATGACCTCGGCTCAGGTCACGATCTCATGGGTTGTGAGTTCGAGCCCTGCGTGGGCCTCTGTGCTGACAGCTCAGAGCCTGGAGTCTGCTTCAGATTCTGTGTCTCCCTCTCTCCCCTCCCCCCTCAAAAAATTAATAAACATTTAAAAATATATATCAACATGACACTGAAAGCTCTGGAGTCCCAACTCTGCCGGGAACTTTCTGTGTCCTACGCACTTGAGGTGACTCTTGTAACTTCTCCAAGATGCAGGAAGTGGGCCAGATGGTGGGAAAGGTGCTTCTGAACCTGACACCCTATGAAGATTGTGTACTCAGGGAGCATACAGTCAAGTTAGAAGGTGAAACCTCAGTTTCTATGGAAATGGTGCAGCAGGCTTATTGAGAAATTCCCCTCACACAACACCCCAGCCTTTCCTGGCCTGACATCCAAATGTGTGTTTCCACCACAGAGAAGCCAGTACAATTTATGAGGGACCTTGGATTCCCTAATCCCATTAGCAACCTGCCTGAGGATTTGGCCTGAATCACCCACTGCTCCCTTTCCAATATTCAAACGCATTTAGGTTACATTTGGTTGAATATCGAGGAGCTATTTTAAAATGGTGATAAAAAGAACTCATCGCATTTGGCCAGGCCAAGCTGCAAGTATTCCAACTGTTCATTTGCACCTCTTATTGGAGCTCAGAGCAGGCACGGGCTCGCATCACCCCTGTAATGTGATCCCTGGTGTGAGGAGAACGCAAACACTGTGGTCCCTGAATATGCAGGGCAGTTATTACCCAACGACTTCCAGAATATTCAGGCTATCAGAGCAATTCCATGTGTGACTTTAAAATTCTGTTTAAAATTCGTGTGCCACAAAATTCTGTTTCCCATTGTCATTTCGGGTTTATGATAATTTGACAGTCACACGCTGCCTTGTCTAACAGGTGGTAGAGATGAGAATCCATCTATAAAAGGCCCTCATAGAATATCTACTAATGCACCACCACTGAAAGGCAACAAACTTTTTATAGATTCATAATGACTGATAACTTGTTTGACAGCAGACAGGAAGAGAAGATCAGGTTTTCAGATAACATGGAGAAGAACAAAAGGGAAGATGAGGGGCTACCTGAGAAATTCTCCCCAAAATGCTGAAATCAAAGCTAAATGATGCGAAAGCCCTAACTCATCCTCATCTCAATTGTGTGGTCCAAAATTATAAAAGTTTTAGAGAAAGAGGCTCCAACAAAAGCCATCCTACCCAGAGAAGGGGGAAGCAGAGAAATGGGGTCTCCAGGCTCGCTTAGCCATCTAAGTGGTCTAATTAAACAAAACAATTAGGGATTGGCTTCTGTCCTGCACACTATTCCCTGACAGATGAAATCCCAAAGAATGGCAAGGAGCCAAAATTGCTCAAGTGACTTCTTGTTTAACTCAGCCACTTGAGTGCTCATCAAGTGCTAAATTTAAATGTGTGTGTCAAGATTGTTGCAAAACACACACGCACACATGATGCACATCAGGGGTAAAGTATGAATATGCATAGAAAGGGCCACACGTATAGGTCAAGAGGGAAATAGCTTCAAGGATATTTAGAGATTTAGCTTTTAGCAGAAGTCATTTTTCTCCCTCCAGTAAGCCTGTGAGCTCTTAATAGCCACTTTCCTTGATTGCTTCTAGATCATCCTTTTCTGCCAAGTGCCCCAATATGAATGCACAGACACTAGGTCTTGAGGGAGAAGGGGGATTTGAGAGGATCCTTGTACCAGAATACTGAAAGCTTTCCCAGACTGAGCTAACCATGTCACTCTCCTAAATTATGTAATAAAATAGAGCCTCAAGCTCAGATTTCAAGAATCATTCCTTTTAGCTCTGAATATTTTTACATTCTGAGTAGTGAGAAGTTCGGAAAAACGCCCTCCTCCCTCAAAGTTCCTTCTATGTTTCTGAAAATATGATGATGGCCTTGCAATTATGATATTCTAGAAATAGGTGATTGTCTAGCAAGTGAATTATTACAATAATTTATTATCTTAAGAGCTAATGATACTAACTTTTTTTTGGTTTTTTTATTAGTATTTTTTTTGTAGAAATTGACACATTGACAGTTTTTTTTCTTAACAGATAAATATGTGGTTGAACTAGATCCCATAATTAGGTCCAGATTTTAAGAGTGAAGAAAGACTGGCATCATCTTTGTTCTCATACAAAAAAACAGAACTAACCAACCAACCAAACAAACACCCCAAAGCAAGCAGGCAAACAAGCAGAAAACAATAACGAGGCAAAGGATATAGCCAAGATCAAAGACACAGGTGAGGGAACACAGATACCCAATACTTCCTCCTTTAGCATGTCCCCAGGGCATGCAACTTACCTCATTATCTACCAGGTAAGAAACCAGGATCTATGGGTTTACTGGCATTTATACCAGTTAGGCCACCTGTGAGCTTCCCAACAGCACCAATCAGCACTCAGGGGTCTATCCTATACCAAAAGGAAAAAAAAAAAAAGGCTTCCTTGATATGTCATTACTGCATACTTAATCTGCCTTATTATTATTATTATTATTATTTTTTTTTTTTTTTACCAAAACATTGAGTCTAAATGTGCAGCAGTTTGGCCCACACCAACCACAGTGGTGAATTAATAATTCTGATCTTTGAAGAGTGCAAATTTCTTCCTTTGGGAAACTTGCCCATGTTAATTCTTCATAACCACTTGCATAATAGAAATAGTTCCAAAAAGGAAGTCAATATTAAGGTCTACACATGAAACACCACATTTACTGACTACTCGGCACTTGAACAGGTGTGGAGTTTCCTTCCAAAATACAGACCTTATCTTGAATAAAGTTTGAAAGAGGAGAATTATGAAAACCTAAACAAGAGTTCAACATTACAAACCAATGTCCCCACTTTTATTAAGCACATAGTATTTGCCAGGCACTGAGATAGGCAGTTTACATATATTATTTCTAGTTTTTCCAGCAATTGTTCACAGAAAGCTCTAAGGGACACTTCATAGATGAAATAAATTATGTTCTAAGCGATTGTGGATTATTAAGTATCACACAGAAGATATCACGGGTGGGATTAGAATGAGGAATATTTAATCTAAAGCTGATATTTCTTGCCCCACACCACATTGCATCCCAGCAACTAAATGAGTTCACAGTACTCTTTCCTACCTGTCCTTTTGGAATGAGGCAAATAAGAAACATGTGTTTAAAATTTTTATGAAAATATTCTGTTTGGCTATAGCTACATCAAATCATCATGTATAGACTTTAAATCTACTGCTATTTTATTTGTCAATTGTACCCTCAACACAATAGGAAAAGAAAGTTAAAAATAAAGCTTTATAAAAGTCAGCTAAATCTATTACATATTTATAACCCTCAAATATCAGTTTCAGACAGTGATCCTCATGTCTTGAAGACTCTGCTGAGATATCCCAGTGTTTAGTCATGAATCCTTTAATCTTGGCTGTCAAAGGCCAAAGGTCTTTTATTCCTTCTTACTCTGCATGGAAAGGAGATACGAATTCATCATGAAGCTTTAGAGAAGGCACTGGTGAGAATGTGTTGTCAATATTCTAGAGTTCTAGCTTGAAACTTACAACATGAAATTACTTTATGAGATTACTGAATGGATACTTAACTATAGGCAGAGGTGAGAACCATCCTAGGCTGCCTGGTGATATAGGGATTCTCAGCACATGGACTTTGCAGAGTTAAAAATCAGTAAAGTCCCAGGCAAACCAGGACAAGTTGATCATGGTCACTGAAATCTGCATGCTTCTCATAGAATTTGGTACCTGGACAGAAACTTTGAGTTTAGCTATTCCAGTATACAGCCTGTATAGATGACGGTCTATAAGGAGATTAATTCAAATAGTGCAGTTTAAACATGAACAAAAGTGACAGAACCCCACATTAAAATATAGTGGGTATTCCTGTATTTATGAAATGCCATGAAAGTTATGTTCTCCAAGTGTTCTCTATTTTTCTGAATTCTACCTGCCCATTTGGGATTTGAGGATTAGACCATTTCTCCAAGGGGGATCCCACACTTACCTAACAAATAGGAAAATAAATGCTATGACAAAGTTCAGCAAAGAGAGGACCAGAAGTGATCTGCTCAGAGACTTGCTCAGAGACCGGCTCCTGCATAGCCTGGAAATCATCTGGAAAATCCTGTTTGCTTTGTAAAGGGATGTGGGTAGTAGCTGATGATATTGGTTGTGTTGGCAGTGGAGTTTGGATCCAGGACGAAGGACCAAAGAGAGTTGTTGTAGCTAAGGAATAGGTGACAAATGGCAAATCTGAGTGATTTTAAGGTTATATATATCTCAGAGCAGGGCTCCAACCAATGAGGAGAAGGCAGACCACATGTTTACCACAACAGATGATAATAACAACTGTCAGCAGGGTGGGCTGAGATGCCCAGCTGTGCCGTCAGCTCCCAGAGACTGTTATTGACAGAGACTCACCTAATCATTACTTCACAGAGAGTATGACACTAGACTGAAGGACCGAGGGCCCGTCTCCACCCTCCCGAGGGCACAAGCCCTCATACACCAAGACTCATCCTGGAAGAAAAAAGATGTAGGTTCAACTCTCAAAACTTGAACTGAAAGGAAATCATTTGAAAAAGAAGACACTGAGAAGTTGTCCAGTGACAAAGTTTAGTTCCTCAACTATCCAGTAGGAAGGAGAGCTTGTAATAGTAAAGAAATAATAAAAGAAATGTATGAGTGACTGAATGAAAATAAAATTTGTTTCACTTGATTTTTCTACAACTAAGTAGTGGTGGAAACATCTGCCCACTCACTACAAAGTACTTCACTAGTGAATTAGAAACCATAGAACAGTAAATAGAAGTATAATATTTCTACTTCCAAATGATAAACGTTATCAATATTTTGTTTAGCTGATGGATAGATTGATGATAAATAGATATTACATATATGCAATTAAGTTCTCTATACTATTCTGTATTTTGACTTTCACATATGATGATTGTAGAACTAGGTCACATTTTTAAAAATAATTGTTAATAGTTTAATGATAGCCAATAATCTGGAGAGACCATGATTTATTTGGCCATTTTATCATTGGTGACCACTTAGTTTATTTACCTCTACTATTATAAACAGTGCTGCAATGACTTGATATGTAGATCTTTTCCACATATTTGACCATACTTATCTTCAATTCTTCAAACTGAAACCATTTAAAGAAAATATATAAATTTATTTTAATCTCTTGTTAAGTTTAGCAATGTATTTCCTGGAAGTATATACCAATTTCACTGTCAGCAGCAGTGAGGGCGCAAGCACCTTTTCCAAAGCACCATTGCAATAGAAAGCATTCCCAAATATGAAAAAACTGGATTAAAAGAAAGATGGTGCCTAATTTTTGTTTCAGTTTATATTTTTGACTTGATATTGAAGTTGAATATTTTTGTTATGTTTATTAGCAACTTGAGATATGTGAAACCTCCTTCCCACATTTTTGGGGTGTTTTCCTTTTTTATTTGAACAACCACATTATAATAGCATATTAAATGCCATACTTGTTACCTGTATTTTATACATTTTCTTTTTCCATTTTTGACATGTCCATATTTGTCTTCATGTGGTCAAATCTTATCCATTGCCTTGTGCTTAGAAAATCCTTGTTTTTAAAAATAACATACATAAATGGTCTTGGCTTTTATAGATTCTTATTTTCTTTTCACATATAACACTTTAATCTATCTACAAATTTTTCTTAACATAATGGAGCTTTTAGTTTTTTCTACACAGTTAATTAATTCTCCCAGCAGCATTTATTTCTTTAATATCCAGTAGTCTGAAACGATTTCTTTATCAATGAACTTGTATATATAGAAACAGTTTCTGTGCCTTTTATTCTACTCCATTGATCCATCTGATGATTTTTGTTCTAGAAATGGATCATATTAATTATTATAGTTTTATAATGTACATCCGTGGCTTGTATTGTTCTTCATTTTCAAAACTTTCTTGGGCTTTGAACATCATCTTATTACTCTACATTGTCAAATTTCAGGAGGAAAAAACAAACTTTGGGATTTCCAGGGAAAACTTAATCTGAAAAAAAAACGTTAAATTATTTCAACCTACCAATGTAAGAACACGTTTTACCTCTCCATTTACTCAATTCACCTTTTAATTCCATCAATAAAACTTTAAAGATTTTGTTGTTAGTTCTAGCATACAAATTTTTAAAGTTGATTCTAGTTATTTAATATTTTTGGCTACTATTGTAAGAATAAGAATTTAAAAATAAATTATTAATGGATATATCTGGTATCTAGAAAATACTTTAAAAATATACTTGAGGGGCGCCTGGGTGGCTTAGTCGGTTAAGCGTCCGACTTTTGCTTGGGTCATGATCTTGCGGTTCGTGGGTTCGAGCCCCGCGTCGGGCTCTGTGCTGACTGCCAGCTCAGAGCCTGGAGCCTGTTTCAGTCTGTGACTCCCTCTCTCTCTGACCCTCCCCTGCTCACGCTGTCTCTCTCTCTCTCTCTCCTAGAAATAAATTAAAAAAAATAAAAATAAAAAATAAAAATATACTTGAATGAGTGGGTGACTGGCATTGGGGAGGACACCTTTTGAGATGAGCACTGTGTGCCATATATGACAGATGAACCACTCGGTTCTCTCCCTGAAACCAAAACTACATTGTATGTTCACGGACTTGAATTTAAATTTACTATAATTTGTTCAAGGACTCCTTCAGCTCCTTTCCCTCTTTCTTCCTCTTCTGATACAGATATTGTTCTGTTTGATTGCATCACTCAGCTCTCGAACTTTCCTTTCGTGTTCCTGGATCAGTTAATCTCTCTTTTTCTTGGCTTCCTCTTTTTCTATAATTGTGTCTTCTAATTCACCTATTCTCTATGCCTCTTCAATCTGTGCATTGGATGCCTTCATTTTATTATGCACCTCATTTATAGCATTTTAAAATTCATCACAACTATTTTTAAGCTCCATAGTCTTTGTAGCAATAGTGTCTCGGATATCTTCCATGCCTTTTTCAAGCCCAACGATTAATTTTATGACTATTGTTCTAACTACTTGTTCAGTTATGTTGCTTATATCTGTTTTGAGTAGTTCTTTAGCTGTCATTTCTTCCTAGAATTTCTTTAGAGGAGAGTTCTTCCATTTCATCATTTTGGCTAGCTTTCTGTCTCTTGTTAGTTTTAAAAGCTTGTTATGTGCTCTGCACCCGCTAGTACTGCTATATTAAAGAAGGCTCTTGACAGTCCAGGGCCTGGCTGTTCAGGAAGTATTCTTTGAATCGTGTCTCTTGGTCTCTCTTGTTGAGACTGTTTATTTTATTTCCCTACTTGTAGGGGTATTTGGGACTCTCCATCATGTGTATTTTGGCTTGTTTCTTGAGGTAGCCCTATAAGGTTGTTTTCTCAGCGGACTCTGCCTCCTCTTCCTCCTAAACTCCTGCAATTCTGTAAGGGTTCCTATGGCTTCAGTCCTTCTCCATTTGAGAGATGGGGGCAAGTGAAAATGTACAGAGCTCCCTACTTCTCCACCATCTTACCTCTCCCCGTTGAATTTAAATTTAAAAACTTGTACTTAACTCTTAGACTTTTAGAAATCTTCTCAATGCTAAGGATTTTAAGGAATTTTTTAAGATTCTACTTTGCATTTTAAAAATGTTTCTCCTATAATCACCATTTAGTTTTCTTGTCCTGTAATTGATGCAAGTCTACTAATTGAATTAGTGAATTAATTAAATTAACTACTAATTGTAAGAAGAACATTGAAGGTAACTTCATGTGACACGTATCTAATACAAAAGAAAAGACAACAATTTTCTACAGCAAGCAAGTAAACAGGAATTACAGTTTCAAGGTTAATGGTTCTATGATAATTATTCATTGAATTTCAAGTAGATTCACACAGGAGAGCTTTTTATAAACAAACTAGCCATGCTTTAATATTCAGATGACAAGATACAGAGTAAGTAAAAACCTGCTAGAAAGGACCTTCACATCTATATGGCTTAGATTCAGGGTAACCATGTCTAAATCTTTTTAGCTCTTCTTGTCTATATTATGAAATGTAATAGCAAGCTCAGCACTTTATAATCTGAAACACTGCGATCTGTAGGTCCAAAAGTATTAATCTCTGAAAGATTCACCTATCAAAAATTGTGTGGCCTCTGATTTTTCTTTAGTTTTAGACAAAGATGAATTAAAGAACTTGAAGTCTAGAGTTTTTCCACAAAATCATGTTTTTGACAAATGTTCATAATTAAATTCTGTTTCATATTTTATTTTATTCTGCTTCATAGAGGTTGATTAGAATTTCCCAAACAAGTGTAACTAATGTAAATAATCAATGAGCATCCTTAGGGGGAAAAAACAATGAAAATCTTTGCCTTATTACCTATTTTAAATAGAAGGCATCCACATTCTATCATTATGATGTTGACTGATGGTTTTTAAATTATCTTTTTATTATATTGAGGAAATATTCACTGATTCCTGATTTACCTTGAACAACAGGACTTAACTACCGTTTGGGCACCCCCTGACTTTATTGTTCTCCATCAACTTATTAAAATGATTTTGAAAATGTGTTTTCTAAAAATAAAGCATCTTAGCACTTTGGTTATAAATTCTCCTTGGTTATGGTGAACAACATATTAATTTTTTTGTTACACAAAGAGGTATGGACTGACACCACTAGTGTTGAATGGACACTGAGAATCAGAAAAACAGCAGAATATTCGACTCTCTGATCCTGTTGAGAGAAAGGCCTGGGTGAGATATGACTAGACATGCTAAAAGAGGGTCTTCAACACTGGCTGATCTACCTATTTACAGGGAGTGAGTAGGGACATAAAATGCCCAATGGCCTATGCAACAAAGAGACTTAGAAGGTGAGGATGAGAGCTTTAGAGTCCAGCCTTGGGAACTAGCCAGAGGTCCGAAGATCTTTCACTGAAACAACTCACACTTGCCAGGTGGCTTCTTGCTAAACTACTGAAAAGTGAGGCAGAACATTCAGTCCAGGGCCAACCAATGCACCTCAGTCATACTTAAACTTGCCAGTACATTTTAGAATTTTTGCATATATGTTCACATATACATCTATGATATGTATGCAGATCTATATCTATATTTTTCTATTTACCAATCATCTATTTATCTATCTATACCAGCTCTGTCAAGTTAGTTTGTGTCTCTAAAGTTTAGTGTTTCCATTTACAAAACAAAAGTAATCATCTCCAGCTTTGTTGGGTTGGAGGTAAAGGTGATACAGCAAGTGGCACAGTGTGTGGCACAGGATATGCTCAATAGATGTTAATCCTATTATTGGTTTTATTCTTATGTTCCCTTCATTTCCAATATTTTTATTTATAGACTTTGATTATATGTTATACAGTATATGATTATTTAGACTATGCATATTAACCTTTTATGTCCATGTTATGTTTTGTGCTTTGGATTCCATTATTTTTAACTCTTGTTTATTTCTGTTTGATATTTTGTCTATCATCTTTGTTCATCCTTTAAGAAAATTTTTTTTAATGTTTATTTATTTTTGAGAGAGATAGAGAGAGAGAGACAGAGTGTAGGTGGGGGAGGGGCAGAGAGAGGGAGACACAAAATCTAAAGCAGGCTCCAGGCTCTGAGCTGTCAGCACAGAGCCCGATGCAGGGCTCGAACTCATGAACTGTGAGATCATGACCTGAGCTGATCACCACCTGAGCCAATAATGATGATCCTTTTGATCATGACACTTAACTGACCAAGCCACCCAGGTGCCCCTTTGTTCATCCTTTTTATGTCTCTTTTTAGGTTGTTTTGTTTTGTTTTCATAAATCACTTTAAGGATCTTCACGTTTTAACCTGTTTATTAGTTGTTGTCATAAGCGATACATTTGGACTTACTTCTGTCTTCTTGATTTTTATCCTCCTTGATATTTGGCTTGTTTTCTGCCTCGTACAGACTACATATTATTTGGCTTTATTTTTCCTGATGTCATGCTCTTAATTTTATTAGTAATTTTCTTTAAGTTAAAAACAAGTAACGCAGATTTTCTGGGTCTACTTTTGTTGAACCACTTCTGCCCACCTGAATATCTTCTCAAAAGTATGGCTTTAGATCCGGAAGGATTTTGATAAGGACTATGGATTTTACTAAAGTTTTTTGGTGAGGTGAAAAAAAATATTACATTACAACCATAACAACCAACATTTCAGAAAATCCTACTTGGATGACTTTTTCTTTCCACAGGACTTCTTTCTTTCAACTCCCAAACCCACCCCCAGTCATGATCATCCTTTCGTCCTGTTTTCTTCCTCGAACCTCTTCAGGTTGCATATGCTACCTACTCCCTCCCTTTTCTGTAATGTGATTGGGGTAGGCTCAAGCCTTGGGATACTGCAAGTGCAGAAAAAGTAAGTATGGTTTTTGTGCGTGGGATTGAGATGGGGTTGGAAAATACAGGGAACCTCACCACACATCCTTCAGTCTCTGTTATCAGATTTGACAACAATATGCTACTTGATTCCTTGCTTATATGAGATAAGGAACTTTGTTTCTTTTTCCTCCTGCCTCAATTCCTTTTCAATATTTTCCACCTCTGAGATTAAACCTAGGCTCTGTTATTATTGAAATTTGTATGTTCATACTCTCTTTTTAGAAGCAGTTACATAAACACACACATACATGCATACACATAGACCTTCCTGGACTTACAATGGGGTTGCAACCCAATAAATGCATAATAAGTGTGGGGTGTCTGGGAGGCTCAGTCAGTTACATGTCCAACTTCAGCTCAGGTCATGATCTCATGGTTTGTGAGTTTGAGCCCCACATTGGGCTCTGTGCTGACAGCTCAGAGCCTGGAGCCTGCTTCAGATCTGTGTTTCCCTCTCTCTCTGCCCCTCCCCTGCTCAAACTTTGCCTCTCTCTCTCTCTCAAAAATAAATAAACCTAAAAAAATTTAAAAAGCACAATAAATGTGAAAGATCATAAGCTGAAAATGCACTTAATACATCTAACCTGTTCAACATCATATTTTAGCCTGGCCTACTTTAAACGTACTTAGAATGCTTATATTAGCCTACAGTTGGACAAAATCATCGAACACAAAGCCTAGTTTATAATAAAGTGTTGAATATCTCATGTAATTTATTCAACACTGCACTGAACATGAGAAACAGAATGACTGTATGGGTACAGAATGGTTGCACGTGTATAAGCTGTTCACCCTGGTGATCACGGGACTGACAGACTGCTACAGTGGCCGCTGCCTGGCATCATGAGAGAGAGGGACATCCCGCACACTGCCAGCCCAGGAGGAGGTCCACATTCAAAATTCCAAGTAGTTTCTACAAAAGGGCATTGTTTTCACATCATCAAAGCCAAAGGATTGTGGGTTGGGCAATATATATATACATATATTTTTTAATGTTTGTTTGTTTGTTTTTGAGATGGAAAGAGAACAGGGAAGGGGCACAGAGAGAGAGGGAGAGAGAGAGAATCCCAAGCAGACGCCATGCTCAGTGCAAAGCCTGACTCAAGGCTCTGTCTCATGAACTATGAAATCACAACCTGAGCCGAAACCAAGAGTCAGACACTTAACTAACTGAGTCACCCAAGTGCCCCTGGAGACTCATTCTATTCTATTCTATTCTATTCTATTCTATTCTATTCTATTCTATTCTATTCTATTCTAAAATAATCATTTAGACCACATGCATTCTTGAGAGCTTATTTGGAAGCTCTAAGAGGGGACCATAGCTGCTCATAAACCTTTGGTGAAAGAAAGGTCCTTCTCCATGGGGGGATGTGACCCTCTCCAATGAGAGAACAGTTTCAGAAACGATGCACATGGAGTGATGAGGGCGGAAGAGGGCACCCTCCTAGCCAGCCGGATCAGCCAAATCACCCTTGGCAATCAATCAGTGACAGATATCACAGCCAGAGCATGTTCACATTCACAGACCTCATGCACTCTTAAACTTTTGTTTTTAAACATTTTTAAGTGCTGACAGTTTAATTCAATAACAGTACCAAGGATAGTAATGAAATAATAAATGTAAAATTTAGGGCAGACAATGAGCTTTTTGTACATATTTAGTTTGTAGTAAATTATATCCATAAGACACATACTGTATATTGAGTTATAAATGATTACAGAGTGAGGCTAGAGATAAATATCCTAGGAAAGAAGTTTGTGGTCATTTTTCACAAAATAATCTGGTGCCTATCCCAACCATATTATTATTATAACAAGGTCATGAGTTATTAATGCTTTGGGTCTACTTCCAGAAATTTGCTGGAAGAGCAGGTTACCTCTACCTGGACTTGAGCCCATTGCCCTGTGAGGTAGGTGGACCCTGAATCCCACTACATGTTATACAGATGGAAAAATTACCAATGGACCCAAGTCAGAATTCTGGCAAGCATCCCCCATGCATGGTGAATAGCAGAATGTGTTTGGAACCAGCTTCTTCATTCTTAATTTACTTAATGCTTTCCAGAATAATCCTCCTTTGAATTTGATATATTCTACATGTAACTGCTGGGACAGATATGTGGTTAACTCAAATGCTAACTACCTATGGGCATTAACCTCTCTCTTATCAGAAGTTTTCATAGGGAACTGTTTGCTGCAATAATACTGCACAGAAAAACATCTCAATCTCCGCTGATTGCAACAATACTTTTTTTTCTCACTCACAGTTTTGTGAGTTGGCTATGGCCACTCTGTTGGTGTAGGTCTGCTTCATGCACTTTCTGACCCACAGCACTAAGGTCAAAGTGGCTTCTATCCCGTGTGTACTATTACTACAAGGAGGCCTAGAGTACAAGAAGCCTGGTTGAAATCTTCAGTGCCTCTTACAGTCTTCCTTTAGAACTGGCACAGTTTGCTCTCCCCATGTCTCACTGTTCATAGTAAGTCACGTGGCCAAATGGCCAAACCAAACACTGATGGGGGTCAATAGTATTTATGTCCCATGGTGGGGAGAAAAGAATACATATTTGCTGGTTAATAATATAATCTCCCACAATCCATCCTTTGGGTTTCAAATATTGATACATCTTCCCACTGTTTTCAAAATAAACTCATACCTTCCTTGAGGAGAACATTCCAAAAGTCATCAGACTTGAAGTCCAAGATTTGTACTAGCCTCTACAGAAAGTCTAGATATGATTCCTCTTGAACCACACTCCATGAGTTAAAAGAAAATTTATTTGTATCCTCTTTTGAGTGCGCGCGCGCGCGCGCGCGCACACACACACACACACACACACACACACATCATGTCATATAAAGATAAAACCAAACCAGGATGAAAGCAATAAATAATCTCATTGGGAAAAACAGAAAAAGGGAGGCACAGGGCAGTTGCTGTCCGTAACTATTCTGAATTCCTCTGGGCACATGTCCCTTGTGAACATGCTTCATAAGAAACAATCTCAGATTGTTTCTGAGGCAGCTTACAACCACCAACATCTTTCTCACACACTAGTCTGCAGGTCAATTATGTCATTCCTTTTCAGGTAGCAAGGCAGGGTCCGAACTGTTTCCCATTTTCTTAGTCAAAGCCCAAGATAGAAGAGCAGCTATCATCTGGGACATATGTTTCATCATGGTGGGCAGGAATGCAAAAAGATTAGTGGAGATATAGATACCATCATAACTGCCCACATTTCAATAGCCAACTGATGTACCTAAGCCCAGAATTAATATTATACTCCTTCTGTGGCAGGAGGAGGGGGAGAAAATATTTGCTAACCAATAATAGAATCTATAAAGAATGAGATATATTTTAGAGAATCTTTCCTTTTCCAAAGGGGCCCAGTATAAGTAATCTTTCCTAATACTGGAGGATCCCAGAGAGTAGTTAAATGTTCTTCATGTAAATTACTTTGTAAGCACAAGAATAAGTGATACTTACCCACTGAATAAACATAAAGGGGAAGTACATAAAAGTGCATAAATTTCACTTTGTACAGAAAACTGAATAATGTACAGTTCAACAGAGAATTGGGAATCAGTTCAAATTACCAATAAAAAAGGCAAGAGACAGAATGAGACAGATGAATTTCACATAAATTCAAATAAATTCAATAAGGTCATCTGTAATTCCTTCTCTACCTGTCCTGCCTTAATGAGAAAGTAGATAATTCTCAGGGAATGAGACTAGTTTTATTTGAGACACCAATGCTGGATGTGCACAGAAGAATTAGAGCAGAAACATTCTGCAGAAAGAATTCATGAAGTTACAAGAAGATTGATCCCATGGTTAGGGAAGTTATATGTCTGTTGCAGAATAGTCTGTCTTTCTGTATAAGATTGTCACAATATTTCCAAGTAACCAAATACTGAGGTTAACATCAGAATGTCAGCTTGGTTAAAACTGTACATTAATCAGGCAAGGCTTGTGGTAAATCTCCAAGGGCCTTAGAACAAAGCAGAGTGTAGAGATAAAACAAGTTTATTTTTCCACCTCTTCAGATGGCGGAAACTTGGATGGGCTTTGCCCAAACACAGCTCTGTAGCTGAAAGAGTCATATTCTTCGGCATTATGGATTATAGCCTAACATCAGTGCATCCAAAAACCAAACGCTCATCCCCTGTGCGTAGATGGATACTACTATCATGTTACAAAATCAGATTTTATGTGCTTTGTGGGTTGGCCCATTCTATTTTTTTTTTTTACTTCAGCCTATAGCCACTTCAATGGATAAAAAGGTACTTTCAAGTCAAGCAAGACGTCATAAAGCTAAAGAAATCACACATCTGGCTAAATCTTTCTAGAAAATCACTGATAAGCATTGAAGTATATAAAAAATTTGTAAAACCTAAACTGAACTGGCAGGGGGGGCTGTGGAGAGAAGTTTAAGTTCACTGTTTAGGGAAGTAGATATGATTAAATGCATATTCCTCTGTTGATTTTACAAAGTCCCAGCTTTAATTAAACAACAACAACAACTTAGCTTTCATCAAGGAATGATATTAATAATTCTTCTGGTACTGAGCAGTCAGTCCCTGTAGAGAACATGTCTTCCACAAAAGTGTGTGAATTAGGCATGTTATATGCAGAGAAGTCAAGGAAAGCAAAAATGAGAATAGGGAAGTTGTTCACAAAAGATAAAAGGCATTGGGACACCTGTGTGGCTCAATTGGTTGAGTGTCAGACTAGATTGCAGCTCAAGTCATGGTCCCAGGGTCATATGGTTAAGCACCTAGTTGGGATTCTCTGTTTCCCTCTCTCTGCCCGTCTCCCCCCCACCCCCAGCTCTCTCTCTCTCTCTTTCAAAATCAATAAATTTTAAACATAAAACAATCAAAGGCTTCATTTGTTTCCCATTTAACATGCTTATCTAGCAACTAATATGTGCAAAGTCCTGTACTATATGTATATATACATATATATTATATGTGCCACAGAGAACATCCAAATAAGGCAAACACGGAAACTTCCCTGGAGGAGTACACACTTTAGGAGTGAACATTAAACACTCACCTCCACACTCACACACACACACACACACATGACTATAATACAGGTAGAAAATGGGAATTTTCAGAAAAAAAGGAACCAGTAATTTAAGACAAGAAGAAGGAAAATGATGCTCTCCCACTGAAACGAAACTCAGAATGCTGAAAGGTATTAATGTAATATCCTGGAAATGCAGAAAAAAAAATTTAACTTTTAATAAAAGGTCATCACAGATGAGAAAAGGAAAATAATGTTGTTAACAATGATAAGATAGGAAAAAAATTCAAGAAGGAGGAAAAACATTGGAGAGCATAGAAAAAGAGGCTATTTCAATGACTCAAGTACATGAATGTTAAATTAATGATTTCTGCACATTGGCAGAAATTAATGAAATTATCAGTGCCTGACACTCTTTACATTAGGGTCCTTAAGATAATTGCAAATGTGATTAGAAACACTATAAGTTAACAGAATTTTATGGAAGAGAAAAGTCAGTCCAAGAATGAATGAAAGATGAGTATAGCATCCTTTTGTGTATATATATACATTCAAAGAAATATACGCAAGTTAATATATTTAAAATAATATAAGTGAATAGCCACTCCATGTTAGAAATGGAGTTCCTGAGGGATCTTACTACTTATAGATTAGACGTTTTTACCTTAGAAACCTGAATTTACTAGTACAATTTGCAGTCATGTGAAAGAACACAGAAAAGAGTGTGGTAGATAATGAATCTTGGGTTTCGAAGAGTCAGGCCCATTTAAGTGACTTCTATAAGGAAGTAACCTGTCACATCAATAAGGAAGAAACAAAAAAATATATTATATTTTATGGTGTGATAATTAGATTTTAGGTCTTAGTCTATATAATATTTTCTTTCTATTTCATTCCATTAGAAGGATATAGATGCAGGTCACACATTGAATGCATAATGTATCCAAAGACAGCTTTGTTTTCTTTATTTTTACCTTCTTATTAGAAATGTTGTGATTGTTTTTACTTTAATTCTTTCTTGTTAAAACATAAGACTCTTGGGGTGCCTGGGGGGCTCATTCGGTTGAGTGTCTGACTTCAGCTCAGGTCATGATCTCACAGTCTGTCATTTCAAGACCCTCATTGGGCTCTGTGCTGACACCTCAGAGCCCGGAGCCTGCTTCAGATTCTGTGTCTCCTCTCTCTGCCCCTCCCCTGCTAGCTCTCTGTCTCTGTCTCTCAAAATAAAATAAAGATATAAAAAAAATAAAAAGAAACAAAAATAAATAAAACAAGATTCTTATGATAGGGTTTTGCCCATCTTAAGATAAGAAGTACTTATCTGACTGCATATCAAACTATCTTTTAAGTGTATAACTTACACTCTTCTTATATTACATAGAATCATAATTCTACTTATGATTTCCTCTCTTTTTTGAGATTTATTTGAGATTATGTGCTTTTTAGTACGAAACAGGGTTGGGGAAGAATTGTACACTTGTTTATATTATTAAAATATAAATTTGTATATAAATGAATATTTTTGACTTTATTTTCACCAGTAAATATGGCTTGCATCATTTCTGATTTTCAATTTCTGCGTCAGAATTGAATCCATTCTGTGACTGTTTCATGGTTGTTTGAAAAGAAGATGAGTTCTTTCCTCAGATATGATTTTAGGAAACAAAGTTTATTAATTAAGTTATAGCAGTCCTCTGCTTCTTATTTATATTTGCTATTTAAACATTAATGCTTTAGGTTGAGGCTAAGCTGTTCCCATAAATTTCCCATCCTGCATTCTGTCACGGTTAATTATGTGGATTAGGAGTCAGGCTGCCTGTTTAAAATCCTGGGTTCATACTTACTAGCTGTGTCACGTTGGTCAAATTGATGTGTCTATTAAGATATCCATTTGTGAAATGAAAATAAATCCCCTATACCACAAAACCAGCTTTATTTTTTTATTTTTAAAAAATGTTTATTTTTGAGAGAGAGACAGTGGGGGAGGGGCAGAGACAGAGGGAGACACAGAATCTGAAACAGCCTCCAGGCTCTGAGCTGTCAGCACAGAGCCGGGTGCGGGGCTCGAACTCACAAACTGGGAGATCGTGACTTGAGCCGAAGTCGGACACTCAACCTACTGAGCCACCCAGGCGCCCCACATAAAAAGAGCTTTTGATGAAAAGATATAATGGAAATACATTCAACAATCAGCACAGTGTCTGGCATATAATATAGTTCATTAACATTAATTTTATTATTATTACTAGTGGTATTATTATTGGTTCTTGGTATTGCTAATTTATTATTATCATCAATATTATTATCATCCAGCTTGGTTCATTTAAAATACTTAAAAAAAAATTTTTTTTTAATGTTTTATTTATTTCTAGGAGAGAGAGACAGCGTGAGCAGGGGAGGGTCAGAGAGACAGGGAGTCACAGACTGAAACAGGCTCCAGGCTCCGAGCTGGCAGTCAGCACAGAGCCCGACGCGGGGCTCGAACCCACAAACCGCGAGATCATGACCTAAGTGAAAGTCGGAAAGTCGGACGCTTAACCAACTAAGCCACCCAGGCGCCCCCCCTCCCTTTTTTTTTTAAATGTTTTATTTAACTTTAAAAAATTTTTAATGTTTATTTATTTTTGAAAGAGAGAGAGAGAATGAGAGAGCCAGAGTGTGAGCATGGGCGGGAGGGGAGCAGAGAGAGAGGGAGACACAGAATCCAAAGCGGGCTCCAGGCTGAGCTGTCAGCACAGAGCCTGTGCGGCTTGAACCCATGAACAGTGAGATAATAACCTGAGCCGAAGTTGGATGCTTAACGAACTGAGCCACCCAGGCGCCCCTCTAATACTTTTAAAATTTGTTAATTTTCTTTTCCCTTTTACAGGTACGTACTTGCAGAGAGATGGAATGATAGGCTTTTGATCAAACTGCTTAGAATACTTTCTCTGTAAAGCACAACAGCGTGTTAGCCAGCGATTGGAAAGCATCCATCTGTTAGACTAAGCTGCCAGACCGATAGATCCAAAGAGAGACCCTTTCTCTTGTTGGATTAAAACCACCTGGAGAAACCAAACTGGCAGAATACTGCCCCAGTATTTCTGATTTTGGTGGGTAGACTGTCGGAGACAAGCATGTAAGTAGCAGAAAGAACAGAGGCAGTAGTCCATGTTGATAAGCAGGTCTGGGAGAGATAGAGTGGCCTAACCCTAGCCACAGCTAGCACGAACATTCCTGAGCTGAGGCACATCCATCCAGGTGATGTGGGTAGCAACCAGGCCTTATAGTAGACTCCCCAATAGCAGGATAAAGAGGTAAGGGCAGGTTCAGAACATTAGACAAAAATTGGAATGAGCTTAAATCAAAGAATGAATGGTATGTTTACTCTGTTCTAGCTAAGCCCAGAATTTGCTGGTGGGAAAGACATACTCACTTGCGAAGCAGTTACATTACCTGTATGAGAACCTCTAGAGCCGCCAGGGTGAGAGAATTCGTTAAGAAAGATGGTGGCACAGGGAGAGCCTTGCAGAGAATAGATGTTGCAACTAAATGGATTAATAGACGCCCACGATTGCACAACAAAAGAGTAGATACAGGGAAGAATCAAGGACAACAGATGGAAGCAGAAGGGGCTAAGGTCAGCGGAGAAAGTAAAAACACCTTAATTTTCAACAAGATGAATAAAGATTGTAGGTTAGTAAACAAGTTAGGAGTATATATTCCAGCCATTTAAACCTGGGCTACTTAACCTCTGTGTCCCTCCATTTGCTCATTTGTTAACCAGGCATCACACAGCGCCTACCTGCCAGAGGCGAGAGGAGTCAAGTGAATACAAAGCATTTAGTCCATAGTAAGAAAGCCAAGCAGATTAGATTTTATTATTTTATCATTTATGTGGTGTTTTTCATTTCGTTGTTGTTTTATCTTTAATATCTTTAAATTAGAGGATATGAAATTAGCAAATAACTTCTTTTAGCAAATGGCTTCTTTTTTTTACTGTTTATTTATTTTGAGAGAGAGAAAGAGAGAGAGAGAATGTGAGCAGATGAGGAGCAGAGAGAGAGAGAGGGAGACAGAGACTCCCAAGCAGGCTTTTGCGTTGTCAGCACAGAGCCCAACTTGGGGCTTGAACTCATGAACCATGAGACCATGACCTGAGCCAAAACCAAGAGACGCTTACCCGACTGAGCCATACAGGTACTCCATGGCAGATAACTTCTTAAATGTTAATACACAGTGCCAGCAGAGGGACGGGTGTAAAGGACCTAGTATTGCTGGTGGACATGGAACTCTTTAGGGAAAAAAATAAAAAATACAAATCCGAAGCTTTAAAAATTAATGTTTTCCTACTTTAACTCAGTAATTCTGTTTCTGGGCATCCACCCTAAGTAAATATTCTGAAATAATGTAGAAAAATATTTATGCACAAGAATGTTCATTACAATATCATGTATGATAGGAAAAAAAAACCATTGGGAACAAAATGATCTTAATCAGGCAACGATGAAAAATGCTGCTTACCAAGCATTTATAATTCCATAGAAAACACCTATGAATAAATGAAGCGAGGAGTACATAAAAACTGTGTATGTTATAGTCACAATTCCACAGTACAGTTATCTGCATGAACAAAAAAATAAGACTCTGCAATAGAAGTGTTAATGGCTACTTTGGGTGGTAAGATTACACGTAAATTTCCTCTTTTACCTTTTATTTTCAAATTTTCCAAAATGGACATTATTTATTTATTTATTTATTTATTTTCTAATTTTTTAAGTGTTTATTTATTTTTGAGAGAGACAGAGTACACACAGGGGAAGGGGCAGAGAGAGAGGGAGACACAGAATCTGAAGCAGGCTCCAGGCTCTGAGCTGTCAGCACAGAGCCCGATGCAGGGCTCGAAATCACAGACTGCAAGACCATGACCTGAGCCGGAGTCAGATGCTTAACTGACTGAGCCACCCACGCGCCCCCCAAAATGGACATTTATTACCTGCATTCTAATAATACTCTTTATCCACACAGAGATTGGGTGATCCTGAGCCTGAGGTCATTCAGGGACTATCTCTGTAGAGAAATGTGCTGGAAAAGATTTGGAATTCCCCCCATCTCTGGACCTTTCGGATGGATTTCCTCATGAACGTTTCTTCTCTACAGCAAGCACATAAACTGACAGCCGTGCGCGTGCATTCATGACCGTCAGGTGTTTACGAGGAAGGTGACAATAACAACTGTGACCTGGAATGTATCCCAAGCAGTCCTGGAAGCCAGCAGTGACATTTTACAGGGTAGAGCAGTCTTGTGGAAGGAAAACACTCCCTGTTTCTTGGGAACTTCCTAAATGTGATGACGCACGCCACCTGCCAGGCCTAACCTTTCCACCCCTACTATCTTCTTCACCTGTCACATGTCATCCTTTTCATTTCGGTTCCACTGCACGCTCCGGGCACTGCCTTTGCATGGCTAGCCGCACCCCATCCCTTGATGATAATGTTCCCGCCCAGCTGGTGCTTCTCAGTGCCTCGCTTCCCTCCAGGATTCAGGTGTCAAAAAAATCCAAGCTGATGCAGGCCTCTTTCATGGACAAATGAGCTTCTTCATATTTGACTCTCATATGGCATGAGAGTCATGTGGTTGTCTTTTAAAAATAATTGTTATTTATCATAGAACTATTGTTCTATTGCAATAAATCGCAACCAAATTTCTTTAGGAAAATAACTCCTCCTATTGATGCTGTAAATAAATACACATCCTATTTAATTACTGATATCACATCATCTAGAATACAATGAAGAATAATCTTTCCAACAAAAAATAGCATTTAATCAGGGAAATGATGAAATGAATAGCTTTTTTTTTTCCTCTCCAAGGCAACATATCCAACGGTTACATTGTTAAGGATTATTTCTGAAAGCATACAGTTTTGAAAATAATGACAGAACAATTTCAAGAGTAATGTTTTAAATCTTTTTCAGGAAATCCATAATTGTCAGATCTCTGAAAGCAAAAATGTAAACTGTAAGCTTCAATATTTTCCAGTTGGTTATTTACCAAGGCCTAAGAATTTGGGAATCTGGCACTAGATCATAGTTGAAATCGTGACAATTGTGTGTTCATATTCTTAAGATGCAATGCCTGAAAAGAAGTCTCCCATGCAGCTGTTTTTCTGTTGAAAAATTGTGTTGTGTGATAGTACCGATATTTTCCTATGTATTGAACTACTCTTTTTGCTTTATTCATATGGTTTCAACTCTCTTCCAACATACATGGCAATATAAAAAAGTAAGCTACCCATCTTCCACAGTTGCCATATTTTTCTGACATTCGAGAAACTTTCTGGAACAAACATCCTGTATCTCCACCCGTTAAAATTGGAGTAGATACTGAGTAAATTGTTGGTCCCAGGGAGGGCTAAATTCCTCCTGGGGACCTTTATTGCGTGGTCCGTTTTATACTGTGTGTCCAGAAGGGGACACGTCCCATCCAGTTTGATACTGTCTTGCTGTCTAGACTCTGGAAGAGACCCCACAATGAGGAGCTATGCATCCAGGAATAAAGACAAAAGCCATGACCATGACAGCAGCTTCCAGAACAGAAACAAAAGACTTTTCAAAGCTAAGCCATCTCCTTATGCTAGCCCAAAGTGACAGGCTACAAACTTCTCAAACCAGGTGATGTCACTAATCCATTAACATCCTAGAAGGATGCACCAGGGCTCAGAACCACTTTTCTCTTTTTCATCTTCTTCCTCTCTTTGGTTTTTCCGAGTTCACATTAACTTTTACTTTATTTTTTTAGGTATAATATCGATATCATATAATCCACTCATTGTAATTTCACCGTTCAATGATTTTTAGTGAATTTATGGAATTGTATAACCATCACCATGATCTAAGTTTAGAACATTTCCATTACTACTCGAAGTTCCCTGGGACACGTGGGTAGTCAGTCTCCATTCCCACTTCCGTGCCCAACCCGGGCAATCACTGATCCACCTGCTATCTTTGTAAATTTGCCTTCTCTGAACATTTCCTGTTTTAAATTTTTATATTTTATATTTTTACTAATTTTTAAAAATATTTATTTATTTTTGAGAGAGAGAGAGACAGAGCGCAAGCAAGGGAGGGAGGGCAGAGAGAGGGAGACACAGAATCCGAAGTAGGCTTCAAGTTCTGAGCTGTCAGCACAGAGTCTGACGACATGGGGCTCATACTCACAAACCATAAGATCATGACCTGAGCTGAAGTTGGATGCTTAACTCACTGAGCCACCCAGGCACCCCATTACTTTTTATATTTTTTTAGAGACAGAGAGCACATGCGTGCAAACACATGTCTGCTCTGAGGAGGGGAAGAGAGGGAGAAAGAGAAAACCTTAAGCAGCCTCCAAACTCAGTGTGGGACCAGAGTGGGGGGCAGGGCTCTATTCCAGAATCCTGGGATCATGACCTGATCCAAAATCAAGAGTCAGATGCTGAACCAACTCAGCCACTCAGGTACCCCTTTTACTGAATATTTCTTTAAATAGAAACATGGGATATATATAGTCTTTTGTGCCTATCACAATAGTTTTGAGTTTCATCCATGTTGTAGTATATTTCAGTATTTAATTTCATTTAATAACCAAAGAGTATTCTATTGTATGGGTACAGCCAATTTTGTTTATTGGTTCACTAATTTATGGACATTTGGGTTGTTTTCAGTTTTTACTCTTATGAATAACCCTGCTGTGAACAGTCACACACAAGTTTGCGTGTGGACACTTGTCTTCATTATTCTTACATATATTCTTAATAACAGAATCACTGGATCATATGGTAAGTTTATATGTAAACTTCTCAAGAAATTGCCAGACTTTTCCAAAGCATTATTCCATTTTACATTCCCACTGGTTTCTTTATATCTTTGCCAGCACTTGCTTTTGTCTGTCTTTTTGATTAGGGGCATTTTTGTATATGTAAACCGGTATTTCATTGTGTTTTAAAAATACATTTTCCTACTAACAAATGATGTTGAGCACCTTTTCATGAACTCATTAATAATTTGTGTGTCTTCTTTGATGGACTGTCTGTTCAAGTCTTTTGCTCACTTTTTATAGGGTGACCTTTCTTATTATTACTAACTTAGACTTGATGACCAAATGGATTCTACAGAGCCTCTACTCACCTCCTTTCCTTGTTCCTTAATTCTCCCTTTATTTATTTATTTTTTCATTCACCAAACATTTATCATTTATTGAGAGTTGGACAATGTAGCTACAACAGTAAAAAAAAAAAAAAGAAAGAAAGAAAGAAAAAAGAAAGGACCATAATCCCTGCACTTTACATATATATTCTTTGTAACTGTGCTCCATGAATTAACATATGTATGAAGTCATGTAAGCTTTCATTGTCTCCATTCTGGATACTTCACTCTCCCTCCCAAGCACCCAGTTACCTCTGTACAAATTGAAATTGAGTTCAATTCATGCTGGACCCTTCCCTGTTACAATAATGTATTACTGAGTAAAATCTATCTTTACTGCTTCAACCAATGTGTGGTTATATTTATCTTTGACATGAATGACCCATGGTTTGGACATTTTCTAGCTAGGAAGAAGGATTAGCAGTGACTTGCCACTCCTCCAGGGATTCCATCAGGTGGTTTGGCTTTTATGGAAACAATAACAGACTTTCAGAAGAATTTGCACAGTTCTTCAAAAAAAAGTATGGTTGATTTTTGAAGAAATCAAGAAAATCTATTTTTCAAGAAGGACTTTCTCCCATTAAAAATAACACCATATGTCAATGAAAGAAAGAAAAATAGCACTAATAGTATTATCACCTTGAGAAAACCACTATTTTCATCTTAGAGTATTTTTCTGGATTTCATTCTATATATGCTTTACATAATTGTAATAATACTGTTTATTCAATTTGCCTAAGTTTTTCACATAATACTTTGACAGCAGCATCTTTCCTTGTTATTAAAAAAATTGCATGGCTGTGTAGCATTTCATCATTTGGAAGAAATTATTTGTTTTAATAATTTCCTACTTTAGTATATTTAGATTTTTTTTCTAATTTTTTTTATACCATACATAATACTATGGTGAACATTCTTTGGTATATTTTTGTTTTTTGCTATATTTAGAATTAGTTTGTTAGGCTAGGGTCCTAAATATGGGTCAAAATACAGGTGCCTGGGTGGCTCAGTTGGTTAAGCATCTGGCTTCCGCTCAGGTAATGGTCTCATGGTTAGTGAGTTCAAGCCCTGCATTGGGCTCTGCTGTCAGCACAGATCCTGTTTTGGACCCTCTGTCCCCCCTCTCTTTACCCCCCCATTTGCATTCTCTCAAAAACAAATAATTTTTTAAAATATGGGTCAAAATAGATGAATCATTGGTTAGGTTGAAATGTATATTTATTGAGTCCAGTGTGCACAAAGCAGGGTTGTACAAGCTGAGATAAATGGCATTGCATTGAGGATAAATTATTCATAATACCAGAGACATAATCTCTCAATCACTAGGAAAGATGAGTGGTCATTTAGGGGACCAGGTGGGTGGGAAGTAAATCACACTAATGGCCATGGCTTAGTCTTCATTTGCTGTCACTAGAGATGGTTACATGAACTTGGTACCGGAAAAAGGAGTAAGGATTTTCAATTCTAAAACTTAGGAAGTAACACGGATTTATTAGTTAATTCATAATCTAAACAAGTGGTGCATGGCATAAAACAATCAAACCCAGAAATATCTCCAAAGCATATAATCATTTTTATATCATTCAGTCCACACCACAGGGCACATTAATGCTAAAAGGACCAGGAGCGGGAAATGGTATCATTAGTATGTAGCAGCAATTGCCTTGTTAATGATTCAAAGCTCATTTTTCTCAAGCAAGTAAGATTTATGCTGAAGTTTTATCATGATAATCCCTTTCCTAGACTGCAGGTACCAAAAAGGAAATCTGATGTTGTGGTCCTGCTCCAGGGATGGGAAGCCATCTCACTCTGAAAACTGGGACCTGCACACTGTCCGTCTGTGTTCCTCCCCACTCTCGTGTCACCCCATGATATCTCCTAATGCCTTGGCTCCCATCCTGCTTTCTTTGCTGTAAGGACTCTGCTTTGTGTGGTTTTCCATTTTCAACCTTTTGGTCTATCTTTTCCCACCTGCAATAAAAACAAGCATGTCTGTTTCCTGAGGTCCAATTCTAACAAGACAGAGATAGTATCTGCCTTGTTCATGATGCATATCAAGTCCCCAAGCAGCGCCTCACACATAGTGGGTCTCCAGAAAAGATCATTCAATTGAACCAAAGAAATGTGTCTGGTTCTTTGCCCTCTGATAATTCAGACTAAAAAAAAAATTGCTCATGCCTTGAGTTACTCCTCCTGCATAACTATGGCATTTCACCAAAGCTTTCCTATGCATCAACTCAGAGGTTTGACAGGTAGGAGTTTTGAGAATTATAAAAGTCACATTAAGAGAGATGCAGGGACAAATAAAAGGAGTGATTTGCCACTTGCTCCAGCTTCGGGCCCTAAAGATCACGTCAGTCTTCTTCTCAAAGTTAATAGTGTTCTGTGGCCTTTGAGAGTCTGTCCATCTGCTTAGACGGATCTCTAAGGCCGCTGCCGCTGAGATGCAAAGATCCAGAAGGTTCCTTGGGGACAGGATAGCACTGGCTTCAAATCACAACTTCCCTTACATACTGCAGTTTTGATCAGCTCACGGAAGCTTAGGGAGCTTCGGTTCTGCTCTACGAATGGGAAACGGTAATACGTCTTGCAGGACACCATTAAGGTAATGGGATGCTACATCTGCAGAAGCTCAGACAGGGTTTGGCACACAGGGAACGTGCAGCACATGCGAGAGCAGCTTCCTGCTCCCACCGCTGCCCTTCAGTCCCCGGTACTTCTGCCTTGGTGAATTACCTGCGCTCCTTCACTTCACTACATTTCACTTCACTTCACTTCACTTCACTTCACTTCACTTCACTTCACGCTGAGCGGTACTGGTGAAATGAGTAGTGCCGGTCTCATTTATCTGTTCACGTTGCTTCCTTGGCCTGGGCGCCCGCCCTTTCTCCTCCCTATTACCTGTGTGTATCCCTTCATCGACCGCTTCTCTATCTGCTGCCTGCTGTGTGCAAGTCTCTGTGCTACATCATCAGCCATGGGGTGATGAACCAGAAAAGGCAAGAAGTCTTCACCCCGCTGGAGCTCAGACCCCAACAGAGGACCTAGCATTACAAAATGGGAGGGAAAAATAAGTAGTCTTGCCCCAGTTCCACTCAAGCCTCAAACCAATCTCGAAGTGTTCTGACAGGGCTGGGTTTTCCCATGAAAATGGCTACTTTCACAATAAAAAAAAAAATTTTTTTTAAATGTTTTATTTATTTCTAGGAGAGAGAGAGAGAGAGAGAGAGTGTGAGCAGGGGAGAGTCAGAGAGAGAGGGAGACACAGAATCTGAAGCAGGCTCCAGGCTCTGCGCTGGCAGTCAGCACAGAGCCCGACTTGAGCACAGAGCGGAGCTCGAACCCACAAACCGCGAGATCATGACCTAAGTGAAAGTCGCACGCTTAAATGACTAAGCCACCCAGGCGCCCCTACTTTCACAATTTTGAAAGAGTGCCTTTTCATTATGAAAAATTTGAAAAATACACAAAAGCCGAAGGAAGAAAATAAATATCACCTGTAATTCTGCCACGCAGGAATATCCATCAAGCTTGTTCTCAAGTATTATTAGTATATTTTTCTATGCATATAGGAAAAAAACATGTAAGATTGGGAAGTATATCACATAGACATTTTTTGTTATTAAAGTAAATGATATTAAAATCTTAATATATTTTGAACTTTAAACCCCTTGGGGTGCCTGGATGGCTCAGTAGGTTGAGCATCTGATTCTTGATTTCAGCTCAGTCATGGGATTGAACACACTGTCAGTCTCCACACTGAGCCTGGAGCCTGCTTGGGATTCTCTCTCTCTCTCTCTCTCTCTTCCCCAGCCCTACCCCTACACTCTCTGTCAAATAACAAACAAACAAACAAACAAACAAACAAAGTATGCTCCCAATCTTTAAAAAAATCGTTAAAAATAAAGAAATAAAATACAATTACTCTTGTCAAGATATTTCCTGTGTTAGGTAACTGCAAAATGATACTAAGAAACGTCATATAGTCATCAACTTACACGTCTGCCAAGACATTTTTAATTAATTCTTTTAAATTAAAAAAAGTTTTTTAGATTAATTTTTATTTTTTTAGGTTTTATTTATTAAAGCTTTCCATTTGCAACAATGTGGATGATACCAGAGTGTATTATGCTAAGCAAAATTAGTCAAAGAAAGACAAATACTGTATGGCTTCAGTCATATGTGGAATTTAAGGTACAAAACAGATGAACAGTAGGTAAGGGGAGCAAAAATAATATAAAAACAGGGAGCGGGACAAGACAGAAGAGACTCTTAAATACAGAGAACAAATTGAGGGTTGCTGGAGGGGTTGTAGGTAGAGGGATGGGCTAAATGGGAAAGGGACATTAAGGCATACTTGTTGGGATAAGCACTGGGTTTGTATGGAGAGGATGAATCACTGGATTCTACTCTTGAGATTATTATTGCATTATATGCTAACCAACTTGGATGTAAATTAAAAACAAACGAACAAACAAATAAATAAAATTTTTAAAAATTTTATGATCCCATGGCCCTGGGATCATGATCTGAACCCAAATCAAGAGTCCAAAGCAACCAACAAGGCCACCCAGGTGCCCCAAGCGTAATTGTATTTTAATTGAACTGAGTCTTTTTTCAGTTCATTACCCAATAAGCAGTTAGGTTCTCAAATTTGAAATAAGCTTCCTTAGGTTTCCTGCCTATATTTTCCCATACATATGATGAACCAGTAATTCTTTTAAGCAGGAATTGTCTCTTCATTGATGAATCAGAAAACACATTCAGGGAGGTGGTAACAATTCACTAGATTGAATAAAATAAGAAAATCTGAATTCACTTTTCAGAAGATAATGAAGATAATTTAGAATTATTGGTAGAAATAAGTTTTTGGTCTGGAGATTCGCTCAATATTTCTTACTTTAACCAGGCATAAAAATATTGCTAGTGAGCTTATATTTCAACAAAGGTTCTAGTGTGGAAACTAGATTACCCTCCTAACGGTAATATATTTCTAATCATTATTCCTTGAATTTACACACACCCACAAAAAGAGCGTTGTGAATCTCAATATGATTTAATCTTAATACAAAGATAAATCATCAGCAAAGGGCTATTTTTGCAATTTTATTAGCATTCCTTTGTTTCTAAAGGACTTTTCCACACATTATCTCATTCTAACGACTACTGTCTAGGGCAGGTAGAGAAGTAGAAAAATCTGCATGTTTTTAGATATAGAAAGTGCAGCATAGAGAGATCACATGCTTCCCCCCAAATAATAGAGTAACACCTGTAGTCCGCTAAATCTTAGACATCACATCTTTAATGTATTTTTATATTTTCTGTCTTTGTAATGTTAGGATATAATAGATTATGTCATTTTCATTCAGTCTCATATAAAGCCAGTTTCTTTCAAATTGCATGAGGCATAATCTCTGCTTTTAGAAATTGAAACCAATAGACACCCTTATGTTACAGAATGACCAAGCTTACATGGCAAGGCCAGGTTTATTGTGGGACATCTGATATTTCTCTTGAACAGAGTCTCCATAGAAACTTTGAAAAACCACCCTTCTGATGGCCCAGCACTCAGTCACATGTACGCTGGCCATGAGATACCAATACAGGGATAGCAATAAACAGGTAATGTTTTCTGCCTCTTTTCAATATTTCCAGGTCATTTACAATTCATTATAATTGTGCTGTCCCAGGGGCAGACATGGAGCCAAAGATTTAGGCTCAGAAACTTACTAAGGAAGATCTCCCAGAAGAAATCAGTAAGGAGGCAAGACAAGTAGAATAAAGAAGGAAGAAACAAGCAAGATTTGATCTTGATGAAGTTCCAGCCACAACCTGCTGTCACAGAGTATGCTGGGATACATGGGACCTTGGAGACTGGTGCTCCACCATGAGGTGGGGAATTGGGATCTCACACTCCCATGTCACTCATTCATTGGCTATGGACCAACACAAGATGGGGATCGGGGCTGCATATAAACCCCCAGGCACAGAATGATTCTCTGGAGGTTGCCAGTAGGTGTTCATTGGCCACCAGCCGTTACCAGCAGAGGCTGGGGCATGAGAGCACAGAGCTGGACAAAGAATTGAGAAGGGATTTGGACAAAAATCAAGGGCTTCTGTTACACATTCCAAACCAGAGACTGTTGCTGCCTAGTGTCCTGTTCTCTGCTTGTAGAGGGAGTTCACTCCTAATCAGTCTGTGCACTCCACGTGTACATTCCTTCTACAGGACCAGATACCTACCTAACTGATGGGAACCCCAACCCTCTTCACGTTTCCTGGAGACTTCTTTCATGATCTGGTGACTCAGTGTTGATATACTGCCCGTTATTCATGCGCGGGATTGCAGGACATCTTTCAAAGACTGCCCCAGTAATGACCTTAGAATATCTCAGCAGAGGACTTCTCCAAACTCAGGGAGACTAAGCAGGTCCTGAGAAGAGAGCCGGAGGTTTCATTCATGAGTAACATAACTGTTTCCTAGCATTTGGGTCCAACAGTTGGGGTCAAGGAGTCACTGCCACAGAGTCCCATATGGGGATTACTTTAACTTTAATGCAGCAATGAAGTCCTTTCAACATTTCTTAGACAAAGGTGGGATGGACCTTACCAAAGAATCACACACTATTACAGTCTCCAAGTACAAACTGCATAAACTTGAGCCACCACTCAGTACCATCACAGTGGTGTTCAAAGAAGCACCATTCTGGGACTAAAAAGTAATAGAAAAGTAAATTAAAATTCTTTTTGTTTAGTTATGCCAAAAAACAATTCTGGCTAATAATGCATGCACAGAAAAATCTTGCATTATCTCTCTCTCTCTTTTTCCATTTTGCTCTTTCCTTCTTTGTACCTATGGCTGGAACCCCAAATTCTCTTTCATCCCCAACTCCAAAAAGATCTTGTTTTACGAACTCAGACTGGAAGGCTCTCATATCTCTCACCCTTTTCCTTTCTTCATGCCTCTTCTCTTCCTGTGGTAAGTCGCTGTTTGCTTTCCACTAGCTTCTCTAGTTTCTCAGGTTCTGCTGTGTATTAGAAAGTTTCAGGAGCTGACAAGGCAAAGCAGAATGCACTTCGTGTCCTGGGAGAGAAGGAATGTCGGTGAGAGGATTCTCCTAGCTGTAGGTCGAGAAAGATACTGTGAAGACTCCTCTCACCATGTCACGCCAGCTTTCCAGATTGCCCTTAATGCACTCCCATGAGCCCCCGGGGCACTATGCAGTGGACACTCTCAAAGGCCCAAGAGTCACTGTGGGTTACGGAGTCATTCACGGCTAAGCGAGTCCTGAGAAGTCCTCCTTTGAAGCAGCCCTTGTGACAGTACTGTTGAGCTCCTCGGCTAACATGAAGACTTCTGGGGCAGATTTACTTTTGTACTGATGTTCTTTAAAGGTAAATTAAGGCGAACAACTACAATATGATGTGACCTCAGGGGCTCTCTGTGGGGCTCTCTCGTAGGACCCACAAATTTTCTTTTCATTTGAACTTGCTGCTAAAAATATTTTGATAGATACAGACAACGATAAATAAAACTAATACTATAAGTAAACCTTTTAAAGGCTTTCTGGAGCAGAGCCTCAAGGGGCATGGGGTCATAAGGGACAGGGGCTCTCAGAGAGAGGGAACATTATGGTTGGGAAAAGGCAGCAGAAGAGGGGTGGTGAGGTCTTTCAGTTAAATTTTCCATAAGCCAAAGCTTTGCCTGGGAGTGCTTATTCTTTCCTTTCCCTGCCTCCACTTCTGGACTGGTGTCACAGGGAAAAATGCTAGGTAAGTCACATATATATTATGAGCATATTTTGTAAGAAAAAGTGGGAAGCCATGATCTGACAGTCCGTGTTTCTTTTTTCTTTTTCAGCTTTATTGAGATATAATTGACATAAAACATTGTATAAGTGTAAAGTATACAACTTAATCTTATATGTATAAAATATATAAAATATATATCTATATATTTCTATCTATATATCGACATGTATCTCAAAATGATTATACCACTGGAAGGTTAGTTAACACCTCCATCACCACACAGTTACCATTTTTTGTGCATGATAAGAACCCTTAAGAACTCTCTTAGCAGCTTTCAAGTATAACCGCATTAACTATAATCACCATGCTGTGTATTAAATCCTCAGAATGCATTCATCTTATAGTTAGGACATGTGTTCTCTTTTTTAAAAAATAAAAAAAAATGTCTCCCCTTATATAAATTGTGAAAAATATACTAGATATAAATTAGTTGTAAATATTTTTACTATGAGCCTTACGTAAAGGGATTGTCATTACGTTTTTACTTAACATATACATTTCCTTTTGGACCCCTGGTGTGGCTGGTGACAGAAATGGGCAACATCCTTATCCTCACCTCTGCAAGCATCTATTGTCATGTTGGAATTTGTATAGAGGACTGAAAATTTCCCTGGAGAAACATGGAATAGCACAATGATCCCAAAAATTAAAGGGTCGGGTGCCTGCATGGGTCAGTCAGTTGAGCATCTGACTCTTGATTTCTGCTCAGGTTATGTTCTCACAGTTCATGGGTTGGAGTCGCACATCTGGGTCTGACAGTGCAGAGTCTGCTTGGAATTCTCTTTCTCCCTCTCTCTCCTCCATTCCCGTTCTCTCTCTCCTCTCTCTCTCTCTCAAAATAAACTTAAAAAGAAATTAAAGGGTCTATTGGGTGCAACCATTTCCCATCAGCCCTCTGCCGAGTGCCACTTTGTCAGTCTGCTGCTATATAGCAGGTGCAGACATATTCCCATGAGTTTTATGTCAACCTACAGGTACTGATTCCTAGTGCTTCACTGATATCAAGGTCTTCTCCCTGGTTCTGTCACTGCTTGACCATACATTATAATAAACACTTTGGTGACATACACATACCCATATTTAGGCTTTAGTCTATCAAATGGATCCTGAAGCACTGTATTTTAAAAGGATATTAGCAAAGCAGGTTTATTTTTCTCTACTTTGTACACTTAGACTTCCCACTCTAGGTGGCACTTAGGCATACATTCATGTTTTCCAGCTGGGAGATGGAGCTCGATGACAGATACCACACTGTACTCAGGCTTCCTTGCTCCTCCGTTGGGTAAGTCAGTCTCCATGGGTCAAACTCTTGTTGCCAGGCAACTTCTTCCTTCAGAATGAGAACTCTCCCAAGAGGACCCGCAATCCATATGCAAACAGGCTTCTGGCAGCTGCTCTCACCAATTCAATAGACAGGCCCAGGCATGTTGGTCTCTTCGAGCTAAATTGAGATCTCCATTACTTTGAAAAATTACTCCATTAATTGAAAAAAATCACAGATTCCTCTCTCTACTCTTTCTTTTTCTGAATTTTTTTCTTTTATGAAATATTAGATACATAAGAAAAGACCATCACTATGATATTATTAATCTGTCTTCATTTATAAAATCATGCATACTCTCACCCTCTCCCAGTCGAAATAGTCCTTTGCCATTCATCTTGGGTAACACTAGTACAGAGAAGAATCTTGAGTGAATTAAATTACTTCCTTCTGTAGAACTTTATGATTGTCCCTGTTGACAGTTATGGCTTGAGCAGTAACTCTGAACAGTATTTATCAAGGATCTTCTATGCTTCAGGTGCTGTGCTAAGCACTAGGGCTCAAAGTGAGTCCAACCTAATTCCCAACACTTAAGAGCTCACAACTAGCTGGAAGTCAGCCACAAACCTTACGTCTAAAATGATGTGGTACATGCTCTTGTTGATAACCTGAAAACCAGTGATTAAGTCTTTCTAGGAGAAGTTGTACCAATTTATAGACTCAAAATCAAGTTGTCCCTTTGCTTCTCAACCTTGAGGCTTGGAATTTTCATTCATGGTGGCGAGGCTTACTCTATTGTCTGTATTTTGATAACCACACAAACTGCTTTCCATTGCTATGTTCCTGTTGAGACTGGATCCTCTAACTTTCAAAACCAGCATGAATATCTCGGTGACCAGAATCATCCAACAGCACGAATTCTGCAAACCCTAATGTTCCATAGATGAAACTCACATCTGAGTCATTCTAACCCACTGGTTGGCCAGCCTAATCCTCCCTGACATGGAAGGTTTGCTACTGTTTGTGAAGACTGAATTAAGCTAGATTAGTTAATTAAAATAATTTATTTCCTGGAAGACGGATGGGGCAGATCCCAACATAGTTCCTCAAATGTCACGTTAAAAATAATCTGAAGCACTTTTAGCAGTTCCAGAAGTTAGAGAGACACTTTTATTCCTTGGTGAACTGTCAGAATGCCAAAGGGGTACCGCTTTCCCACGGAGGACGGTAAGATGAAGAGCAGCAGGAGAGGTTTCCAAAAGCATCCCGGACACCTTCAAACAAGTGACACCATGTTAGGCACAGCATAGGATGGCAGAAACAGTGCAAGGATGCCACTGATAGGTCGGAGGGGGATGAATGGTAAGTGAGTGAATGGACACAGATACAGGGGATGGTGTGAGTCTCATGTCGGGTTTACCTGAATGTTGCTTTTACAATAACTAGCTTGAAAATGGAGACGGGCTAACTTCAGTTGGAATTTCCTCTCCCACATTAAATCCAGAAAATAATCTATTGTTGTGCACAGGCTCTGTCTTCCTTTAAATAGGGTGATCTTAAGTGGCTTTCCTGTATAATCCTGTGAGGTAGGTATCTCTATAAGGGGAGTAATAGGGCAAGTGGGTAAGACCTGGAGATTTGGCTTCAGACTAATCTTGGTTGATTTCCAGCTCCAATATTCATTGGCTGTTGACATTGGGCAAGATTCTTAACATAGCAGTACCTTGGTTTTCCCATCTGTAGCATGAGAATGACAGCATCTGCCCCATAGCATTGCTGGGAAGATTAAGGGAGGATAGCCATGCAGATGGTAGCACAGCACAGCACTCGGAGCCCCCAGCTCCAGCCAGGGTCTGGCCATGCTGATAAGTGCTGGCCTTATCTCAGCCTTTGCCTCTTGGACTTCTGTAAGTGAGTGAAGAGTATTTCATCAAACTTCTTAGAGCAGATGTTGGCAACTGTTCCAAAGCCCAGGCTCAATGACATCCTTGGATTCTTTCCCACCTCACATCCCACATCCATTTAGCCATTAAGTCCATTTTCCTCCACCTCATAAATCTCCCCCCGAATCCATCTCCTAGCTGCCATCTTCCCCATCACTAATCCAGATTAGGTTCTGATTGTCTTCACTCATCTACAACATCACCTTCCCCTCCTAAATTCTCTTTCTCTACTCCCCTGCCCTGGTCTCCAGGATTAATTTATAAATCCCATTTCTGTACTTGTCAACCTCCTTGTTAATTGCCTCCAGTGCTTATGCAATGGTTTTATCCCAAACTTTAGTGTCCACTAGCCACACCAGCCTTACATTTGAATCTACTTCCATTTGCTTCCACCTAATATTTATATCCTCCATACGAACTTGAAAAGACACTGCTTTTGTTGTTGTTATTGTTGTTCTTGTTTTGTTACTTGCTTTTCTTCTCTGGGAATTTTCTTATGAAAATTAATTTGTAATAGTCTTTACCTAAGTCTCTGTTTGGTGAGTGACACCTTTTTTAAAATCTAGATAAATTATAACCCTCAGAGAATAATCTTCTTTTCGGTGCTCTCATAGTACTTGGCAATATCATTATCACAGCACCTTTAAATTCCCATTAAAACTATTACTGAGAAGTTTCTATGTGTTAGATAATAATTGGGAGATATAGGTAGATATATGCTAGATAGATATAGATGTAGATATAGGTATAGATAGATATAGATATAGAGATAAAGATAGAGATAGAGATATAATCTCCCTGATGATATCCTAATATCCTTTTAAGATTATTCAACTCTCCTTGGTAAATAAGCTAAGCTCTAAGAAGTGATGCCAAAGTGCACACATCCCTAAGTAGCAGAGCTGTCAGTGAACATATAATGCAAGAGCTGTGTACTTGTCACTAAAACACAACTTCCTCAACCCATCACATTGCAGCTGCTTATACGCCAGTCTCCAGAACCACGATGTGCCTTCTTGGAAGGATTAAATGTGTTCCAATGAGGTGTATTTTGTTTTTTGCATCACTAGTTCTTAGCCCAGAGTCATTCATATTGCATATATTCATTTGTTGAATGAAAGAATGAACTTTGTGCACATAAATGAGATTTCAATCCATCTTCTTTGAGAATGAGCTCAGGCTGCAGGATATCATTGGAGACTGATTCTCAAACATCTAATGGACAGGGAGTGTGGCCATGGCTGGGTTGAGGAACAGAGAGTGACTCCCGTTCCAACCTTACAAGGAGGGTGCAGGTATACCAATTGCTCACATCAGTAAGCCTTGATTCTGGGTCATCTCTGACACTGCGTCTTAGGTTAGAAGCCCTGTTCATAAGTTGGATGACTAGTTACAGGTAGTCTCTGGGGAAGTCATTTGTCACTTGTCTAAAGCTTTCCACATCGCCATCTTAACTGGAAGATCCTTATCGTATGGCTCTTACCCAACCAGTCATCTCTCCATTTTTGCCTTCTGAAGATAGCAAGTGAAAAGGAACCAGAGAAAAGCTCTGTCCCCACAGGGATGCCCTTCTATCCAGTCTGAATGGACATAGCTGCCAAGACATCCTGCAACTTCAGGGTTTGTTTCATGTTTGAAAAACAAACTCTGTGAAGTTCAGAGTGATTCTGAGTCACAGAAGCTCTGTGATTACCCAACAAGGGTAATCGATATCAGAAATTGTGCACATCTGAAATCTTGCAAAAGCATGAGGTAATTTGGCATCTGCAGGAATAAGAAAGAGCATCTTGGGCCCCTCACTTCTCTGCTTGGGCCTCATGCCTTAGAGAAGCTTTCTGCTAACTGAGGTCCTGGTTGCTCTGTGGGGGACATAGTTGACAAAGTCCCAGATGGCTGGATTTAGCTGCCTTCATCAGTGTTTTCAAGGTCTGGTGGCCACAGAATAATTTCAAGGTCAGACAGTGGTTTTGCTGATGACTTCACTGCAAGCATATTTTTAAATGAACCTGCAGTTGCAGAATTACCAGGTGTGTATTCCCAGGGAAGCTCTCTCAGTCACCTTGCCCAATCCTGTTGAAAGAGAGAAAGTTTCACTGCATTTTCCATCAGCTGATGAATCATCCTGCATATCTCCTATTTGCTGTGTTCTTGAGGTTGCCTGTAGGCAAATTGGAGCCCATTCTGCAGCATAGGCTTGCTGCTGAGCTATTGCAGGGTATCTAATTAAATTAAGCCATAAGGCAGGAGAAAACTCTGCCATAACCTTCATAATCTGTGAAACCTTTAATCTTTTGCCAAGCGTCAATTTCCTAAAAATGGGAACTGCAGCACATCACCAAGAGATGAGATCCTAAATGGAAATTGTGATTGTTTACAGTGTGTGCAAGGGTGCTGTGGCACAAACCCAGAGAAAGAGAGAGAGAGAGAGAGAGAGGCACCAAAGCACTCGGCATGTGAAGAAGGAGTACACCATACACAATGACCTTGAAATCTAAATTAGCTCTTGCTAATTGGATGGAGCGAACTATCATTTCCATTTCTGAATTTGTAAAGTTGTTTTCTTCTCAGGGGGAAAGAAACATCTGCTCTTCAGGGCTAACTCGGCTCTGAGTAAGTCTGTCTTCCTGTGTTTTGGTGTAGCTGGGTGAGCAAAAAGGGACTCCATCCTGGAGGCAGAGCCTGGAATCCAGCTTTCTGATGACACACAACTAGCTTCCCCGAAGGGAATTGTCCACAGGCAGGACAAGACAACCAAAGTTAGTTAGGTTGCTAAGCTTGGGAACACTGTCCTCTTTTCACTGTCAGACAAATTACATTTCCTGCACAAGAAATCTGCAACTGGGGCTCCTGGGTGGCTTAGTCGGTTAAGCGTCTGACTTTCACTCAGGTCATGATCTCGTGGTTCGTGGGTTCGAGCCCTGTGTTGGGCTCTGGGCTGACTGCCAGCACAGAGCCTGGAGCCTGTTTCAGTCTGTGACTTCCTCTCTCTCTGACCCTCCCCTGCTCTCGCTCTCTCTCTCTCCTAGAAATAAATAAAACATTAAAAAAAAGAAAGAAATCTGCAACCAACGAAGATGTAATTATTTATTAAGCACCTACTTCATGGCAAAGCAGCTTGTTTAAGCTTGTACATAAAAATTATTTAATTTAATCCACATAATGAATCTGAAACTCAGGGATGTTACGTTGCCGAGATTGCCTGAGCAAGAGAGGAAGAACTCGTACCCTGATCTCGTTGGTTCTGAGTTCATGTTCTTTACACTGTGTTATTCTTATGCCATAACGTAGGCAGATTCTAGAAAAGCCCACCTAATATTTCTCAGTTTCTACACTGGAATATGGATAAATGAATGGATAAGAAAGAGCAGATGCTCTCTGAACTTCAAATTTTCTTCAAAGGCTTCAAAGTTGGAGTGGCAGCATGGCCTAATGACAGCCGAAGATTCATTCGTTCTTCTGTTTAGGCTTTCTTCTTATTGGGTAGGTGATTGTGGGCAAGCTCAAATAATACTCAAGCTGTGAATTCGAGGGGAGGAGTTATAATCATCAAAGAGGCTTACTAGCATCTCTTGGACCTTGAATTTATGTGAGAAAGCAACAACAAAACCACTAACCTTGTCTTGGAGCAAGGATATTTTGGCCTCATAGATTTGCTCATGTGTAAACTCCTGAGTTATTCATATTTCAGTATTTCCTTGTCAAGCTGGTAGACAATTATAGTATCAGGAGTGATGTGGTATCTGCTACCTTGCGTGCTGTATTCTGCTCGCGCTTTGCGGATCACTGAATAGGTAGCAGAGGAGACTGGTTCTGGGTCTGACAAGCATGGAGTGTGTCAGGGGTGGTGTTATGATCAGCTCAATGGCAATGATACTTCATGGCGCTGAAATTTCCAAAACTCTTGGCATGCATTTCCAACCCAATTGTTTTTTCCTCAGAAGTTTAACATTGCATGCAATTCCATGGACCAGCAGGTAGACCTATTCTTGGGCTAGTATATGAGCCGTGAAGTTCAAATAACTTCATGATTATACTCTTTTAATCTCCAGGTAACTAAATATGGAGTCTGCTTTACACTCACCAGGCAAAACAGCACAAAAAAAGCTTTACTTTGACATAGACAATTTGAGGGGCTGGGTGGCTCAGTCAGTTAAATTCTCCCCCACTCACTACACACTCTCTCACTCCTTCTATCTCTCAAGATAAATACGCAAACTTTAAATAGACAATTTGACAGATTTTTGGAGGGAGGGGCAGAGAGAGAGAGAGGGAGAAAGAATCTTAAATGGGCTCCACACTCAGTGTGGAGTCCAACACAGGACTCCATCTCATGACCCTGAGATGATGACCTGAGCTGAAATTGAGTCTGTTGCTTAACCAACTGAGCCACCCAGGCCCCCCAACAGATCTTTCTTTTAATCAATAAAAAAGACTGTACTTCTAAACTAGATAAACTCTTGGGGAAGGAAGTCTTGTGTGATAAAAGGTAAGATCCTTCCTCTCCCTCACAACTGGTATACTGTCCATAACTGTGACATAGAATCATCTAGAAAATACCACTGAATGCTCAGTCTTGCAAATCATTGTTCTATCCAGAATGAGAAATTATGTATTCCATTGGCTTCTACAGCATGCTGATTTTATATGTTTTATTCCACTTGTGCATTAAAAAAAAACTTTTGAAAGCTTGTTATGTGCAAGACTCTCTTTGTACCTGTTCAAAGGGTTGGAGACTTCTGTTGGTTTTAATGCAATGGTCAGTATGGAAGTCTTCTTTATAAGAATGGCCTCAGTGAGCAATATTCAGTTAAAAGGTTTTATTTTCAGGACCTTGGTAAATAGTGGGAGGGATGAAGGGAGAAGAGACATGAAAAGTTCATTTTAAGTCAGAGTTCTTAGTGGAGGGGGAGCTAAAACCAAATGCAAAAGTTGCCAAATCTCGTCTAAGCCATGGACCTTCCATCTCCTAGACTCTGACCTCTGTGTGTTTTTTTCATAATTCAGCAAACTTGGTTCCACCCCCATATGTTTCTGATTTTGTCTTAGCAACTTACAGATTACTTTTTACTTTTTCTTTTTTCTTAACAATTTTTTTTGTTATTGTGTGGAAGCAATCCAGGTGTCTATCCATAGAAAAATGGATAAAGAAGATGAGAGATCTATCTATCTATCATCTATTTATCTAAATCTATATAGATATATATGTATATACATTATATATAATGAGATATATTTGTATATTTATATATATAACATATAAAATGGAATATTTCTCAAAAGAATGAAATGTTGCCATTTACAACTCAGATGCTAACTAAAATAACTCAGTCATATTACTCTTGATCTTGACTTTTAAAAATGCCTATGATCACCTAGATTCCTCACATGCTTTGCCAACCTATGTAAATATCCTGTCTCCAGTTGCCAGTGATTTACTCTCTAGACATCCGGCATCGATCATGCTCCAAGCACTGTGCAAGGAACTGGATAAACACGTGGAGGCCAACACCCCTGCCCTCAGAGAGGAATTTCAGTTCAGGAGAGGTTGTGAGCTGGAGACGGAAAATACTACATAAACGGTTTCCTGGCATACTATGAGACAGCAAAGGAGAGGAGCACTGCTCACCTGCAAAAGACAGATATTTGTCATGGAAGCATTCCTTGACAAAGACACTCTCTCCATCCAGAGAAAGCGTAGTTTGTTAGCAGGATAAATGGAGAAAGTATTTCCTGTAAAAGGAAACAGTCTGCATAAGGGCGGGGTATATAGTACACACAGTGCTGCGTGGTTATGTAAGATCTGTGGGTGACTGAATGGTGCATCCAAAATGATTCTAGGATCTAGAATTGAATAACATTGAATAAAACAGTAGGAGTAACTTCCTGTCAACTCCCTCTCAATCTTGGTTAAGTCAGGGAATAAATCTACATTTCTGAGTACATTTCCAGTTTCTTGAACACTTAACTAATCTTCCTTTTTGTATCAGCTCTGAGACTTTAGCAGGCAACACTTTCCTGTGAGGAGGTAATTACATTGTTTCATTTTTGTTATGTTTACTCATAAGGTTTATCTTCACTATGACAACTGGTTGACGGGTTTCCACTCACAGCAGCGACACACGTTTCATTTGAAAGGACTTTATTTTAGTTAAAAATGCAATCAATTGAAAAAAAGCAATATGTGAAAAATAACACAGGTGGAACTTGAATATGGTAATAGTCATGATGTTGGTACGCCGATGGGGAGACTTTGACAAACACTGGCATGGCATACGTGGAAAACAGAAAATCATAAGACGGCTTGAAGGGTGAAGTGGGAGACGCTACAAGAGTTTGGCAGAAGCCAGCCTGTGGATAGCATCCTGCACCAAGCTGAGGAGGTTTAGCTGCATGAGGAGTCATGGAAGGGTTACAAAAAGGAGAATGCACAACAAGGTTCTTGAGTTAGAGAGAAACTTTCAGCAAAATGTGAAGGATGTCCCAGAGGAGCTGAGGGAAGTGGATCAGTTAGGAGGCTAATGGGGTCTAGCAGGAAAGGAAGAGGGCGCCAATGGCACAAGTGATGGGGCTCTGAAAGAGGCAATGGATTTGTGTGGTGTATCAGTGATACGTCACCACTGTCAGAGGTGGAGAAAGAAATGTAGACTACTGCTCAGGTTCTGGCTTGCTTTGTGGGTGACACATGGCTCCCCTAATCAGCTGAGGGGATTGCTCCCCTTAGTTGTCCCTCTGCTTGATAACTGACATGAGTTTGACCCCGGGTGGTACCCTAAATCCCATTACCTCTGCATCAACAGCTTAACAGGGAAGGGCCCACGGTCCTTGTCCTCACACTCATGGCTAGAGATCTAATTCCTCAGACAAATAGGGCAGAGCTCAAAATGTGTGGGGAATTAGCATCTTTTCATGTTGTGAAAGAGTTTTTGGTCAAGCAAATACTGGAAAACATAGAACACTCTCTGATTCTGCCCTTACATTTTCTAAAGGGTGTACTATAAATCAAGAAGGAATTCTTAGTTTTTTAAAAAAGTACTCTAAACCCTAAACCCCATAATTTCTGTTCCAAATGTGACGTTATATTGTCTTATGATTTCAGAACTTTCAAAATCAGAGATATCAGCACAGAGAAGAGAAGGACTCTGAAGTAAGACGTTACTAAGGGTGGTCTCTATTTTGCAAAAATAAGGTTATTCTGAAGGAAGGATGGGATCTTTGCAGATAAATTCTTGCACAAGGACAGAATGATCTCATAATTAGAAGGAAGCTGAGTACGAGGAATCAAGGAGCTGGAGTGAATGGGGCTTACACACAGCGTTTTTTGTCTTCCCCTTTCATGCTGGAGAAGGTCTAAGACGTAAGGGGAAATTGTTTTGCTATCTTATTATCTGCTAAAGGACACACGGATGAAGATCCTTCATCTAAAGAAGATGTAAAGTGTACTTTAGGCTCACTGTGAGAACTCAGGAGGGCTCTAGAAAACTTGCCCAGCCTGAGGTCCCTAATCCTCTTCAAGAGAAAGGCTAAAGGGCAGGCAAGAAGGAACCAGGGAGCGAAAGTCACAGAATGGAGGACAGGTGTTTGCTTAAGTACGATGATAAATAATAATTTGTATGATACAATGTTTACATCTATCTTATTTCTTTAAAAAAACCAAGAAAGCTTCCTTACTTATTATTTTTATAGGGAGCTAGAGTCAGGGTTACTTCCAATAAAATACACTTCTATTTAAATGAGGATAATGTGTGGGCAATTATATTAGACTCTCTGGCCATTAACAATAGAACTATATTAACTACACTACAAGCCTGATGATGAATATCACGAGACTAAGTCATCCACCATCCTTAATGTAGGATGAAATGTTAAAGTGTTGAATCCAAAAAGCCTAAATCTATAAATTATTCATAAAAAGAATCCTGTTTTATGCATAAAGAGTGAGCAGAATTGGAAAAATTACTTATTGGATAGATAATGGGAGAAAATCAGGAACAGCCATAAGCAATGTGATTTCTTACATTTAGGAAGAAATCTGGGACCTGACTTCTCTCACTTTGTCACGCTGCAGAACCTTGCCTAGATTATATACATGTATTTTTTTTAGAAAAATGAAATGTGTCAGGACACCTTGTATACCAATGAAGGAAAATGAGGATGTACGGATATCTTATCAATTTAGGGTCGTGTTTTGTTTGTCTTAGTACATGTTTGCAAGCAAGTTTGAATATGGTATTATGAAAACTTCAAATGTTTCAGTGTTTATGCTTCAGTAAATTTCTGGGAAGTTGTAATGAAACACTAATGTAAAAATCCCTTAAGTGTTACAGACTTTATGTGAAACAGTGGCTACATAAGAAGCAAACGTAAAATAAAGAACTTATTTAAGTTACAACTTTAAATGCTGTTTGGTGATTATGCTACCTGACGTACGGTTGTTGTTAAAAAGGAATTTTCTTCTTGGCATGAGATTGGAGAAATGATAAAATGTGATGAGTTTGTGCAATGTGGAGTGTGTCATTTGGAACTGAGGAGTGGGGGCTCCAAGAGGAAGGAGCCAATCAAAGGTAGCACTTGAGTGTTCACTATGTGCTAGATATTTATGGCTTCCTTACATAGATTCCAGTATAATCCTCATTACCACTAAAGCCTTCTAAATTCTCCCTTGGATTCCTATATTAGTGATCAGGAAATAAGCTTGGAGGAGGAAATTGACCAAATTGGCCAAGCTGCTAAGTGGTGGGGACAGTGCTCTGACCGCAAATCTTCCTCCTCTTTTCACTGCAGGATGCTACCTGCACCTTGACGTTGTGAATTCATTCCCATGGTTACAGTTCATTTAGAAAGCTATGTTGAGATAAAAGTGCATAGAGTCATGAAGTCGAGCAGGTTCGGTTCTACAGTAACTAAACCAAAGCCAGAGGCGCTTATATTCTTTCAGATAGGAAGACTTGGTTTTGGGTATAACTTGGACTGATGTAATGAAAGGCTAAAAATGACAGGGTTATTTGAGTCTGCAGCAGGGAAGGGAGGAGTGAAATGGGTAGAAACGGGAGTTGTAGTATTATCTCTGCAACTCACTGGGTGCAAGTATTATCTCTCCAACTCACTAGATGGGTAGCTCCAGGAAGTATTTTTACCTTTCTTAAACCTAAAATTTCCTCATTATTTATCACATCAACATCCCATGGGTTTAAGAGGATTAAAAATGATAAAGGATATTTAAGCCATAAAATATAATTTATGCTTAATAGTTTATCTTGCTGTGTATGAGCAAACGTGTACTTAAGCTATTAACGAATTTTATATCTATGAAGGTGATTCTCTGGCTTCTTTGGCAAGTTATGGGATGGGAAGAGAGTCTCTTTGTCCATCAAATTCTGTCCCCATAAGTACATTTGAAGGCGGGGGTGGGGGGTGGGTGGAATTTCTATCCCATTCTCTGTGCCTTCTTATGAACTTCTGGTCTCCCTCTCCTGGTCTGCTTTTAAAAGGATCAGGTAGATTACGTTGGGTTTCTTCCAGGTAACAAAATCCATCTGCTATCCCCCTGCTGATGATGTCTTGAAGCTTACTGAAGATCCAACACAACGGGCCACCAGAGAGGTCCAACAATGACAGTCCCAGGATGTCAACAGGAACCCACAGGAGCATGCAGGAGTGGGCCTGACTTCTCTGTCGAACAGCAGCCTCAAAGGTGAGTAATATTGCAGCTGGATAGTCCTATCTTGCATAAACTGAAAGCACTTCTATTGCCCACCAGACTAATCTTTTGAAGTAATAGTTTCCATAAAGGTATTTTATTGTTTCAGAAAGGGCAAGCCCAAGATAGAGTGGAAAGCGATTCATGTGAGGTCATCAAAATTGTCCACTCCTTCCTGCATCCCAAATCTCTAGATTTCAGAACTGCCTCATGGAACCCCAAATCCCTGACATCAGGTGTTTTGTCATTCATCATCAGGGCAGAGAGCTGGGAACTCTCATGATGTCTTTCCCAGACAGTATGTTGGAAAGACATTGTTGGCCTGGGTTTGACATTCCAGAGTCTACACTATTGAAGTGAATGGAGAATTGTAATAATCATCTAGATATTCAGATATTCTACATTCTCTCTGGACCATGCTCTACCACATAGGCTTCAGTTCCCATAATCCAAATATGTTAGGTGTCTGTTTTTAACCTAAATTACTAAGATAACTGCTTGTAGTTTTCCATTTGAGGGGTAGACAAAGCCTCAGGTGAAACTTGAAGACCTAGGGAAGTGTCTCAGTCTCTAATTTATAAAATATTCTGTGTACTTCTTGATTTGCTGAGTGGTTGATTGGCTGGATTGGACAAGTAAGTCAATGTGGTGGCTTCAGGATCATGTGTGTTAGGTTTTCTTGTGTGTGCGTGTGTGTGTGTGTGTGTGTGTTTGCGTGTCTGGAGACAAATCACAAATATGAGGATTCTGAATTGTTTTGAAAAGTTCATGATATAAATAATAAAAACTGGTACAGTCAAAGGCCACTATTTGAATCTCTTAGACATCCATACTGGTTTTGGAAATGACGTCAGAGGAGGTATGACTAAGTACTAAGAGTCACGTACATATATGGAGGTGGACATTGATGGCAAGCATCAGGATACACTCCAACTCCAACAGAGGCCCCAGTACACCCCTGAAGGAGTGCTGAACTGTATCTCATACACCTCAGAAACCCTAATCTTATCTAGAATAATGAATCAAATGCTTGAACTATATAAAAAGTGTCACCCATGCACATACCTATTTGTTAAAATATGGCTTTTGTTTAGGCTAATTTCAATAAGACGAGTAATACCCTCGTCTCTATGACTCTCTTAGAATGTGGGAAATTTCTCATGCATAGGCCCTTCCCTGAGCAGTAAGATGGGCATCTAGCTTGATTTACTGATAGAACGAGGGGAAAGAATCCAACTTAGCCTTATCTTCTCTTAAAGCTGAATCAATAAATCATGGGCCTGATGGCAAATAAACTTACTGAAGCTATAGGAAAGCTTAGCATGGGCAGGCTATGACCGGCTGCCTTTGGGCCCTGCTGGCCAGCAGACTACTGGAATCCCGGTAACGGGCTTTCTTTTCACGCCTGCAGGGTATCATCACATCGACATTTCCATCAGCCCGGAGCAGTGCCTTGCAGTCACTACAGAACATGTTAACAGCCAGCCTCCAGGCACACATGCCCTAAGATGTCCTCTCCACTATGTGGCTGTGTGTTGGGGGAGGGGTGTGCGAGAAGGGGAAGAACATTGTATTGCTGGCTTATGGTCCTTTGTGACAAGGAATACAGTCATAAGCAAAACCAACAGGCAGAAGGTGATGAAAAACAGGCAGTGTGGCAAAAGCAACAGACAGACGAGATGATCATGGGGTCCATCAGACACATTCCTAAATGAATACAACTGTTGCAGCCGCATGGAAGGTGCTGGTCTAACAGACTGAAACATTAGTCTGCTGAGCAACACTCCCACGCCTCCACAGAGTAGCATTTTTATTGCAGTATGTCTTTCATGGAAAAGGAACAAAACTTTAAATAAATCACAATTACTTATTGCTTAGTATTTTGGATAATAAATTCTTTAGTTTATCAGTACCTCAGGGCCTTCAAATGTGCATTCTTCAAATAGTTTCAATTACATATACATTCTTTCTCCTGAACAATAAATTATTCTTTAAAAAAAAGTAAAAGAAAAAGGTACATAATTTTAAAGCAAAGGAAAACAAAAAAACATATATTTTTGACATTTATCTTAAACTTATATGAAAACAACTCTATGTTAGATGCTTAAATATAAATAATAGAGGACATTATGTTATTTACAATGTTACACAGTAAGTTGAGAGTAAAAAAACTGACATTAACTCATAAAGACAGTAAATGACTTAGGAAAACATCCAAGTAACATACAATGTGTATTTACAAAAGAATATATAATAGAACTTGTGATATGTGGCCATTTCCCTTTGCCTGCATTTCTCTGCAGTGTTTCATGGGTCCTTGCAGATAGAAATCTCTGTGACTGGTGGAATGGAGCCAATGCTAAAAGATAAAACAAGGCCTTCCTTATTTTCACCAATGTGAGCCATGCACCTTTTAACCCAGGCCAAAATAAAAAAGGAATAGTTATGAGCAAGTTACCCTGGATAAACAACCTTTATATCAAGACAGTGACACCAAAACAAGGAAGATATGGTATGTCGATGTTCGGGACACATTCACATATACTCAGGCAGAGTGCCATTTTGTAGAAAGCATGAAGCCATCCAGGCAATCTTGGGGAAAAATTAAAAAGTCATAACAGCCAAGAAGGGAGAGTAGGACTGAAAAGGAGGAATCTGGAGTGAGAGAAAGAAGTTTTGCATATACTGTGCTACCCTTCATGGGATACGATGTCAGACCCAGGGAGACAAGCTTGCTGTCAACCTTCTGGGCAATCTCCACCACCTAAAGACCCATGATAGCTCGCCACATGCTGGGAACATTGGTTCACGCTCCTTCTTTGGATTATCACTGCACTGTCTGAGTTTATGGACAAGGGTAGGTGAGAGCAACTAGTTACAGAGAAGTGAACACAGAGCTGGGGGGTTGCAACGCGCAGGCCCGTGGAACCAGTTGGGCTTTCTGCTCAAGGGGAGCTCTGGTCCTAGAGATGGAAAGACTGTCCTCGCTAACACGCCACCTCTGTGAGTGACCAGAATCAAGTCGGAAATAAAATTTCCTCTTGTCCTAATTGTTCATAGGTATTTGCGACCTGAAACCTTCATAGCTCTTTTCACACTGGGGAAAACATTCAACGCTCTCAACAGATTGTATTTATTCCTGGAATTCTCCACCATGGGGCCCTTGGGTTACTCCAATGCCTGAAGATTTTTGAAACAGAAATTTTCGACTTTGAATTCACAGTAGGAATTTCTTTATTAACATAGTCTCTGAATGAACCAAGCCTTCAAAGGCAATGTTAGCATAAGTTAGAGAAGCTCTTTGGGCCGACCGTCTTCCTCCCCCGTGCCGTGAGCTTACTCGTTTCTACACAACTGGGCAATTGGAGCAACTTGCACTGCCTGACAGGAGCGGTGAATGTACTGCTGAGCACAGAGAAAGGGGCTTGTGAATAAGGAAGGACAGTTTAGGATACCGAATACTAAGAGGAACACCAAGGACCTGCACACAGACACCTCTGTGGGTTGCAGAAACATGTAAGGAGCTTACAGACGTGACTCACGCCCAGCCCACATTTTCCCAAGACCTCCTTGCGTGTCACGTCTTCTTGTTAATGTTCACATAGAGATTTGATGAAGAACCAAATTCAGTTCACCTGCAAGCAAGGAGCTGTTGCTCTTGCTGACTTCGTGCCTGGGACTCTGAACTCCCCACCAACCTGCTTCTCATTTTGTCCCCTGCATCCCAGAAGGCCACTGGGAATCTAAGGAGAGCTCTAGCCTGAGTTGACAGATACCAGGCAGGGCATGAAAGGGGAGGTGCATTTTTTCTTAATTCCCTTATTTTCCTGAATCAGCAGTCATCTCCAATGGTAACTTCCCTAGGCCTTCCTTGGACTTACAATCACAGAGAACATGCAAAGTTTAGACCCATCTTCATCCTCTTTTGTGACAGTAAAGCAAAAGGTAAGAAAGGGAGGCGGGGGGGATGGACGATGAGGGCTGCAGATTGAGGTCAGTACACAGGAAGGGGTCACTTCCGCAAGGAAAGGTGCAATCTTTCCAACACTACCAACATTTCCTGATGAATCGTCACTTGTGGAAGGTTCTCGCTAGTCACAAATCACATGCACAGTGGCCATTCCTGACAAAAATGTTCATGCATAGTTATGGCCTAATCAAGGCAACATTTAAAAACAAGAGAAAAATCATGAGGAGAAGGGAGCGGTCAACAGAACTGTTTAAAACTGCAAACAAGTCACACAGCTGTTCTCCACCTGTGCCTTCTATACGTTGGCTCTTTGTAGGTGCCCTACAACAGAAATATTGCCTCTGATGACCAGTCACCACCACACACAGCAGGCACCTTTCACTGCAGAAGTACTTCAGACCAACTGCTGAGTGTGCTGCGTAGGCTGGGTTTTTGGTGCCATGACTCGTCTGTTCTCGAGCTGATTAGGACACAACCAATCACTAGCTCCAAAATCAGCGGAAAACCCTAGTCAGGAACGCTTGCACCTTTTGCAGCCATGGTTTGATCTTCAACTATAGATGACCTGCTGGGTCATTTCCCTGGAAAGTGAGGCGAGTTCTCTTATAAGATGATGCATGTGCCCTGCTAGCTAGCCGGAGCCCGTCTTCTATGCTATCCCCCAAACCGTTGCTCTTCGTCAAGAAAAAGAAACCAAAATAAAGCAAATGGCAGCTCTTTTTTAGTGAGAGCAAGCGGTCTTCTGACCAAGAATATAGTTTTTAAAAAATCACAAGTTTACTTTCTTCCTAATATGTAACATTACTTAATGCAGTTTCCTGCTGTAATTAATAGTAGCATGCTGTTGGATCTACTATTATCTCAGAGCCCAATGAAGCGAACCTTTGGCTGGCAGAGTAGACACAACTCATTTCATACACTGAAAGCAAAGGAAAACTTCGTAGAAAAGAGAAGAGTATTTGGATGGATGTGCCATTACAAGTCGTACTGATCGGGTGCTACTAGAAGCAAACGGAGGGGCAGTTGCAAGTCTCGCGAATCATACATCCCGCCAACATCATAACGCAACGCACAAGAAGCCGGCGGAAAACCAAACATATGGGAGGTCTTGCTGAAATACTGTGGAAAAGCAATCACAGTAACTGTACAAAACTTGCTCTCAACGTAACAGAACATAAAGGCACCATTGATATCTTTCTCGTTTTGAAATACTGTAAAAAATTGCTACATATGGCACATAACACATTTTTACATACATATATTTAATTTATAAAAGTTTTTTTCTCCTGTTTTCTATTCGCAGAACTGCTAAAATAAAATAAATTGTTTAATTTAAGGTGGAATACTTTATTATATAAAATAAAGTTTTACAGGTGAATCTATGTGTTTATTTAGGTTTTATACAGCGATAGGGTCTTGGTTAGCGATTACACTAGTCAGCCTGGCCTGCAATTCTTCCTGCGGAGAGAAGCGGCCTGCTGGGTTAGTCCTGCTGTCCGCCAGGCGGAAGGCAGGTGCTGCCTCAAGGCTGGCGGCCAGGGGGTTCTGAATGCCCAGGAAGGGTGTATCTTCCCCTACTCTCTCATCTTCTGTCTCACTCTCTGAGTGAGTGCCCTCCGCACTTGCGTTGCTGTCCATTTCCAACCTGTTGGCAATGTGGCCATTGGGCTTGGTTCTTTTGGGCCGCCGGCTACTGGTGAGTTTCTTAACAGGCTCTTGGGCTGGCTCGTACTCCTGGGTGGTTTCATACTCCTCGTCCTCCACTATCCTCAAGGGACTAGGGGGCAGGCTGTTGCTCTCATGCGCGGGGTTATGGTGGTAGGAGGTGAACTGCTGGGGTTGGCGGTCATACTTCTCCCGCAGCCTCGGTGGTGTCACGAGAAGCAGAGGTCTCTCTTCTTCCACGAAGGGGCTGACTGCCATGGAGGGCATGGACACCGTCGTGCCGGACACAGGTGGAGACATTTCCGAAGGGGGTGATTTGGGGGAGCTTGGCGTGTGGAAATCTACAGGTGACATACGAGCCGGGGTCGTCATTGCTGACACGTACCTGTGTGAGCACAGAATACCCCGCGTGAGTGGTGCGGAATAAGAGGCATACAAGCAGGGAGGGGAAGGGGACAGAATTCATGATATTATAGAATCAAAAAACAAAGAAGTTCCATTCGTTTTATACATCTGGATTTTTAACGCGAAGGACACTCGGCACACTTGGAGTCTAACATTATGTAGCCAAGAGTTTCCTCACAGGAGTGCATGCAAGGATTGGCTAAGTGGCCTAACTCATGGAAGTTTTGGGGATTTTTCAGTCTCGTCATGACTTTAAACAAACGCCTGTGAGTCAAGGCCAGAGGGCACTAGGTCCTGGAAACCTTTCAGTTTACAAGGACCAAGGTGCAGGGATTTGGAAGGGAAAGAAGTATTACTTAAATACTATACCTTCCTAAAGGCCAAGGGGTCTTAGAGAATGAAGCCCAAATGGGGAATGGAAGAAGATCTAAGATGAGTTGCTGATAGCTGGATCTGCATGCATTTGGATCTGTGTGCCTTGTTTCTCCTTAGCTCAGCTATAAGGTTATGTCTTATGAAAAAAAAAGAGCATAGTAACTTAGATTTATTCCTGATAACAGTGTAACACATTTGTGTGCTTTTAGTTTTTCCATGAAATGCAACTTCTTCCCATCCAATTTGCAACAAGCCATCTCAGCGACCAAGACATTCAGAAATAAGCCTGAGAGAACCTTGTGTGGGCTCCCTAACCATGTCCAATCTCCAGTGTACCTCTCATCAAAAACCCACAGCTGCCTCAATCTGTGGCTTATATTTTGTGACTGCTCAAGGGGTGGCCGTGCCATGGTACCTCATGTCCTGTTGTATCCAATGGTGCTCAGGAAATCTCATCGTGAAGACACTGAGTGCATTCTTTTTTTAAACTATATCATGCAGAACAAGAGGACCTGACTGAGCACTGAGGAAGATGTGGCTTATTCACAGTCACATTTCTCCACTTCGATAAAAATGTTGCTGATGCATAGCACCAAGGGACTCTTTTCTTCACACTGGCATTCACAGACTCTAATTTGACATTAACCTGTGATGACACAGGACACCATTATCTGAACTCTAGCTAACAGGAATGGGAAGCCTATTAACTTTCCTGCTTTTCAGCCATGATTCAGAGTCATATGAATGTGGGGTCTGGCTCTGTCTAGGATGGGAAAGTGTCTAGAGATTGAAGTACGTGGGGCTCGAAGCTTAAGCTTTTGTTTGGGGGATACTTAAATCAAGCTCTCTGGGAAATGCTAATCCAAATTCAGCCAACGCCTAAAGGCTATGGATCTTTTCTCTCCATGATCTGTAGGCCCTGGTATATTCTGCAGTCTTAGATAAAACCTGTGGTATGCATGGAGGCCTACCACAGCAGGGAAATGTCAGCCTTTAAAAAGAAGTATCACATGTAGTGATGAAGAAAGAATTTATCCCTACACTCTTTTTCAGGTCTCAAAAAAGAATGAATTGAGACAGATAGAGTTTCGTAATACGTAAAGATACAATTGCATGAATTTAAGACTAATGTTTTCAACCGCTTTTGGACCACGCCTACTTTTTCACAGATGAATGACAGAGCAGCCTCTAATTCCAGAAAGTTCTGAAATACCATTTTGGGGTAAAAACCCTTGGAGACTGATCAGCAAGCTCTAAATGACCTGCTGGCCCAGAACGAGGCACCCTTTGGTATAAGGACTTCCCAGTCAGTCCATAAGTGGAAAGATTCTATCAGAATTATCTCCACCCATGTAACTCCCAAATAAGTATGGATTTAACATCACGTAAACCTTACAGCAAGTGGCCAAAGATTACACTGAGACGGTGATATATAAACAAACAATGACACCATTTTGGGTTTGAAAATACACAAGTAATAGCTTTCTGATATGCTGCAAATGCTGGTTGGCTATAACTCTCTCCTAATTTAAGTGAAAATGAATAAAGAGAACCTGTGAGTTCAGTATTCCTATTAAGCATCCCTCAGTTTACTTTCCTCTGTTTTTTATTTTAACTTGTCTGTAACTCCCGCCAACCCAATCCAATATCCTCAGAAGATAGCCAAAACGTTTTGGAAAGGACCATATCAAAAGTAATATTGGCTTTGGAAACCAGCTCTGAGGACTGCCAGACGCTGCATACAAAAGATTTATTTATTCATCCCTTCTTCGAATTTTGTAAAAGGGATACTATATGGTAGGACACAAGCTTCGTTCCCCATGACAGTCGGCAATGATACAGCCCTTGATTTGATTTAACTGAGGCTGGGAGGTAAGAAAGAGCACGCGAGAACACGAGACCAGCTCCACCAGAGTTTGGGTAACTGGCAAATTAGAATTCTAGGAAAGGTCCTTATCAATCATCAGTGCCATCTCTCTAAAGTTACAGCTGAGAAAACTGAGATCCCAAGTGGGTCTGAGTCTAAGGTCAGAGCTAGGAACTCCAAGTTTGCTCCACCTTCCGCATCAAACCATTCCCAGACTCTTTAAGAGTCTGTTGCCTGTCAGCCACTGGGATGATGCGAGAAGCTCGGAAGAAATGAGTTAAAAAAAAAAAAATGACTTCATCAGCTAGGAACCTCCTAGAACAGGCAACTGTTGCCCTTTATTCCCATTAGAGTAGATTTCCTTAGGTGAGACCGCAGGTGCTCCTGGGGATTCCCCTACTGCGGTTCTTTCTCCTCTGCAACAGCTTTGCCCTTCGGTTTTACCTTTCACTATGAGGAGAGTCTCGGTAGGAGTCAGGGGTTTCTCTGGCATGCCTGAGGAAGCTGTTACACTCGCGAGGGCCTCCCACGCCATTAAGTCGTCCTCTCGGGCCCCCAGTGGGGCTGCTGTGCCTACTGTTTTCTACTGATGACATCATGATTACAGAGTGGCTTTCCGAAATGATGCTTTCAGTGTGCCCATTGCTCCAGCTAGAGGGGAAATGTGAGAGGCGAAGAGATACAACACTTATATATTTCTTTTTTTTTTTTTTTTAATTTTTTTAAATTTATTTCTAGGAGAGAGAGAGACAGCGTGAGCAGGGAGGGTCAGAGAGAGAGGGAGTCACAGACTGAAACAGGCTCCAGGCTCTGAGCTGGCAGTCAGCACAGAGCCCGACGCGGGGCTCAAACCCATGAACTGCGAGATCATGACCTAAGCGAAAGTCGGATGCTTAACCGACTAAGCCACCCAGGCGCCCCTATATATTTCTTAATTACATGCCAAAATGGAAACGAAAGGAAGTGATCTGGTAACTATTTCTAATCATTGGTGTAACAGCAGTTCGCTACAACATGACTTGTCTCAGAAAAGAATTATCAGAAACATAACTTGCTCTAGAAAGGATTTAGAATGGCTTTGTAAGGACATAGCCTATGTATTTTTTCACCCATTTGATGCATATTTACCAAATGGCACTAGGTACTCAGTATTTGTACAATCTCTCTATTCTTTTGTGGCTTAAGTTAAGGAAATAGCTGGCCTGTGGAGCTGCATTTGGCGGTCCAGTGCTGCTCTTGGTGGCTTGCACTCACATGGGTCACCAAGACGTCGGAGGATTTCAAGTTCAGCTATGGAACGAATCTGCATGTGCATTTCCAAGGGCAGCCCCATCATCGGAAGAAATCAACTTCTAAGTATTATATAGCATCGAAGACAGACTTTTTCCACTGTAGCAATTCAGGGAGTGGTTGTGCATGAGTAAAGACAATCTCTAAAATGGGGACCCAAAATCCTGTGACTAGGTATTATTTTCATTTCCAGTCATGAAAAACTTGAGGCTCAAATTTAATCAGCAATGAAATGGCAGAGCCAGTGGATGTCCAAGTCTGTTTTTGTCCCAAACTATACGTTTTACTATATGTCCCTGCCTCATAAGTGAGTATCTCTTGTTCCTTTCTTAGGCAGTGAGAGAAAAAGACAATGTATACAAATTTACTCCTGGAGGAATGCAGCGTAATTTTATTTTTCCTTTTCATACCTGTGACTAGGAGTCTGAGTGACAGTGGTGGAGTGGTGAGCTGTTGAGGTATAGTGACTGGTGGAAAAAGATGTCTCCGCTTCTCTCTCGACAATATGCTCACTAGAGATGACATTTTTAGAGACGTATTGCTGGATAAACAAAGAGACACAACTTGAAGATTCATATTAACCAAACAGCAACATCAGCATCACACACAAAATCTATTCTAAGCACATATGCTTCGTAATATGTACAATATTCACCATCTGATGGCAAATCGTACCCTGGCTACATGGCCTTTAAATTCAAGAAATGAAATTAATAAATTATCCTTTGGATGTGCACACAGAGCAGATTCTATAGTTTTAACTGCATATTATCAGAAACAGACCTTTTCCTTCTACCTAACTTCCAACCAAAAATGTGACTGGAATTCAATACAAATCTCTGCCCGATATTCATTTTTGTCATAGTCATGTTTAACGGAAAGAAGGTTAACAGATAGTTGAGTGAAACGAAAGCATAGAGATGGTTTGTTTTGTTTCAAATTTCAAGTCAGTGGAGGGATTTTTTTAACATCTCTCCATTTGGAATCTACCTTTCCTTTTCACTTTCCCAGCGCCCATGTTGCTCTAATGATATCACTGAAATTTTTGACTTCTTGTCGGTAGTCAGACTAACACGGCCACTGAGAGGTCGGAAGGATATACGGAAGTTGTTGAGGCCACACATCATGACGAAGCACATAATGTATGGGGGGGCGTAACCAGGGTTAGTAGATTCCACTTTATTTTCATCACCAAATCACCCTTGCTATTACTCAAGTAGATTTGATATTCACTTCAATCAGCGAAAGGAGCACATTTTGAAGTCGTGTGTTAAGTATTAGTTTTACACCCAACTGAGTAAAACAACAGAAAAAGGCATGTAAAGGAATACCCTCAGTTGCAGTGGGCACTTTATAAGCAATAGGCTGTGGGATCTAAAAGAACATGATGTATTTAAGGAAACTCCCCAAAAATACAACTTTAATTACATTTGAAACTCTAGTTGGGTCTTTTAGTGAAAAGGCTATTATTCCATGTGGCTCTTTCTGGGATGGAAGGTTAGCTTGTTTAAAGGCAAAGATGGTGATGTCATCAATAATGGGCTCTTCCTAGCCTGTACCATTTCACTCTTGGTCCTTGAAAGGCAATGTAACCTCAGCGAATCTAATGAAAATAATACTTAACAATTATTGAACACTCGCTGAATGTCCCCAGGCTAAGTGTTTTATATGGATTGTCGTATTTAATGTTCACAGAGCTTTCTGAAGTAGGTATTATTTTTAGGCCTGTTGTCTTCATGAAGAAATAGGGTCGAGACAGATTAAAGCCCAAAGCAACACAGCCTGAGACACAATTGGAATGCAAGCAGCCATTCTGCTCTCCTATATCTTATAACAGACATTGTGACAGATTGGAGGTGTGTCTGTATGTAGTGAATGCATTTATCAACTGTGCAGAACGTTCTAATGAACACTGGTAGGGGGAGGAAGGGAGCAAAATATACTAATACATCAGCACTTTCCTCTGTCCCTGGAAGGCCTTTGCTACAAGTCTTGCTGAAGGTAACCACCAAGACTGAACTGGGGTCTAGGATAGATTTACTCCACACGAAAGACACATTTTCCTCGGGTAGAAAATGGTACTGAATGTAGTCTTCAAGCTCTGCCTACAAAAGCCAAGCATCAGAGGGAAATGAAGAAATCAGGAAAAAATTATGGTGCAATAGGAAAACCAATACTCCAAAAGGCAGGAAAGTGGAGTCTAGCTCTGGGAGGCTATAGAAAGATTGTATCTAAAGACTCTTCCGAATGTATGATCTCTTCATATCTAAAAGCCTAGTGCGTGGTAAATTTTAAACGGAATGTTTGAGTGATTGAGGATCTATTTCATTTGGGGGGGGGGGTTGACATCCTATAGAAAGACTCAGGGAATAAGGAAGCATCGTTCTTTCAGTTTTGCCACTGAGAAGTGGGTTTGGAAAGTCAGTTGGCCCTTCCGCACCCTCACTTTTCCCTTGGTAAATCAGAATCAGTAAATCATCAGGCGCTGGGAAATGCCTGTACTAGAAATCACTCTAAGGCCCCTAGCTCAGTTATTAGTACTAATCAGTTATAGACTGGAACAGCCTTCATTTCCAAATCATAAAAAAAAATACAAAGTATTTCCTCCTGAATCTCGTGTCATTAATTTTATTATTTTTGTGTGTGTTTTTCTTTTCTTTTTTTCCAGTCCTGGTCTCCCTGCACAACAAACCCAATCTTATTATCCCAACCTCTTAATGAACACTTTATAAGAGGAAATGGGCTGATGTTACAGGAACCAAATCCACTTTAAAAAATGTTCCCGTTCTTTCCTCCTGGAGAAACCCAGGATTCCTGGAAGTCATGGTGATTAATGGCAGTAGCTAAGAGCCTAAGAGCTTTAGAAAATAAACTTCAAGGTGCCTGAACAGAGGAGAGATGTTCAGCTTTTCCACTGGCCAGAGTCAACATACATTCACCAGCTGGACGTTCTCAGGGGGCGGGTTGGGGTGGTGAGGCCCATTTGCTATGTTCACCATGTTGTTTCGTTCAGACCGAAGACTCTGCCGAAGCCGATCATGAAGCTTTTTCCGTTGTTTCCTGCATATGAAAAGGGAAGCATTTGTTTCTTTTTCTTATTATTTGGCACAATTTTTTATTCTACCAACATGTAACTCAGGTAGATTAGTGGTGGTGAGAGGAGAGGGTGTCCCACTCCACATCAGAATCTGCCTATGGACAGATGTGGAATCCCACATTCCTAGTGAATAGATTTAAGAAGTTGGGTTATAGAAATTTAACTGGACTGCTGAGGGATAAGGAAAAAAAAAATGAGAAGATACATCAAGTTGATATTTGGCTCAAACACCAACTTTCATCATCAATCCATTTTTGCCCAAGTCTTACACATGGTCATCTGTCTTAGGTAACAATGTGTGCTCTACAATTGATGAGGCTGATTGCAATTTCATTTATAATTTTGCCTGTGGGTCTCTTATGGAAATGCAGTTAATTTTGAATCTGTACTTCATACACAGTGTGGGTGCAGGTATAGCATTGTATGTGAGCACAGATAGGTACATATTTTGCCAGTAGATTTAGCACAGTTTAACATGATCTCACTCCAGAAACACTTTTTTTTGTATAACTGGGCAACGAGTATTTGAAATATTGAGGCTGAATCTAGTAAGAATAAGGTAGATTCTATTAAGGCTTATCTCTATTACTCAGTTCTGGCAACACATTAAATCCTGGGGTACTGGGGCGCCTGGGTGGCTTAGTTGGGTAGGCATCCGACTTCACCTCAGGTCATGATCTCACAGTTTGTGAGTTCGAGCCCCACGTCGGGCTCTGTGCTAACAGCTCAGAGCTTGGAGCCTGCTTCAGATTCCGTGTCTCCTTCTCTCTGCCCATCCCCTGCCTGTGCTTTGTCTCTCTCTCTCAAAAATAAATAAATGTTAAAAAAGTTTAAACAAAACCCTGGGGTATTAAGAAAATGCCATCGATGCCCACAATTTTATGGTATAAAAGCATATTGTCTTTGTTCCTCAATGCAACATTCAGGCCATGATAATATCCCCATGAGTAGTTTTGGTAGGAGAGTTTATGTGATGGAACGCGAAAACAAAACAAAACTGTTAACATTATTTCCCACTTGAAGAGGATATTCTACATAAGAGAGAAAAGTGTAGGGAATCCAGGCCACATGGTAATTGTGTTTGTTCACAGGCATCCAGCTTAAAGGGCCAGACGCAGTGAACATACATCTGCTTTAATGTTTTCTCTTATTCCTTCAAAGCAAGATTTGCTTGATTGTCCTTCCATGAGATTCCTTTTGTACATGTCATACTTAGAGAGCATTTGAATGGGCAAGCGCATTAGATGGAACAGAAAGACGATCACAATAATGCTTTAAGAAACCTGCATTCCCAACATGGCTGAGTGTTTCCTTTATCTCCTAAGTCTGAGTGCGGAGCAGAACACGTCCACGGCAGGGATAGGACAGGTGCGCCTTGGTCACCTAACGCTGTCCTCTCAGGATGTGGTAGGCACACCCCCATCCACACGCATGTGCATGAGCCACACAGGCCTGACCTCCACCCCTTTTCTTGGTCACAGCCGTGGTCAATGACCAGAAATCTTCCAAACACTTTCACACGAAGAGGCAAAGCTTTCTAGTTATGTGATTATAAAGGGTCCTCCAAATAGATTATTCAGAGGGAAAAAAATGAGAAGCCATGTCCCCCTGCATCCCCACCCCGCTTTTCAAGACTAGGCTGTTGAATCTGCTTTGTGCAAAGCCCCGCCGGCTGAGCCGTCTCTGTGCGAAGGAGAGAGAGGCATGGAGGAGGAAGTTTTACTTGGTTTTGCAGTATGCCACCACACACATGATGCCGACCACAAGCAGGGCGATGCAGATGCCGGTGATGGTCAGCACTCTCTTCTGGTAGAGCTCCTCGGCTTCTGGAAAGGGATGAGAGCAGACGTCACCAAGGCCCCCTTACACCTGCCAGGACTTAACCACTCAACAGTTGGCATGCTGCGTGGCATTGTCCATGTTCACGAGAAAGTAAATACGAGACAACTCATTACTTTTGCAGACATACTTAAGGTACAGCATACTCTGCATTGTACTTTGAGCATAAACAACAAAGCCAGCTGGGGCCATTTGCAATCAAAAAAATTACACGATTACGTTACTTTACTTATAAGCTGCAGGTATATATGTATTAACTTGGCAAATCATCAACATTGATTATAAAATAATTATTTAGTTAAAACTGTAGTTTTTAATTAAAAATAACATCTCTTGCAAAGACAACAGGAATCAATGCCAATAAAAAGAGTTGGGTTTGGAATGACTGGGGCCGTCCTCCCCTCCTCCCTCCTCTCCTTCCCCCGCCCTCCGCCCTCCCAAACCTCTTTATTTCCCATCTATTTTCTATTCCAGTGGTCTTTACAAGGACCCATTTCTAACTTAAAAAATAAACTCAAAGACATTTGCAAACATGAGCTTGACTTGTAGTTAGTGACAAAACCGAGGCAGGATCCCTACGATTTAACTGTAAAATGTAAACATAAGCCACACCGTGGAGGTAGCAGCGAACTGTATCAGAGAAAACCCGATATGGTGGGTAAGATAGTCCGGGGTCAAGATGGAGACTTGCCCTCTGAAAGGCAATTATTATTACATCACCAGTTGTACTTAGACGCCTAATTTGTGTAAAGAAACCACTAGCATCCATGATGTGCAATTTGGAATAGATTGTAATGCATCCCCATAGCGACCAGCTTGGCAAATTAGCTAAGGTAGGTTACATTAGGGAGTATGATGCTTAGAACTTTGGGTTCATGGTATCACTGTACCCCAAATGCGACCAGCCTCCGATTCTCGGAAGTCCTTCTATTTGCAAATCAGCTTTTGGGAGGGGTCACTTGATTAGATATTGGTAGATCAGTTTCCTAGGGAGATTGGAAGATTTCATGGTGAACCTGATCCCGTAGGGACTGAGTTTCCAACCAGTCTAATTATATTTATTGGAAGATATTCACTGAGAAAGAGAAATCAATCAGTGCAGGATAAGCAATGTAAGCGGAACTTGCCAAGCTGATTAATAAGCTGGTCAACAACTGGGGGATGTTGTACAAATGATGGTCTCTTATTGGGACATCAACATGGCGCCGTAGGGAACATTTTCGATTTACATTCTCAGTCTCAGCAACCACACCTTCTCTGCTGAGAGAGGGCGAGTCACAAAAAGGTCTTCTCGAAATGAAAACGTGCATTTTAGTTTCTATGATACAGTGGATCTTACCATTAAACAAAAAAATCATTTCCTACAAGCCAAGCCCATGGTAATCAAATTCCAGTTAACAGGTCAGGAACATTATCAAATCAAATTAATATAGCACTGATTATTAACAGGAGGAGAAGGGGAAGAGAAGTCAGTGGGTAAAAGACTAGAAAGCTACAGAGATTCCACAGAAACAAACTGAAAGGGTGGGAAGTGGGAAGGAAAAAAACAAACCAAGAGGACAGACAGACTGACAGAATGACGGAGAGAGGGAGGAAGTTGGGTACGAGGGAAAACAAGGTTAAAAGTGAAGGAGCCATCTGAAGTCCCTGGCACAGCATGCCTAATACTAAGGGAGGAAAAATAAATAAACAAAAGAAAACCAGAGGGGGAAATGCTGGGTGGGAAGAGAGGGTGGATGTAAAGTTGGAAGGGTGATCCCATACAGCATAACTCCTACCCTAGGCTGGCGGTCACGTGGAAGCCACGATTAGAAAGCAAAGCAGCTGGTGCATTGCAAGGAAACAATGGACCAGGAGGCATAGAGTGGTGGCACATATCTTGGCGGCAAAAGTCAGATGGTGAGGTGGAATGTGAATGCTTCTTTGTTAATTGCTGTGTCTGCTGCCTCTCCTCGCCCACAGCCACAGGACAGGGAATGAAATTTTATGAGGTGTTAATCTGTGAGCTGGTGCCACGGGGGTGGGTTGGGGGGGAGGCTTCCTCCTTGACCTGGCATCTGGATCAGTTTTTAGCACTACGTCTAAGAAGGAGAGGTGGAGCCGGGACTCGAGGCAGGGCTTCTGCGGGTGTGATGAGCTGGTTTAAAAACAGGAGTGTAGAAGTGTCCTTGACCTTGCTTTACCATGCCTTCTTCCGCTCGCCCTCTCTTTTTCTTCTGTTGAAAGGGGGAGGGCTTGGTGGCACTGGGATCATAACGTTTTATTTTTAGAAAAAGCTGGGAAGTTACTTCTGCAAACCACGAAAACGGGATGTATACAGGGACCCACGGGGGAAAAGGCATCATGCTACTCCCAGGGATTCCACTGAGAAGGTTTTTGGAGGTTGTTAATGCTGAAAGAGTAGACTGACCTCAGCTGGTCAGCAAATGTGGTATGATGACTCACCATTCTGCCCTATGTGATGCGGGAAGACACATTTTCCAGCGAAATTGGTCATGGAAATAAAAAGCTCAGTAAAGGCCGAAAGGTAAAAGCAAAAGTGTAAGATGAACCAGCTAAAGACAGGCCCATGGAATACAGATGGAGGATTAAGATGCTGTACTCACAACAGCATTTCCTGAGTACATTAAATGTTTCTCAGTTCAGTTTCTATTTCGTTTTCCAACAATCTACTAGAGCAGGGCCCCCCACATTATGAATGTGTTAAAAGAGAAATACTTGATGAACAATAATATAAACAGTGGGTTCTTTTAACCCCCCTTTTTCCTTATTTTTTTCCCCCTAGCGTGACAGGGTCAATAGGGCAAAAGCAAATTAGAGGCAGCGCTGAAAAAGAGAATCCGTCAGTTCAGTTGGCGGATGTGCCTTAATGAATGGAAATGCTTCCCAGTCCTTACTCTATGGTTTGGCTGGACACACTGAAGTGAATCAGATCAAGCATGTTTTTCTGTCTGATCTGGCTAGGCTAAGAGACAGAAGCCTTGTCTTTCTCAATTTTAATTGAGGTCTGATTTCCCTTAAGGATGGAACATTCTGGCTTAGTATACTGGCTGTCCTGAGACTTTGGAGTCTCTGGACCGTTTGCCTTGAAGAGGTGTGCGGATACCAGCATACTGGCTCCCTTGGTAAAAGTCGTATATCTGAACTATCCATCACCCAACCTCATTGTGTAGGAAAAGAAATATTAAATTCTAGTTAGACACCCAAGTGATAAAGGGGGACAAAGATGCTCTTAGGGAAAAGGGGAACGGATTTTTTTCCCTCCCTGCAGGAAAGGCCTGTAAGCCTTTCCTAGTAGTGGAACTATTTTTATCCAGAGGGAGGTTACTTGAATAGATCCCTCTTTTCATGTAGATAATCCGCCACCCAATGGTGATGGTGGGACTTCGAGCTTCTCATGCCTGGGAGATGCTCTCTGATCTGCAAAGAGCCACTCACATATAAGTGGAGGTTTTCTCATCACATGAATAGTTTTCTCTTGGAAGGTTTTTTGGGGGGAATGGTCGAGTTTCTATCCCTGTAACTGACCCAACTTGCAACAGCCTCATTCTCCGCAAGTTATGGAAAGTATATTCGGTATAGGCTGTGATGTTATCATGCAGTTATGCTACAGGGGCCCTCAAGGCATCATGTCATTGACACCAGCAAGCATGGAGATCAGCTATTCTGTTAATTAGGACACTGCTTTGTTGACCCACGGCCATATTCCAGGGCTGCTGGTGTCGTTGAGAAAGCCCGGGTACCTGCGCTGTGGTCTCTGGGATGACACAATGGCTCCCCTTTCCTCCCAGGACTGGCCCTTGCTCTTAGTTATCTAGGACGGAGGCTTTCAAAGGGACGGTGCCCCAAATTCATATGCTCATAAGAGAGATTTTGTGTTTACAGTGTGAACACTTCTATTTGATTACTTGTCTGGCTGATCTTAGTGACTCAAGGTTAATTCAATTAGCGCTAGAATTTCCACTTAAAATAGCACAAGGCTTCTTTCTTTCTGTTTTCTATTTCCTTGCTCATAAGATAATGAAGTTGACTAGAGTAGCACTTGAACATCCCCAGAAAATGAGTCTGTGCATACAATAATGGGTTGCAGTGTCAGGGCTTTCTACGTTACTATATTAAATGGATGATTTTTACAATGTATGTCAAATTCCCATCAGCCCAAGATGTGGCGTGCTTTTAAGCTGATGCATTTAGAGCTTCGTCTGTTCCCAGGCCTGGTTTGGCTCCTCCCAAAGCCTTACACACCTCTCCAACTTACCCCAGCTCTGAAATAACAGCATGGCCAGACAAGGAACAGGGCCTATATGTGAATTTGCAGGAGGTGAAGTGATTTTAAACTCTACGTGAAGCTGGGGAATCTAGAAACTGCTACACTCGGTGACATTTTGGTAAACTAATCATAGATCGGAAGCAGAAAAATCATTGTTATAGCTGTATGATCCCTTCTGAAGGAAAAGGAAATTAGTTAGGAACTGAAAGGTAAGAGTAGGAAGGGAAAAGATTTCAGCTCATAGGTTCTAAATTCTGCAGGCTAAAAGGAATGATGATTGGTCCATACCCATAAATTCAATCCCAAGATGCTCTGCCAATGCAGAAAGTTGACAAAAAAAAGAAAGAAAGGGAAAAAAGTTTCAGAAAAGAGCAATACACTGCACTCCAAAACACATTACACACGACTATTACGGCTTTCTGTGCGTGCACATGGAACAGGGCGAATGGTGGGTGGTTAACAAAGCAGTGCTCAGGTACGCCTCCGTGCGTCCGCATAGGGAACTTCTCTGTTAAAGAGGTGTGCAAATACCGACACACCATGTCTTTATTAACCCTTAAAAGACCTTACTGAGGGAGAAGTCTTCCTCATTTGGGAATAGATATGTTGTATTTATGATAATTTAAAAAAGGCATTCAGTATTATTTCATTCCTCTCTTTAAAAGGCAGAGATGAAGTTCCAGGGAGGTGATATTCTTTTTTTTTTTTTTCCCCCATAGGCACATAGGCAGAGCCAGGAGTAGAAATCAAGAGGACAGCACTTAGGTCTGAAAATTCTCTCTCGCTGGATTTACATTTTTCGTAGTCCATGGCTAGTTATGCTCTAATATTTCTTGTTGTTTTGGTTATTAGAAAAAAATAAATCTCCTTCTCTGCTCCTAACCTTTCCTGTTCTCCACCACTGACATGTTCCAGTCACAGAAAGCAACAAATGCTTCTGCCCAAAAAGCCAGAGAGGGAATTAGGACCAGACCCTGCTTCTGGTTTTTCAAAGAACTCCTGGGTGTCACAAGACAACTCTGGATGCCTCGCTTTTTCAAATTGTAAAAAGAAAAGGGGGCTGTGGCGGGGGAAGGATCCAGTTCCTGGGGTCCTTAGTTCAATGGATTACTTCTTCAAATAACAGAGAGCCAATCAGATGATCACTCTAGGGGGCTGAGCTCCGACACTCAGATGCCAGCCCAGGGCTCGGGGAAGGAGCTCCCAGGTGTGAGCTCACAGCTCACAGTCCCGGCAGGCGTCAGCTTGGAGACTCCGAGACTAAAAGGACTAGCAGAACCTGCACAGGCTCAAGCGAAGAAATGGGCAAATTAAAAATAAAAGCCAAAAACTTCCAGAAATGACACTTCCCAGGCTCGAAGCAAAAATTGTTAATCCAATTGCATCGGCTGGGCGGCTTTAGGGTTCCTCATTGGTGTGTAGATGGCGGAGAGGCACGTGGGAAGGAAGGGCAGAAGGAAAAGAGATTCCGAGGTCTCCATTTCTTCTCTGATCACTGACTAGAAGATACCACGGGGGTCCAAGAAACATGAGAGGGCATCTATCGCTTAAGTCTGAACGCACGTGGTTGAGGGGTACTGCTCTCACAAAAACATCGGTGTGGGCATGGACAAGGTGCCTCCAGCAGAGAGAGGATAAGGAGGGAAGCGTGCTGGGTTCCTCCACTTTCAGCTCCTGCCTCTGCCGTTTGCCTGTTCAGTGACTTTGGACAAGTTAATTTCTCATTGACAAAATGCTTATGATACTAACCTTATGATACTAACACATGCACCACAGGGAGGACCCTGTGGAATAAAGGAGCCATGAAATATGTCGGCCAACAGCAAAAGGGGTTAAGAGCTTGGAGGGTGGACGTATCTGGAGATCGACCTTGGGCCCCTTATTACATGTAGATTTACTTTTACTTAATTCATGGCCAGGGAAACTCTTAAGGCTGCTGGGATATACCCAAGAAGTTAGACTTTAAAAACTTTCTACTTCTTGAGGAAATGAAGCTTCCAGATTAAAAACTAAATCAGAGAGCGCATTGAGTAGCAGTAATAACGAGAGATAGTGTGTATAATAGACTGCCGTGGGTCCAGGCTACTCAGGGAACTAGCTTAAGTTTTCATAAATTAAAAGCCACAGGATTCAGGATTAATTTGGTTGCACAATGTCTACAGCAAAAGTTAGCAGTTTATTCAGATCCAAATGAACTTGTCTCTGTGCAACTCTCAGTTTGACAAAATATTTCCCCCTCATTGGCTTCCTTTATATAAACTTTGGAGCGTCAAAGACAAGAATTCACTTTCCAAGGAAGTGATAGTAAGCTTCCTTACACATTTCCTTGAAGACGTGGCTCAAGTTTTTCTACCTAGAACCGCTTCCATCTTAATGCCTTTTCCTCCTACCAGTCAGTAATAATTTAAGGGTTAAAGCCAAGATATCTAAATTCTTTCCGGAGAATCATTATTCCATGCCTACATGAACACTGCTAATGATCTATATTAGTTGCGTAGAAAGCTTGGTTAAGTCTTCAATAAAATTAGTAGCATGCTCATGCATACGTATTACTGCATTTACAGTTTTATAGGTAAGTCTGTGAGCCTAACTATAATTTCATTTCATTGGAAGTCATTCATATCAGGCAGCTCCAATTTCAAATAATTCAAAGGGAAATTGGTACTTAAAATTGGAATCTCTTCTGGCCATAAGCCCTAACAAGGAAACAAGCAGAGGAAACATGCATCATTCTCGACCTGGAGCAAATACTGCTGTAATTTATTTTTACTATTGGTGGCTACATTTCTTTCATTGTGAGTCAAGAGAAGCAGAACACACAAACACTTTTCATTTGATGACGAAGTTATTACTTTCTATCTGTTCTATTTAATCTCATGTTGGTTTAGGCTCATTATGTATCATATGCTTCCTATTGAACTTCTGTCTAGCCACTACATTTTTCAAATTAAATTAATAATTCAAAAACACAAAGGTTGCTGTAAACAATTTAGTGTCCTTTCCTACATGCGATTTCCTGCTGTGCAGTAAGCAATATAAAAAATTAATTTTATCTGAGAGTCTTCAGAAACTACTAAATATTGACTCACTAATCCTTTGCTTTAGGATTTTATAATTGTTTGAGGAGAACTGATTAACCTGTAGGTTAATTTAAATTTTCAGTGGCATCAGAGGAAAGAACAATTAAACAACTTGCTTTTACCAAAATTATCCATACATGTATTTATGGTCTCTGATAAAATCTGAAGACATTTAAGATTTTACTCTTTGATATTTTGGGCCTCCTTATGCAAATAATTTCAAAGATGTAGGTATAGTCCTGACTTTCTGCACCTCTGAGATTTTAAAGTTCTGTCAATGCCATTGATAAATGGGACATATTTAGCATCTGACTTCTAAGTTTTGACTTACCTTTACAAATGCAGATACTTTTTATTTTCACATATACAAATCCATATTGCCATTGAGCCCTTTGGAGTGTAATAGGAGGCTTTCTCCATACTCCCAAATTTCCATGTGCACATAAGCACATTCACCAACACACACACAAGAAAGTCTCACTAACACTCAGTTAGAATTTATGATAATTTATGTCATAGATTGTGCCTTTATTCTATTGTCAGCAAGATACACATGTTGGATAAATAAATTAGTAATTTCAATGGTTTTTAAAGCATTTAGAAATCAACACAAGTAATTTATGCACTAGTAACCTCTGATTCAAAATTACATTCAAGGAGATCTACTGGGTTTACTTATTCCGAGAAAAAGCCTAAAAGTTCTAAGATTGCACTCTGTATAACTATTCTATAATTTGGGCTATTCTATAATAATTTCCTATTATATATTAGTTTATATATGATATACTTGATGCATTCTGCCTCTAACTATTGAAGCTGCATTTTTTTCCTCTGCCCAGAAGTCTATAAATCAATTATGAATTGCCCATACATGCACCAACCCCCCTTCCCCCACAATGATGAATACAATCCTTGAAAGCAGGAACTCTGTGTCAAGATAGGTCAAATTTGAAGCTGACTCACCTTGACAATATTTTTCTAGAAAGTATTATAAATATGTTTTATTTCAAGGCAAATGGCTGCCTTCAAGAAAGCCATATAAAATATGCATTTGTTCTTTTCTTTCATACTTTAAATCCATTTTTATAAATCAATAAATGCCCCATAGGATACTCTGACCAGAAAAACTGCATCAAATCCTAATAATGAAAGTTATGTGTTAATAAGCATTTTAAAAACTGTTCATTCTTTTAGAATGTCATTCTTCTATTGAAAATGAGGTTTACTAAGTTGAAAAAATGTTTCTCTTTGAACCTGGGGAATATCTTTCCTTTTAAAATTTATGGTATGTGTTTCAGATTTTATGAACACAAACAATTAAATTTTTATCATTACCATTGCGGCAGCATTTCTTATACTTTGTGCAGCCTACAGTGATACTTGAACATAAAGTTCTTAAAGTAGCAACATTTATTTTCTTGCCTTCTGAGAGTTTGCAGAAATGAAAATTGAGAGTTTAAGATCTAGAGGTTAGAAAATTAATGCTGGGCAAAACAGCTGTGGAAAGCAGTTTCTGTATGGAAGCTATTGCTTTTCCAGATCTGAGGCAGCCCTGATGCACAGTCAACGTGGACTTTGCTCATAAATGCACTTCCTATCAATCTTTGTTACATCAGGGTAAATATGAATGCTGCTTTCTTGGACGTCTTCCAAAAGTGCGATCGAAAGCTCACTAAAGAATTTATTTAAGGAATCACACTCTGATTCCACATAGTGGCTATATTTAAATGATATCTTCTGAAAAAGAAAATGGTCTAAAATAGAAGTTGAAAACATCTTCTCTGCCTACTACTGTCAGATCTAACTGCATCATTATTTGGAGCAATAGCTTCATTTTAAGAATGCTTTTCTCTATATAGTGCCCTAACATTGTCTTCAGAGCACAATGAAACTCGATATGACACAAAAAATGTAATAATACAAATGTTCAGAATTTTCATTCAATTCTACAATATGATGTTGTATTCATACAGTCACATGATTTGCTAAATCTATGTTATTTGAATACAAACTGATTTCTAAAAGGAATGGCTTTAAAATTATTCAGTAAAATTCTACTATTCCTCTTCTATTTTTATTTTCCATCTTATCTATCTTTAAAAAGATTAATAACATAATCTTTGATATGTGGCCTGTGTAAATACACCATCAGCACCACCTCACTAAATAAATGATTGAATATTATGGATCGGGTCTCCCCTTAATGCATGTGAAATTAATTTTTCCATGAAATTTATTCTTCCACAACTATTAACAGGAGGAGCAGGATCTTAGTCTTTGCATGCATGCAAATAAGAGTAAATTTCTGATTCTTTTAGGGCCCCCACATGACTGGCTCGTATCACTGTTTCTTGTGTCATGTGACTTCACACCGATTAGCTATGTGAAGTATTTTGCAGGGTGAGCAACTGACGATCCGAATTAGGGATTGTTAACTCCCGCCCACTGCCTGCTTTTGTGAATAAAGTTTTAATAGCACACAGCCATGCCCATCAGTTTATGCATCGGCTATGGCTGCTCTGTGCAGAGTTAGTGGTCATGCAGGTGATAACTCTCACCTGTAAACCCTTAAGTATTTACTATCTGACCTTTCACAGAAAAAAAATTGTCACCCATTCATCTCAATGGGTAACTACATGGAGCCCATTTAAAATACAATGCTTTGAAAGCTCCAGAATTAAAAGCGACAGCCCAGTTCACAACAGGACAAATTACATGATTTAGTTTATCCATGTAATTTACATACATGTGACTTGGGTCTTTTAGGGATGATGTTCGTAAGATGCCATAGAAATCTGCCAAATTTCTCAGTTCTGCATTTAGAACATATATCTGGATGTAAACTATCATATTTCAAAGTAAATAGTGAATATTTTAAAACCCCTATTTATCCCTAAAATTGTCATTGAAACTAGCATAAAGAAATGCAAATATAAATAAATGATTGTTTAAACTAATCCTGAATCACCTGTTTCCTAAGTAACATAAAGAGAAGCCAGGATATCTCATTTGCTGTGAAATGTTTGCAATTTTCCTACTCAGTGTTCTTTTTATACCTAAATGCAAACTGTTAATGAAGAGAAACATCTGAACTCTTTTTAGCATGTTTATTTGTTATAAATAACACATTCTGAGTCAAAATCAACTTACCATCATTTCAAGTGCATACTGATTACAACTTAGCAACATCCATCGCAGGACGTTGCCATTTTATAAAGAAGCTGGACTGTTTAGTGGAATGATTTTATTTTATCAATAAGAGTGAGACTTTTAAATGCCTTTATTGTAATTGCACTGTGTGATATTGACTCTCATTTTGTATCACATTATTCAGTATCCATTTCAGAAGCATCCGGAGCCTCACACACCTATTAGTATCTCAGAGCCCACTAGTCACGAACAGAGGAAGTAATACAATCGCTTGTGTTAATGTTCTCATGCGACAGGCAGAGGCAGTCAATGTTAGACCTGGTAAAACACATCTATGTCTAGGTGAGATCTGAGGGGAGATGCAGCAACAAGAAAGCGGCACCGACTGAGCATGCTTCTACTCAGGCAGAGACAGAAAGGGGGTGGACGTACTGTAGAAGCTGGCCATTACGTAGTTTTGGCAGCGATCACCAGTAAACTCATTTGGGCACCTGAGAGAAGAAACAAAAAACAATGGTAGAAAAAACAGAGAAAAAGAGAAGAGGTGAATATATGCTAGAAAGAAGCTCCTTCAGTGTCATTTGACTGAACTTGGTGAGTTCACCCTCAGGAACTGAGCCTTTGTCCTAATCATGGTTTTCAGACTCTGGCATATGCCCCAAAGGCTTAAAAATCTGGACAAAATGGGGTCCTAGGGTTTGTATGATAGATAGGAAGATGGCAGCATCTGAAGTGACTGCCTTCTTTCAAAGGGACTCGCTTAAAATCGCATCTGATGTTTTCTTTATCTCTGTTTTCCATTGGAGAGCTTCGGTCAAAAGTGCCAGAAGGAAATGGTTTTTGGATGGCCGGCTGGCCTGCCATGGTTGCCAGCATCACTGGCCATCCGGACCGGTCATTCTAATTTGCCTCTATGATCTTGGGGGCCCAAGCTGAGAGACCGTGAAGACCAACTCATGCCCCGAGTGGTTAAACCATCGTTAGGACAAAAGGAAATCAGTTACGACTGAACTGTAAAAGCACCAAGCGGTAGTAATTGTTGCTGTAGTTTGGGGGAGAAAGCAAATTTCAGATTATTTTAACATACTTTCTTGGTTTTGGACTTTCATGGGCACATTCTCAGTACATCTTGCTCCAGTGAATCCAGGTTGGCACCTAGAGGGCAAAAATGTGATAAGCAATAGAACGCTACAGACACTGCATTTTCAGACTGGCAATTTTCCTCCTATGGAATATGGAGATTCCTACAATGACCTGGAGGCTGAACAACATAAAGAGAAGGAAAAGAACACATTTAGAAAACCATGTTACATGGAAACTGCGGGGTATGTATTTTTGTTGTTGTTTGCTTTGGTCTTCTTAAGAACACTTAACTGCAATTGAACTCCCAGGGAGGTGGGAAAGTCAAATAGGGCTGGCAAGGCCTGGGGAGCTAAGTCACTTTCCCTTTGGCATTTCCTTATCTGCCACTGAGCTAGGGCTCCTATCTTGTTAAAGCACTTGTTTTGATAAGGACTTGGTGGTTCTTTCCATCATCTTTTCTTATTTAAATGATCCTGAGTAAGTCTGTTCATAGCCACTCAATTTTGTGCTTTCAGAGGTACTTTTACGTAGTTAGTTCAATCATCAAACTACAATAGAGGTCAAGTGCTTATACACTCTAGTGATTACTGACAAGAAGAACTATATTCCCTCCCCCCTTTTTTTTTAAAGGTATGACAACTTAGGTCTCCTTTTTAATACTGAAAGACAGAAAGAAGCAGACATTTATTGGCACAAACTTCATTTCATCCAGGGATCCCCAAAGACAAATACATGTTTAAAATTTAAAGGATGGGTCTATGGTAGTACTTCGTAGGTGTCATTTCACATTTGAGCTAAAACTATTTTTAAACTGCATCACATTTTAATTTTATTCACATACATTCACCTATCTAAATTCTAAAATCTTGATATAATATTGTTTGTAAGATCATGCAATGGGGATGTGCCTAAATATGGAAGTCCTTTCTAATTGCTCTTTTTGTTGCTATTATACCAGTAATGAAAGCATTTCAGATTGGATCCTTTTACCCAGTAACATGCTCTAGTCAATAGGGCCATCAAAAGATTATAGGAAGCAAATAAACTTATTTGTTTCTCAAATACCCTCATCATGGTTATTATCCATAGTTCATCTATAGCATAACCATCATGCAAAGCCCCTAATAAAATGTAGTTGTGACAGTTGACCGACCCTTTCTTCTCCATAGTAAATAAGAATAAATATTATATTTTTGGCATCAAAGCAATGTGAATAAAACTATCCATTTTTACAAATATAAGGATATTTTTCTCATTCCCCTTAAAACCAAATTCAATCCCAAAAAAGTGTTATAAAGTGATTTGGTATATCTAATTCTCCTATTTCATGAAGAATGGCCTACAAGATAAAACACTAACAGTTCTGGATTTTTAGTACCATAAGTTCTTGTGTAAACTTAAATATAATTATGATCATGGGTATTATCAATAATCTTAACAATGAACATCTTATATTGATAAAGCCCTCTTAACCCTTCAAAACATATATATATATATATATATATATATATATATATATATATATATATATACACACATACACACAAATTCAATTATATATATATAATAACGTATACATAATTATATATATATATTATATATAATTGAACTGGACTTTTGGATTAGAATATTTTTGCAGCAGTGAATAGAGGAAGATCTACCTAGAGAAACACAGATATAAGAATGATAGCCTGTGAAGTTGGGTCATTTTTCATAAAGCTGTCACATGCATCAGTAAGAATGTCTTCACTGATATACAAGGAAAATACATGGAAACCTATTTTCTATATAATGTATTTAACATAATGACTTCTGATATATACAGGATTTTTGTTTGTGTATTTGTTTATGAACCAGGACTAAAATCCACATAGACATACCCTATGATTAAGCAGGTAATCCAGAATTAAGGATATATTCTACAATGACCATTTTATCTTACATGTTCGCATTCTTGATAAAAATTAAAATTTTATTATTGATCACACAATAATCCACTTGTTCCATACAATGAACATTGTATAAGATATGTGAACATTGTCTGTGTGTGTGTGTGTGGGTGTGTGTGTGTGTATGGGGGGAGAGAGGTGCGGAAGGGGGAGAACCATTTGAGGTAAGAAGTGCATTGATTTAAATAAGGATCATAAAATTAACATACAGTTGAAGAATCATGAGTCCCTTAAGAAAAAGAATGCATTTATTAGAAAATTGTCATTTTTGCATCTTGGATGCCAGTTTGGGGATGAGAAGGCCCAGGACAATGAGGTGATGCAGATCAAAAATCTTATCCAATCAATTTTCTAGTTAGTACAAACCTCTAAGATGATGTTTCCTAGGGAATTGGCCCTATGGCCTGCTGGTTTATCTCCATCATAAAATGACATGTACAGTAACACTAGACCTGCTTCAAGTATGCCAATCTTTTCTGGAACCATCAGCTATATCTGAACCAGGATTATCCTTATGCTAGTGTCTATCCTCACTGAGATAAATTTTCTTAGGGTAAAACATTACTATTCACAGTGTGGTTCATGGACCAACGGCACCAACATCTCCTGAGATCTTGTTAGTAGAAATGCAGAACCCCAGGCCCCCAGTTCATAACTGGTAAATAAGAATCTGCATTTTAACAAGATCCCCAAGAGATCTGCATGTATGTTAAAGTTCAAGAGGTCAGGGACCCTAGGGGCACCTGGGTGGCTCAGTCGGGTAAGCATCCGACTTCGGCTCAGGTCATGATCTCATGGTTTGTGGGTTCGAGCCCTGTGTCGGGCTCTGTGCTGACAGCTAGCTCAGAGCCTGGAGCCTGTTTCAGATTCTGTGTCTCCCTCTCTCTCTGACCCTCCCCTGCTCACGCTCTCTCTCTCTCGCTCTCTCAGAAATAAATAAAAGAACATTAAAAAAAAAAGAGGTCAGGGACCCTGACCTTGGAAGATGGAGACTAAGCCCCTCTATCCCTATACCACAGTTTCTTGCTGCTTGGATGTGGGCGGCTCATTTGACCTCATGGGGCCACAGTGTTCCTCAGTGATAACATGAAGGGGTTTAACTGATTATCAAAGGTTCTTTTCACCACAAAGGTTCTGGGAATCAACGCTCATCCTAACACATGAATCACTGTGGAAATTTTGACAGCATTTCTTCTTCATGTGTTACCAGTTACGGAGGAGGACTCAAGGACTTTTAAAAAACATTTTTGATACAATGGATTTTTAAGACAATCCAAGGAGGTAAAACATATTGCAAATACCTATTCCTAAGCAATCCGAGGGTTCAGCAATGACTGTTGTTATGCAACTTTTTATGGACATCTAGAGTTGTTGCCAAATCAAATGGAAAGAAGCAGAAATAGACAGTTTTTTGCCTCTGCAACCTGCAAACTGCATTGATTGTGGAGAGAAAGCATATGCAAGTGGAACCCATCTGATCTAGAAGCTCTGATTCAATTCTATGGAATTACTTCTAAAAGAACAGGGAGACTGTCTGGCTTCTGACATTTTCTAAATTAGCACTGTACATTAAGCATCCAATCTATCACTTTCTTTGGAGATAAGGGTATGGTAAATCTAATCTGATTTTGAACAATATGCTTTGGCACGAGTCTGGGCAAATTCCAAGAATTCTGTTTCTTAGAACAATCTGTCTGAACAATAATCAAGCCTCTATTGTAGCTTCTATATTTATTGTTTTAGTATTTGCTCTTAACACAATAAATAATCTTTATTTTACATTTATTGTTAATGAGATGAAAATTCACAGATCATTTTGTCCGAACTTGGGTATCGCCTCTTCCAACTTCCTACCCTGACCTCCGCCTTTCCATCTCCCACTTCCCTGCCCTAGCTGGGGGATCTCTCTTTGGCTGTCACACTGCACCCCGTCCTGATCTCTTTCACTGTCCTCACCTGTCTGGGTTGGAATTCTCCGTGGCGAGGATAGTGACCATATTTTGATCACTCTGTTATCTTTAATTAAAATTTTTTAAACATTTATTCATTTTTGAGAGACAGAGAGAGACAGAGCATGAGCAAGGGGTGGGCAGAGAAAGATGGAGACAGAATCCGAAGCAGGCTCCAGGCTCTAGGCTGTCAGCGTAGAGCCCAAAGTGGGGTTTGAACTCATGGACTGCCAGGTCATCAGCTGAGATGAAGTCGGAAGCTTAACCCACTGAGCTGTCCAGGCGCCCAATGTATCTCTAATTTTAACACAGTGTCTGCCTTGTAAAAAGCTCTTATAAAATGCTTGCTAAACTGAGCCCAAGATAGTACTGGACGGCAGCATCCAATAAAGAACTGTATCAAAGAGACTTTCATAGAGTCAATTGATTTGTCAAGTACAATACTGAACTTCTGGCTTTTATTTGTATAGTTTATGACAGACTCTCCTCTGTCTTCTAGACTTCTAAATAATTTCTTTTTAATAGCAGCTCCTAATGCTGCCCTCACAGGCTTGCTTCCCTACATGGAAACCTTTAACATTGTGTTTGGAATTTGGAAAAGGGCTCTGTCATTATTCAGTAATAAGTTATTATCTCAAATTTAAATACTGAGAACAAACTGAGGGCTGATGGGGGTGGGGGAAAGGGGGGAAGGGGTGATGAGCATGGAGGAAGGCACTTGATGGCATGAGCACAGGGTATATTATATGGAAACCAGCTTGACAATAAACTATAAAAAAATTTAAATACTGTTGCTGAAGTATCAGTTTACTTGGATTCAATAAAGTAGTACAATCTAGTGACCAAGACCTGCCCACAGCGTTGGTAATAACCTTAGTACTTTTTTAGTAATAACCTTAGTACTTGATGCCTATCCTGATATGGTATGTAATCAATAATACATTAATGTATTTTAAGAATTGATTCAGTGCTTGCTGTAGTTTTTATATTCTTTTTGAATAATATTTCCCTTTTTTTTTGGTGGAGACACTAGACATATTCAAAGATATTATATACCCCCAAGAAACTTCTGGTTATCTAGCATTTGCTATTTATAAACCACTATAAATGTTCTTATGGTTTTATAAATTTATGGTCAAATTTTAACCCATCTTTAGGCACCCCTTATTTCTTGGTTTCATTAATTTTCATCAGGCCCTCCTTAGTCAGGCAGTAAAGGGGAAACAAAGTCTATACCAGATATTTCCTCACTCCTAGTCATCACCTCCACATGAGATATTTGGACAATTTAAAAATAACTTGCCTCAAAAAAAAGAGTCCCTGTTGTCTTTTTGCTCCACCTCAATACTAGTTGTGGTATTTCCTTCATATTGTATAGCTTGTGAAATAATTTCTTTGGTGTTCAATGTTTACAAATATCAAGTAATGAAAATGCCAACAAATAACGTCTTAAGAAGTATCAGTGAGTTTAAGCGTTAGATATTAAGACCTTTTGCTATCATTCCATGTAAGCTAGGGTTGGCGGCATGTCCACTAGCTCAAATAGTGCTTATCTGTTTTTCTACAGTATCACATTGCAAGGGCTGACTTTTCTCACCCCTTTCCCTGCTCAGCATTCTGGCTAAAACTCGCCCACTCACTGCTTGAGTATCTGTGTTGTGGGTTATTCTTTCCCAAATGTGTTGTTACTGTTAGCCTGTATTTTCCCAAAATGAACGTCATTCTGTTATCTACCTATGAGAGAAATTTCTTGAGATTTGTATATGCTTTCCTAATTTGCATTTCACCCTTCTTTATGGCATCATCTGCAAAAGATATTTATTTTCTCGAGGGAATGCCTTCTTCAATGTTATTAAAGAAGATATTACATATAAAATGTTTCAACATTTCCTTCAGATCCAACCCATATATACTTGCCCATCACTGTTCAGCTAGTTTGTATCATCCCTTTTCCTTTTTTTTTTAAATTATGACCTGGGGATTTTTTCTCAGTCCAGGAGATAACAGGATACATATAGCGGCCACGTTGGATTCATGGGTAAATACAGAGGAAAACAAAAATTGAAGTGGTCCTGGCTCTCCAGTGATGTTTTCCAGTGTCTAAGACATCCGATCCCAATAGTGAGGGTGGCAGTGTTTATGATTTAACCCGTCCCTGTGTGAACCTTGGTGCCTTTCCCAAAGCTCTGTTTGCACAGCTTGTTCTGAAATTCTCATCTTAGACTAAAACTCTCACCATTGTTTACTCTACATGATGTATCTCTGGAAGCTTGGGGTCAAACAATTTAATCGGATTTGGGATCCATCTACATCCCATACATCTCCATGTCACTGTCACATAATGACACAGTGAGTGCTACTTTGTGGTTTGGTCTTCCTCTCTGGAGAATGTCCTCCTTGTTTCATCAAAGAGCCTAGAGATTCAGAACATTATAGTTCTATCTACACTGCGAGCCTCACTTTATGACGAAACAGGTAAATATATACTTTGTACATCAATAATTCAATATAAATATTTCAAAATTATGTTTTATTTTAAATAGACTGCTGCATATTTTTCTCCAGAGTCTCTGCCTCTGACAAGTTGGGGTCCCCCATTATACATTCCGTGGGCTCCCTACATATCTATCACAACACCTGGCACATCTACACTTTATAATTAATTACTTGAAATATGTTTGCTACTCTCCATAGCCTAATGGACTCCATGCAGAAACCAGCATGGTTTTTTTTTTTTAATTTTTTTTTTAATGTTTTATTTATTTCTAGGAGAGAGAGAGAGAGACAGCGCGAGCAGGGGAGGGTCAGAGAGAGAGGGAGTCACAGACTGAAACAGGCTCCAGGCTCTGAGCTGGCAGTCAGCACAGAGCCCGACGGGGCTCGAACCCACGAACCGCGAGATCATGACCCAAGCGAAAGTCGGACGCTTAACCGACTAAGCCACCCAGGTGCCCCAGAAACCAGCACGGTTTTGTTCAGTATTTCATACTGAGCATGAGCCTCACAGAAGGAGATGAATAAATACATGTGGCTGCCTCATTGATCTTAGGAGAAAAAAGGAAGCAAACTATTAAGAAGACATCTGATTTTAGGCAAAACTACACCTAAATGGTTTCCTGTAAGGATAAAAACACTTCCTTCAATCTATCTTAGAGAGTGAAAGTCAAAAACGAGTTGATAAATACCTAGTAAGCACATGGCAGGATTCTCAATGCATGAGAGACATAGAAGAAATAGAAGACATGGTCATCCGAAGAGCTGATCACAGATCTAGGCCACAAGAGTTGCACTCACTCTCTCACAAATGCTTTTCCATCTGTTAAATGTGTCATCTCTTAAGAACAGAAGTGCTATAGGGACACCTGGGTGGCTCAGTTGGTTCAGCATCCAACTTCGGCTCAGGTCATGATCTCAACGGTTCGCGGGTTCAAGCCCTGCATCAGGTTCTGGACAGCTCAGAGCCTGGAACCTGCTTTGGTTTCTGTGTCTCCATCTCTTTCTGCCCCTCCCCTGCTCTGCTCTGTCTCTAGCTCCTAAAAATGAATAAGTGTTAAAAAAAATTAAGAAAAAAAAAAAAAGAATAGAAGTGCTATATGCAAGTGTCACACCCATTCTGAAGAATGAACTCTTCCAGGGCTGGAATGAGAGGACAGTTAGCAGTCTGTTCCTATGGACTGGAGGTTCTAACCCAATAGACATTCCTTTTTTCTATTCTAAACGTCTCCCTCTACAGTCATGATAATGAAGCCACAGGACACAACCATGAATTTGAACTATCATTCCCTTATTTAATTATATTAACCCAGCTACTAGAAAGTGTTAGAAGTTAATCATCATCATTTTCATGCCAGGATTTTATAAAACTTTAACTTTAGCTAGTGTCTCTGACTTTCTCTCCCAATCTTACCTAGTCTCCAAATTTCTCTAGCCTGTGTGGAAGTCTGTCTTCTCTAAATATCTGCTATGTTCACTGTATCACTCTCCCACTCCAGACATTACTAATACTGCCTATTAGGTATCACAGTGCCCAAGGTCATCTGCCTGGCCTTCAGAGCTCTTGAACTGGCCCTCATTGGTCTGTTTTGCTTCCCAGAATGGAGCTGCTGGGTTATATATTCACGTCACTGTGTCTCACAGAAACTATTACTGCAGCCTCAGTGCCTGCCTGGTATATGCAAAAGATTCCATAAATGATGACAATGTTTACAAAGCCCTCTCCGAGTATTCCAGTCTTTTCTTTTCCTTCTTTCAAGTTTCATTACCATGATAATCAGCATTGTACCGCTTGGGATATATTCACTCTAACTGATTTATTATTTTAGCTACTTCATTTTCCTAAACAGACTGTTTCCAGGGACCAGAGACCATGCCTTCCATTATATCTATGTCTTCAAAAATGTCTGGTATAGATATATAGAAAGCTATTCTATAAAGAATTGTTTAATATTTCATTTTTGAGCTTAATTTATTATAACATATTTGTTGTGTCTGTATCTCCTACAGTTACGTATTTTAAGGCTCTTACCTATATTACACAGTTTCATAAAAATGATACAAAAATCATAAATTCATGTTTGAAGGCAACTCATGTCTTCCCAAAGTTTTGATTCTTTGTTTTCATTTTTCGTTTTTGCTTATAAGATAATGGTCAGGGATATTAATTGATATGTCAAATGCAAAGTTACAAAGCTAATCGGTAGCCCCACCAAACCAAGTAAAACTGCCAATGTTAAATAAAATGAAGAAATGGGGTTTTTAAAACATCCTAGCATGTAGTCTATTAAGACAGGTGTATATATTTTTCTAATGTCTGCAGAGAAAATGTAATACTACTATTTACTTTTTATAAGGGGAACAAATCTTGCCTCCCCAGAGTCAGAAATACTTTAGCAGAAATGAATTCATTTAATTTCATGGACTCCCTGGAAAGAAATTTGGAGAACATATGAACTCTATATTACACATAAAGACATCGTCCAGAGAGTTGAAGTGAAAAGGCTCAAGACTGTTCACCAAAATTGGTGGTTAAGACTCTAATCCTCCCATGGGAAAGCCACATCTGTCCATGGGACAACATAATGGATTTTATAAATACGATATGGTATAAAATCATTTTTAGATTAAAAAAAATCACATCAACGTCTTCCAAAATAGTTCTTTCCTAAAACTATTCAGAAGAACTGATATATAAGAACAAGGGGAAAAGCAAAGAGGAAAATCTAGATGTTATTTCAAATTGTCTTGTTTCTTTAAACTATGTGATTACATAGGGCATAAGATGGTGGAGGATGGAATGATTCTTTGCTTTCTTGTCTTTATGTGATCTGGAATACTAAGTATTTTTTCCCAGGACAAACGTTAAATTACTATGGAGAAAAAAGCAATATGAGAGCCACTGCAGAAATTCCCACAGGGTCCTCAGGGAGATGTCCAAGTAACCAGCAAGCCTCTCCTCAGAGAAGTATGTAACCGTTACATGGTTAATCCATTTGGAACACCTTGTTCAAAATGGAGACCCAAAAGAGATCTGCTGTACAGTCTTCTACTTCAACTCCCAGGAAGACAACCATGGATTAGGTGACCAGAGAGACTATTTGGAAACTTCCACGCTTGTGGTGTTTCTGAGTCATGGGATAAAGTTGATTTTCAACGATGTGGCTCATGCTTCAGCAATGTTTTGCTTTACACAGATGGACCATATGGAAACTATGAACTAGCTTTGTACACAGGACTGGGATGAGCCAATGAAGCATTTTTATGTTTTCTGTCTCTATTCAAGTGGCTTAGTCAACAGTATACTATCGAAAGACATGGTATATTATGTGTCTTCATTTCAGTTCTGAGTAGCGCTTATTCTTTATGTTAAAGACATTGATAATACAAGGATTAAAAACCCCCCACTTCTATTTAATGAAAAAGGCTTGAAATATTTTGAATGTTAAATATACTTCAGTTCTTCCCTCAAGGTACTAGATTGCTTTGATGCATCCGTAAAAGACGTGGTCCAAAAAGGGGTAAACAGTTAACAAAATCGTCGATGTCAAAGATCTTCTTTCCAACAAGATCCAGTGATAAGCTTTTTAAGACTTTTCTGAAAGATTACAATTACCCCCCCCCAAAATCCCCAATAAAATTATGATGCCAATTTGAGGAGAAGCGGAAGACATAACTCACTAGACAATTAGCCTGGGGGACAGAGAGTATTCATTCATGGCTTGCTGCTTTAATAATTATTAGAGGAATAACATACATTTCTCTTCAAGATTAAAAATACATACAGTGAGGTTTTTTTTTTTTTTCTGGATTGGGCTTTACATTTAATGAAAAACTGGTGGGTGAAAAAAAATTACAGTTGTTGGCACAATACCAAAAGAGAACAAATGAACAGCACTTATGTGATTGCATGTTTTGTGTAGGATGTGGGAGGGCTGTAGAATGGCTGAAATTAATATGTGGAAAATAACTGTTTTGGTTCCTTGGAGGTATTCAGAAACCATCATATGTACTCACTCAGCTTATAAATCTTTGCAAAGGCTATGATGAAAAATGATCATGTTTCATTATTATAATTAAAACCCAGTGGTCTCAGATGTTTTTCTTAACAAGTAATTGTCTCAGACATAGATAATATGGGCATAGTTGTTTAAAAAGAAGGAGGATTTAAGGAATTATCATTTTAATGCTATTTTTCAGGGAGATTTATTAAAACATAATTAGGTTGTTTGTACTTAGGATGGAATAACAAAGTTTCCCCATATAATAAATGAACCTCCTATTTTACAGATTATAATTCTCAGCATCTGTTTCTTTTTCGATCACAGAAAACCTTGTAGGAAATTATAAAATTTGTGCATCCCCATTCAGTATGATAACGTTGGGTGTGCCATGTTTGTGCTGTTTCACAACAGGCTGGCAGAACCAAGGATCAAAACTGGCCAATTTTTATTCTTTGCTACTGGTATGCAGGTTTGAATACACTGGTGATCAAAAAGCGAATCTCTAAGATTACTTTTAAAACTATATACATTGATAGTCATATGAAGCAATTTGGACCCAGACAAAATAATTTCCTGCATACACTTTCATTTTTACCTGGCTTTAAAATTTTGAAAAGGCTTTTTCACCTATTAGTTGTGTCTTGGCTTACGGCTGCTACCTATCTTTATGAAAGAGATGTTAAGCAACTGAGATCAGAATCCCATTCTTGTGATTCTTAGTCTCTTACTCACTCTAAAACACTATACTTATTTTGATAAGTTGTCTGTCTTCACTGGTAAAATCAACTATACAACTACCCAAACTTGTCTTCTTTTGGAACCAGTTCTTCTCTTTTAAAAGAAGAACTTAAAGAAAAAAAAAGAGCTTTGAGTGCAAGAGCACAGTTCTAGGAAGTATTTGTCCACTAGAACTTAGTACCTGAGGTCCCATGAAACACCCTACAGACAGCCCATGTCTAGAACAGTACAGGAAACAGCAAAACATTTCCCACAAAATGGTATTTTTGTTTGATGTTACGATTTTAAAATGTGTCTTTTAAGATGTATTTTCTTACTTATAAAAAATAAAAGTTTTCTTAGAACTGGCATCACACAAATATTTGTACACTATTTATATGATGTAAAGGGGATATGGCCTTCTTAATTATTTCTTGTGCCTCTTTTTCATTTTGCTAATTGCTCCTTCTATTGTCTCTCTGACAAACTTGCTCTTTTTTGTCAACATGTAAGTCACAAGCTCATATGCTGAAGCACGAGGTCATTTTTATGCAAAATAAATACGCATCATTGGTCATTTCAATGGGACATTACACATTTTTCCCACATCAAACTTTCTGAGTCCATGTCTCACATACAAACTTGGGTGCCTGGGTGATTCAGTTGATTAAGCATCTGACTCAGGCTCAGGTCATAATCTCATTGTTGGTGGGTTTGAGCCCTGAGTGCCAACAACTCAGAGCCTAGAGCCTGTTTCAGATTCTCTGTCTCCCTCTCTCTGCCCCTATCCTGCTCATGCTCTGTCTGTCTGTCTGTCTGTCTGTCTCTCTCTCTCTCTCTCACACACACACACACACAAATAAAACAAAAACACTAAAAAAAAAAAAAAGAGTAGACTTAAAATGCACAATAAACATGTGGTTTTAAGGAGACCTACTAATTTTAACTATTAAGGTTTAAATATTTAATTTACTGCTAATATCATTGTTTCATTCTGCCTGTTGAGAGAGAATAACTGTCATTTTTCTTAATGGCACATCAAATTCTTCAGGTAATTGGAAGGAGCACCATTCTAAATTTATCTACAAACAAGGGCAGCATGAAAGAACACTCTGCCTTCTACACACAGTGATGCTTTGCACACTAAATACATTTACAAACACATGTAATTTGTTTTTTTTTCCCCATTAGTGAGATCAAGCTAAATTCCGTTTTAAAGTAGTTATAAAACAATAAGCTAATGCCAAGTGTAACAGACATGAAAGTAATGAATCTTCTGCCCTTCTTCTTTTAGTTGTCCTATTCATTTTGCAGGTGATCACTGGGGTCAAAAGGAACATGGTCTTTCAGAGTAATTCATACAATGGATGGAGAAGTTGGTTTCAAAAGTTATTGGCCTCTATGATATTTGCACATCTCTTCTAGGTAACAGTGAGGAGAGCCACGAGGAAAACAACTTTATAAATATAAAGGCACAAGGAAAATTGAAAAAAAAAGCAAACAACAATTCTAGATGTAACACAGGAGATGACAAATGGTGCGAACTTTTCAAAAACACTCTACAAATAAAACAGTATTATTCAACAGAATGCAACAAAATTGGGAAAAGAAACAAGACATCATGAGACACAGAGTTGTCTGAAAGCAGTCTTTACAGACATAAGCCACACAGAAGATTTCTCGTTCTTACTTGCACAAGTATCTTGAGGGGTTTGAAAGGTCTTTCACCATGAAGCACTCGCCTCCATTCACACAGAAAGTTTTCTCCTTCTCTGCACACTTTACAAGATGGCTTGTTCCGGTTGTAGACGTAGATGTAGCTGGATAGAAGATAAAGAATGGGAAGGTTTACATGTGTCTTTCCCTCTTCTAAACAGCCTTAATCTTAAATTCTCTTCAAAGGAAGAGTTTGCAGAAGGCGGACATCACTTTCAGGTTTCATAAACGACAACAAAAAAGAAAAGTAGTCTCTGGCTGTAATTAAATGGAATAGAATTATCAAAGGGTAATCGCAGTTAATTAATTTAATTAGAATGAAATAGAAAAAAAGGCTTAACATTTTTTACAACCAATATTTTATCTGCTAAGGAAGTTGGAAGAGAGACCTATCACAAGCAAAATATATTTTCCAAGACGGCTCAAAGATAATGATATAAAGTTCTGTCAGGGCAACTGAAGTTCAATATAATTTTTGAATGGCAACTACTTATTTATTTTGGAAATTATGTTTTATATGCATATTGACTTTATGGTGTTTAGATATACATAACAAAGAAGAATACAAGGTGGCTTATTTGTTCCTAATAAAAGATTATGTATTATCAGTTGTATGTGTATCAACATACAGATCGGGAGCCATTCTATTCCAACTTTCTGTTTCACTTAGAAGGACACAGTTGAAAGTCTGTCACCATACTTTTGAGGAAATGGAAAGACAGTCTAATATTACTGTTTCAAAAGTACAATAATGGCACTATGAAATTTATCCATTTTGAGTTAGGAGTAGACACTAGTCTTAATTTTGGTTTAGAGTTGTGACAAGCTTGATATCTACCTATCAAACTTCCGTTATGTGAAAGCGATGTGAAAATAATGCCTCCACCATTCAGCATGTGAATTAAATGAAGCTCCTGGTCCTCAGATTCAAGAGCATTTAGTACATTTAGTACCAGAACTTCTCCCCACTCACACCATCAGGAACACCACACGCAATGCTCAGTCTCAACCCAAAACAGTCTAATTTAGGTAATGTTCATGACTGATATTACCAGGACGAAAAGCAAAAGCATTATGGCAAGCCAACAAAGATCCTATTGAATCTTTCAGGAAAAAAAAAAAACATGTATGTATCTTTAGACAAAATTTTTTCCTTGTCTACTAACTCATTCTTAGTGATTCCTTGACTTCCTTTTCACTCTCTATTTTATTATTTGCATGTGAAACTCAGATGCCTTTGTTTGCTTTTACTTGACCTCTTGTGTATTATTTTTCCACTTTCTTTGGCGTTTCTTCTTTATTTACGTTGTAAGTCCCCATTTTGCTTTGTTTTGTTTTGAATTCTCCTCCAATTCTGAGTTTTACTCTACCTGATAGAAATACTCAAGGCCTTTGTTCCCTTGTCCCTCCCCCTCCCCCCATCTAGGACGTGTTTGGACCATATCATTACTGTCAGCATGGTTTTTAGGAGTAACAGCAAAGGACAGTCAGAATGACTTCCACATTGGAGACAGATCTGGTTCAAATCCCATCTTGTGCAAGCTTTGTGTCCTTGAGCAAGTCACTTAGCCACCCAGAATGCAATTTTCCCATTTTGAAAACAATGGTAATGGCACTCTTCCAGGTTTGTTGTAGGGATTCTAAATAATCTAGGTAAAGGAACTGGCCTAACACTGGCACACAATGAATAACAGCAGGTATTATTACTGGGCAAGTAGGGAAGGTGTTTATCAATCAAATAAGGATCTTGAAAGTGGAAACCTGGGGATTTCAAAGATCCATGATACTCTTGAATCATTATTATGAATAATTAAGAACTGGATCAAAATTTTTATTACTCCACCAAAAAGGCCTTTCAAAATGCATTTCAAGGTATCCTTCACAGATCTACAAACCAAACCAAAGGAACCAACGAGAGTAGGAAGAGAGGTGATTTTACCCTATATTATCAGCTATCCTCGCACATCTCTGTCAGGGAGAGGGGGGTGTAATTGGCATAATTTCGTCGAGTAAAGTCACAGAGTAGACGACATTTCTATATACCACATAACATTTAATTTTAATCTAATACTATATCTTCAAGTGAACCACGGTTCACTTGTGTGCTACGTATAAATATTTCCATCCATGGCAATTACTTTTAAAAGGTATTAGGAGGAAATTTGCCTTAAATGCTAAAGGTCTTGTGCTCAAGACTTTCAACCGTTGACAGGATACTATGGGATGACAAATTGGGCCTGGTTTCTTTGCTGCCCCAGGTGACAGTGCTCAACGGACCACCTGCAGTGTGCTGTCACCAGTCATTCCCACCGAGAAATTCTGAGCCTCCAGCTGATTCTCGGGGTCTCAGAATCCCTGACAGGTTGCTAAGGATTACCCCTCCCCTCAAGCACAAGGCTCTTTCAGAACAAATCTTGAGGCTTTTACTAAAACAGCTAACCCAACATTCCCCCCAAGAGCAGACACTCCATATAAATTATAAAACTAACAATAAAAATTAGCAGTGACATAAGCAAGAGACAGGCACATTGCACCTATTCCTTGGACTTTAAGATAAGCAAGATTAATAAATGGATGTTAAAATCAGAAATAACATCCCCTTTTTTTGTTTTTTAAAAAATATTTCCCCCTGAAATGATTATTCTTCTAATGTTATCCTGCAGCACCAAGCATTGACACATTCATTTGAAAAATTCTTAGATAATTACTTGAAGCTGGGATGTTTGATAGTTAAATAATTCTTGGAGAAAATGAAGTAGCAACTAGCTTATACGATCACGGATTATTGTGTTTAGCGCTTCCATCCTTTAGCCGAAGCAAGAACAAAAATGATCATGGAATTGTAAAGCCATAATTAACTCCCAGGTGATACTAAGTGTCAGCCGACCGGGTACAGCTGTTCTGAACCAACAGCCAAACACAGGAATAAATTGTAATTGTCAGAAGAATCTGGGATGGAGATGGCGATACATGAACCCTTCAAATCTCTGCCAGGTTTCCTTCCATTCTCCTTAGTTCAATACAGTGCACAGTCCGTCTTAAGCAGATCTATAAATTTTGCAGTGATATCCCTTCTCCTTGGCTTACACGTGCTGTATTGCTAAGTCAGTTTCCATTTAATAATTCTGCCAGAAATGAATGCGACAAAGGAGGTTCTTAAACCCAGCTATGGGAATGACCTTCTTTCTTTGGGAGCTGGGAGGATTCTATCAGAGGTAAACCTAAAGGTTTTGCAGATAGAATGTGTTCTGATATTAAAAAAAAAAAAAAAAAAAAAAGGAGACCCTCATAGTTGTTCCTGGAAGTAAATGAAGGTAGATCTAACTCATTCGGTACTTAACCCCACCTCTACTTGTTACTATGAGCCCTGGGTGTTGTATGTAAGTCATGAGTCACTGAATTCTCCTGAAACCAATATTGTACTGTCTTGTTAACTAACAAGAACTTAAAGAAAAAGTTGGAAAAAAAAAAATAATCCACGCCTCTCACCACTTTGTGACTAGTTTGTTATAACTGGGAGTTTAATCACCCTTCTAGTAAGTTCCTAAATGAACCACAATTAAGAACACTGCAAAATATGAGTCTACTACTTTTATGTTTATACCATTTATATGAATACTTTATCCCGAAGATGTTTTCCTTGGGATGTTAGCAGCTGCAATACTATAAGGAATAAAGTATAAATAAAGCAGTAACTTGTTACCAGAGAATGTACTTTGGAGTATTTCACTATTGACCTGGTCTCCCCTGGCCTATAGGTCAGGACTAATGACCAACCCCCGGGAGGCTGGACAGTTCTCAGACTTAGCCAAGGATTTGGAGACTAAGGTCACCATTTACAGACTCCTCGGATCCTGCCCCTTATAACAGGGCTCCCTTTTTTCTAGTCTGCCTTCCTTCTTCCCTTCTTTCCTTACTTCCTTTCCCCTCTCCCTTTCTCCCTCCCTCTCCTCCTTCCTTTCTCTCTTTCTCCCTCCCTTCCTCTCTCCCTCCCTCCTTCCTTCCTCCCTTCCTTCCTTCTACAACTCTTTAATGATTGTCTATTATGCCCAAGACATAAGGATAACAACTAGAGTTAACGGGGTTAAAAACTCTAAGACTGTGAACAATTCTCCTTAAATGGAGATCTTTATAGATAAAATGTAGTGAAATGAACACTGGCATTAACTGAGAAGAATCAGATCCCAGGCTCAATTTTACCAATTACTAGCTGTGTGATTTCTGTCTAGCTAACCTGTGTCAGTACATTCAGCTGTGAAATGTGCTATCACAGGACTGTTGGGAAGTATGATAAAATACTACGTCAGTTGCAATGCTGCATGCAAACATATAATACTGTTAATATTACTAGTGGCATAAATGTGGAAAAACAAAAAACAAAAAGCATGTCCGTCCAGACTCAGGAATTCTATATAATCAAGCCTCAAATGTTCTTAGTAAATTATTCTTCTACAAAATACGAGGAGAGATTGTGTAAGTTGGAGAGGTACCCATGGCATAATTGTAGGGCATCAAGTAAATACCAATAATCTACTTTAATTGTCTCATAACTGCTTATTAATGATTTATAACCACTAAATTTGCCCATAAATTAAGTTGAAGAACAATTTGAGTTAAGAGAAAACCATCTTCAATGTATGATTATTTTTAACTTTCAAGACTCTGACAATTCTTTAATAATTCTGAATTAAATGTACTTATGATATTGTTATTATAACAGCTTAAAGTTACAAAAATTAATGTGATGGTCATAGTATATAGGACATACTACTAAACTGTGTATAATTTAACATTTGGGAAATCACACATTTTATAAATACGCAATAAAAATCTGAGGAGCAATTAAGTGCTCTCTGTTCATCACTGACTGTTTTCCCAAAGAATCACACAGTATTTCCTGTCGAATGCCAGGCTCTTTTTGCTCAAGGCAAGCTGAAAGGAAAATAATGCTGGAAAGGATGGCTTACTTTCTTGCTTGTTTTATGTGGTGTTTTCCTTATCAGCGAAGTAGACAGCACCAACAGACCAGAGCCATTACACAAATGCAAATTGCTGATAAGAAGCCACTCTATTCTTCTTTGACAATTAGCAGGGATTAGCAGACTGTAGTGTTTACCCCAAGGAGCAATCGTTTAGACCCTGTCTTCCCTGAGTGAATGAATCCTTATTAGCAGTTTTTAGGGCCATTCTTAAGTGTCCTAAAAACTTTCCTTGCAGAAAATGAAACTAAATAATTCTATGCAGCTTTCTCAGTGAAACATACACATTATAACAATTTTTATATTCTATTATGAAACTGTCAATCACTACATTACAAGTTTGTTTTCTTTCCTTCTTTTTTTTAAAAGAAAACCTTAACTGTGATATCCTCAATGGCTCTGTATTTAGAAACCTGCATGCTTTTTGTGTTCTTTGAACTCCCAGTTAAAAAAAATTCTGATATTATTATTATTATTATTATTCTTGCTCGGAATACAGCTCCTTGCAATTAAGTGCTAGAAGTATTTCAAACACCCACTGGGGGAAAATACTTATGTGGCTCCTGAAAGCCCTAGAACAGAAGCTCTAGAACAGAAGCTGAGCAGGAAAAGCTGTGCCACCTAATACAGCTTCTACAGATGACAAGGGAAAGGAGGGAGAGTCATTGGTTTTCCAAAGGAAAAGGCTACAGCCAGACTCAGAACTACTGAAGCACAGTCATTCTGGGTTGGCATGTTTTTCTGGGTAGTAATTCAATCCTTTGCTGAATGGCAAATAAATTCTTGAAAAGGAAAAAAATCACAAGAGGAGATTTAAAAAAAGAAGAAGAAAACCCCCACCCTGTACAGGCTTAGTGGTTCCCAGAGTCAATACAGTGATTTAGAGTAGTGTGCCATGTCCTTGGCTTCTCCTCTACTGAACTCCGCTAAAGAAACAAAAAATGGAAGCCAGAGAAGGAGCATCATGAGATCATAAATGAACTTAGAGCTTTCTCTAGTAGAATTAGGGCATCTCACTTGATGGACCTGGGAACTTAGCTGATAAGCTAGAAGTACTTAGAGGTTCACAGACTACCCACAAGGTAAAAGTTTGTCCAAAGAACAAGTTGATGCCAAGGAACAATGGAGATTAATTATTATAAAGGATGAACTTGGGCTTTGGTATCATTTAAACACGCACAGAATGGTGGACAAGAAAGAACTTTAACATATCTTATATAATTGATCCCATATTGAAAAAGAGGGTAGAGTCAAATCAAAAGAATAGCTCTGTGGTCTTGAATAAAATACCTATAACAAGGAGTTCAGAGGTGGACAGGGGAAGGTGACCCAAGGTCACACAAGTGAATTAGGAAATGCTTGCTTTCCGTTTTGTTAAATGTATACTGAGCCTTAAGTAGGTTAATAAGATTGCCTTTAATTCCTCTCTGTCTTACAAGCTGTCTGAGCAGACCCTAATATTATTTCTTCCTTCTTCAGCAGAATGAAGAGTGACCTTTGGGTGTTTCTCCTCATAAAACAATATTATAATTTTTGTTGTAACACTGATCTCATTTGTAGCTAAACAGAAAGCAGATTCTAAGTTCCCAGCAGTTGCTGCACAAATGATTTGGTGTCATGAGATAGTGTTATCCTTAGAAAAATAAAATTGTCAAGAAAGGTTATTTTCAAACATACAAGTTGCTATCTTTTTTTCCTTTTTTCTGACAGTGCATTTCACTCATAACACAATGTAATCACAGCCTACTACTTCTTAGAGCAACATCTCAATGACAAATACTTTATAGGATGTCATAGATTTTTCTAAAGAGGAGAGAGGGCGAGTCTCTTCCCACAGTGGATCACTCGCTGGTTGGAGTTACAAGAGAGCTATATTTTCTCCCATACAAAGCCAATAATAATCTCTCCTTAGCTAACAAGTCAACTCCAGAAATATATTTTCTACTAACCACTTAGTTTTATATATGTATAAAATTGCCAACGCTGGAAATTGACATCAATGGAGTTGACAAACTTTCAAATCATCCCTTGAACCTTTTCCCGTCAATACCTATTCTGAAGGAGTAAAATCTATGTACTGCAAATACTGCAAAGCAAATATTAGCAGTCCATCTGACTGGCTTAATTTGATACATCTATAGATCTCCCCGGGCTAAATGCAGAAGGCACACATTCTTAACTGTACTCTGCATTTTCTACCAGTATCAATTTGGTTGGGAGAAGGTCATGTCAATATAGAAAATGTTAATCTGTCAGTTTTAAAATCAGTCTAAGTTTTGAGCACCAACAAAACAAATCAAAACAAAGAGGACTGATCAAGGATTCAGTTATTCAGTGAGCTGCTGAAATTACCATGTGACATTTAATGACATAGGTTAATTTATTCATCAACTAAAATGCATTTAGAAATGAAAGTAGATGAAAGGTCAGAAGATAGAAACTGGGAGGCAAGTTCATTATCTTAGTCAACAAATTAAAAAAATCATGGCATATCAGAAAATAAAAGCCATATGGTCATTTCAATAGATACTGAATCAACACTTGATGAGTTAACAATCAATTTCTATAGAACCATCAAATATTCTTATTCTCCAAATCAAACCTGTATTTAATCAGTTGGCCACATACAGTTACTAATTTGCAGGAAGTACACAGGTCAGAGGAACACATTAAAAGATACAACAGCATGCAATTAGCAAAACCCAGACCATGGAGAACTCTACTGGGCAAATAACCCAGTTTCTTCCAAACTAAACTAAAGGTGCAAAAAGAGACAAAGAGAGCTAGAATTAGAGACAGACAAATAAGATGAGAGAAAAGAAAAATCTAAAATACAGACACATTTAAAAGAGAGTTAAGAGACAATATAAACCACTCAATGTGTGACACGTAAGTAGATCTTGACTCAAACAGTTATAAATGTCTGATATCTGATCAGGAATTCTGATCACTGATTAGGTAATTAATATTTCTACAGGGTTACCATTAATTGGTATGTGTCAAATATACTGTGGTTATGTTTAAAAACAGTCCTTATCTTTTATAGATGCGTACTGAAATGTTTATATATTAAATGATAACATGTCTGGTATTTGCTTTGAAATAATAAAAGGAGGGAAGTGAGTGCGAGCAAGATGAAACAAACCTGATAATTGATGAACCAGATGATGGCTACATGGAAATTCATTATACTCCTTCTTGTATTTTCATGTTTAGGGTATGTTTACAATGTATATCATATGTTTAAAGACACACATATATGTTTAAAATTAAAAATGCAAAAAATATCAATTTCAGGCTTTTTGATACATATCTTCGTAAAGCAGAATTGGTATGGTACTCTATATCATCTACAGATATCTACTTTTTTTAAAGTTTATTATTTATTTTGAGAGAGTGTGCACACATGAGCAGGGGAAGGGCACAGAGAGGGAGAAGGGAGAGAGAGACTCCCAAGCAGGCTCTGCACTGGCAGCCCAAGCTGGGCTCAAACCCACGCACTGCGAGATCATGACCTGAGCCCACATCAAGAGTTGGACACTTAACTGACTGAGGTACCCAGGTGCCCTGACAAGTATCTACTTAGCATACAACTTAAATCATATTAAATGCTGAGACTCTAGGAGAGCTTTCCATTAATGTGAAGAACAAGCTAAGTATGTTGACTACCACTGCTGTGATTTAACATTGCTCTGAAACTTCTAACCCATGCAACAAGCCAGGAAGAAAAAAATTGTAGTATAACTAGAGGGCATGAGAAAGTGAAATAATCATAATTTGATAGTCATTGGTAACGTAAAAAAGTTGCAGCCAATACCACAGGACTAATGATTTTCTAATGTGACCATCCCATATGTCTGTTAATATGAAAGAACCCACTAAAATAGAGAGTATCACACCTGGCCTAAAATTATAGGTGCACAGCGGCGCCTGAGTGGCTCAGTCGCTTAAGCGTCTAACTATGGCTCAAATCATGATCTCGTGGTTCATGAGTTCGAGCCCCACATTGGGCTCTGTGCTGACAGCTTAGAGCCTGGAGTCTGCTTCGGATTCTGTGTGTCTCTCTCTCTGCTTCTCTCCTGCTCAAGCATGCTCTCTCTCAAAATTAAATAAGCATTAAAAAAATTTAAAAAATTATGTGTTACACAGATTCTCAAGGCAGTAAGGTTCCTAAAAGTTATGGAAGCACCCTCACGATGGGAACAGATTCCTAACAAAAGTTTTAAGTAATCTAAACTTTCAGTTAAAGGAGCCTCCATAGAAGTATAGAGAGAAGACAGGATCCGGGCAATGCAGACATAAGCTTCCGAGTGTTTCAGGTTTGAGTCAGGCCCTTTGGATGAGTGGCTCTGAAGAAAGGAATTATAAAGAAGGCTTTATAATTCCTCAGATGGCACCTGGGCAGCCTTACGCCCCCAACTGCACATTGCTACATGCCAATTAGCCAAATTACTGCCATTCTGTGTCTGCGTCATGACTGTGGACATAAATCGCCAGGTTCTGTTTTTATAAAGCACCACATCTCACTGCGGTTAAAGGTTGCTACACATAAAAGAATTAAGCAGCGAATGCGTGTGTGAATATATGAATCTTGCTCTGTAACACCTGGCTGATTTCAGTGGATATATTTCCCCAGAATTCCCAGGGGTACCCTGTTCCCAGGTTTGTGATCAGATTAGCAAAACACCACTCTCTGTAACATCATGTGATGTGTTTACCTGTGTTTAGGCAGTGTTTAGGTTCTCAGCACAAATTCTCATACCAAGTAACATATGGAAATCTTAACAACTTTCCATAGTGTTACTGTCATTCATACATGACTAGTCTGAAGAGCAATAAAATAAAGTTTCCTAAAACACATCACTTGAGATGATTCACCTCAAGAAAACTTTCTGTCCTGTCTCCCAAAGAACTGACTGGTCCCATAATGTAGCAGGTCTTGTTTCTCTAAAGAGCATATACTTTTTAGGTTACATATGGAAGCAGTGAAGGAGCTAATATTACAGGCAAACCCTATACCTTTGTACAAACTGGGCCAAAATGATAAATTAACCCTGACTCCATTGTGCCTAAAGACGCTTTCCTGAAAGCCTTGGAAGTTTTTTGTTTTGCTTTTAATTTCTGAGCCTCTACCCTCAAATGTAACAGGAACCTGTTTTTCTACTGTTGGCACTAATTGTTGTTGTTCAACGGAAAGGAAATAGGTGCACACGTTGAACTCTTTTTCCAAGGTACGTGATATGTCTAAAAACCTGGAGCTATATGTTCAGTGTCTTACTATCATCATCTTGCCTACCTGTCATATCTATACATATATATGCACATGTAAATATATATACATATATGTGTGTCTATATAGGTCATATATATGTACATATACATCATTTGGTTGTTGGAAAAACTCAGTGGAAACCATCCTGCCTATGGTAAACCTGAAAAGAGCATGTTGAAGCACATCATAAAAAAAGGTAGAGTAAGAGGTCAGAGTCTTATCTAGGCTTGTGTGGCTATTTCCCTGTACTGCCAGAAACAGGGAATTTTAGGAAGGTCCATATGCAGGATCTTAGTTACAATTTATTAGTTTTTCTTGGTGGTGATATATCTGTATGTATAGCCTAATAAAACACCTCCATTTCCTGGAGCTATAATAGTTCTGAATGGCTTAGGTCTTCCCCCTTTTAAATCATAAACCATTTTTGTAGATGCTGCAGGTATGTGACTAATACAGATTTTTGTTCTTTCCATCCATTACTAAGGTGCTTCATACCCCAACGTTGATTAGGAAAACAACTTAAAACAGGGACTCCTGGCTGTTCCATGTACCAGCTCTCTAAAACCACCTAAAACTCCGAGCAGGCAAACCCAGATCCCAAACCTGGTCCACTTTGTGAATTTAATCCCTCACATTCCCATACAATTCCTGGAGAGGAGTCAAATGTCTTCAGTGAGATTTGTCACTCATCCAAAAGCTTTCAAGGAGTCCAACACTTAGCAATGCCAAACGGTATGTCTAGCAGGAATCTGCATCACTAGTTCTGCTCAAATAGGCATTGCTAATACCTAGTGAGTACCAAATTTTCCAGTTCAGTAACGACAGAATCCAGGGACTACCATAATGAGGAGACATGTGCAGGGTTAGTTATGCTTCCAAACCTCACTGAGGGAGAGCTAACAGATGACAGGCAGCTTCTGGTTGTAATTCGAAGCACAAAACAAAGCCCTGTCAGGCAAAAGGGATCTTGTGAATGAGAAGATACCACACCTCTGACCGTATTCTTGTGTAAAGCTCTGTCTTCTCCATGGCTTTCTCCTTAAGAAATCCTTACTTCTGAAGAATTTTGAAATATAAAACACGGTCCAAACCGTCAGGGATCTGTCTTCAATACACATCTTTTTGGTGTGTCAGGTGCCAAATCCCTAGGATGTGATTGCTTCTTAATAGAAATCAGTCACAGGTAGAGCACTTTTCTATTGAAAGGCTCCCTTCTTGTATCTTTAAAAAATTTTTTTAAATGTTTATTATTTTTGAGAGAGAAAGACAGACCATGAGTGGGAAAGGAGGAGAGAGAGAGGGAGACACAAAATCCAAAGCAGGCTTCAGGCTCTGTTATGTCAGCACAGAGCCCAATGTGGGGCTCAAACACTTGAGCCATGAGATCATGACCTGAGCCAAAGTCAGATGCTTAGCCCTCTGAGCCACCCACACACTCCATTTTCTCCTTGTATCTTAATGCCTAATGTTATATTAAAAAACTCTAATACTTGAATTTTTCTCAAAGTCTGAAGAACTCAGGGAAGTGAGTCATTGTTCTGCAGAAATCACACAAGTAACTACAATTAAATGTTGATACTATAAATGGATCTTACTGAGCAGACACATGTTGTAAGAATTCAGTGATCCTTCATTAAGGTATCTCGTGATTTTCCCCCATTTTTGTTTCCTAGGCTTTTATTTGTTTCAAGTCTAATCAATTAGTGTTACAGTTAATTCAAGAGTTAAAAAACTACTAGAATATATGATTATTCTTGAAAAATTTTTAAGCTCAATTTTATCCTTTGCTAAATTTAAACCTCCAAATAGCAGGTTGGTTGTTTTGTTTGCCTGTTTTCCTTTCTTTATCTGTATGTCTGTTTGTTTTCAGGATTCAAAGACCATTTTATCTGTGGATTATTTTAGTTGTAAATGATGAATTTTAGCTGCTCAAAGGTGAACAAGCTGAACACATGGATGAACAGATGGAAATTATAAATGAAAACATAGTGTCAAAATATTTCTAAAGTCAGAACCAGGCACTGGCAAGCCCACAGTAATATCCACAAAAAATGCTGTCCGCATGTATTTTTAAAATAAAAAAATAGTCTTACTCACGTACGTCAGAAAGCAAATAGAAAGTAGTTAACTGGTGGATGTATGGGGGTAAAGGAGAGAACAGGAAGGATACTGGGTATGTGAACTCTTGCGACTTCTTGGGACCTAAACAATCCATCAATTAGGAAGGTCTGAGATTCCAGGTTTTTTAAAAATGTTTATTTATTTTGGGGAGAGAGAGAGACAGAGTGCAAGCACGAGAGGGACAGAGAGAGAGAGGGAGACACAGAATCTGAAGCAGGCTCCAGGCTCTGAGCTGTCAGCACAGAGCCTGACGCGGGGCTTGAACCTAGGAATTGTGAGATCATGACCTGAGCCCAAGTCGGATGCTAAACAGACTGAGCCATCCAGGCGCCCCTGAAATTCCAGTTTTGTGATGTAAATAAGACTGAGTATCCCTCAGGGACTAGAGTTAGGTGATCACAGGATGGTTTATTACAACTGGAGAACTTTTGATGCTCAAGGTGGTTACATTCCTCAGTTTCTTTTTCTTCCTGTTGAACGTATCAAATTCCTTAGACTGATGGGCTGGCAAACTGCAATTTATGGTCAAGTCTAGCTTCAAATCCTAATGTGAAATTGGGAGTTTCCTATGTAGAACTATATTCATATCAAAATGGCAATAAAGAAACTTGTAGAAATTGAAAACATCCAATGACATGTAATCTGTCAAACAGGCAAGGAGATCTGTTAAGTGGAAAATCACATTCTGTAGAATGCCAAAGTAAGTATATAGGTAAAGGTAAAAAGAGAAAAGGCGAGTGAGGTAGGAACTGAGTCATGGTCTTCTGATTTCTGGGACCAGTTTTCCCTGCTCTAGATGACATTGATACCCATTTCAGCAACTCTGCGAAGGAAGACACGGAAGGTCTAATTCTAGAGATAATGACTATATCTGATTTATTAAAATTATTGCTCTGTTTTAGAAGAAACTCTGACTAGGCATAGCAAGAGGTCAGAACAAAGTTCTAACTGCTCTTAGATCAGAGAGTCGTAGGGGCAGAGGTCCAGACAAATGGAATCTATCACGATCATAAAAGATTACAAGAAAGACCAGGGGTGGCACTGAAGTCTTAGCCATAACTATCCTAAAATGGTCAGGAGCCTCTTGTAATCAAAATAACGAAGAGAACATGCCCTCCATGCTCAGCTGAATCTAATGACTTAATAAGGTAAAATGACATGTTCAAAGTTAGGCAAGAAGTAATCATTTTAAGAGGTTGACATGGATCTGTACTGATTCCAAATATAGGACTTGCTATGCGTAGCATTTCCAATTCCCTAGGCATCCTTTAAAATAAGAGGCAAGCGCTTTAAAAAATCATTCAAAAGTTGAAGAATGCACGCTGTTGCTGCTAACTAGGTGAAGAATGTTAAATTCCCTGTTACACTTCTCTCATTCCCTACCTCCAACCCCTTTGTCAAAAATAATAACAAAAATAACATATAGACCTGGTTATCACCTGTACGAGGCTACTAACTCATTACAGGCAATTGCCACTAAAGATATTATCCAAAAAGGGGAATTAAATTGAGAAATGAAAAAAGGTTGTGGCAAATCAAATTGGATTGTCATCTTTCCCTGTGACAGATCCTGCACTGTTCTGTCCTAAGAGCATGAAAGTCAGAAAATACCGTCTTGATTCTTTCCCAAGCTGAAACTGAGGTCTACAAAAATATTGCCTGGGACAGGATTTCTACAAAATGCAAGAGACGTAGCCATCAGAATCCTGACTGGCTTATAAGCAAATAGGCCATGTCTCGCTTAATTACTGCTTAGGTAAATTCTCCTGCCCGATATCCAACTTAGTGTGAAATCTTAAAAAGTAGTGCCATTTTCCTGGGAATGTAGCAATGCTCCTGGTGCCTTTCTTATTAGAAGAAATACATCTCCCCATTCTTAACAGTCTAGAATATGACCTATCATATATTATATCCCAATGAAGCTAAGAGTTGAACACCAAAAGTATTAAGTAGGCTCACAACTACCATTTCTACTAGGTATTTTGTTTACCCATGTCCCGGACTTAAGGTAATCTTCAAGATAGGTAAAAGAAAAGCACAGAAGAAATGAGAAGCAGAGAGAGAAGACATTTTATGACTCTAGACATGGAAGAGTTCTACGGGTATTATATTTTCTGGTATTTAGCATTGATAATGTTTGTAATTGATTAATTGTAAAGGTGTATCTTTTCCTTCCTTCCTCCCTTCCGCCCTCCCCACCTCCCTCCCTCCCTCCCTCCCTTTCTTCCTTCTTTTGGAAGAGAAATAAATGCTGAAGAAACTCAACAGCTATCTGTACAGTGAAGGCAAAACAACTCCTAGCAAAGAACAAGAAGACTGATAGTCATTAAATATCTACAGTGGGAGATATTCTAGTCCCGGGGTGGTAACAATAGCCCTAAGAAATAGGTAACTTTTTATCTTTCACAGGTGGAAAAATTGAGGCTGTAAGAGGGTGAGCTGCATGCCTGTGTGCTCAGAATAATACACAACGTGGGAGGGATTCCAAGTCAGGCTGATTGTGAGGCCTGGGGAAGCATCTTCTCTCACGGGTCTTTCATTCTACAGCTGCGTATCTGACCTTGTAGTTAAAAATAAACAGACAACAAAAAACAACATCTTTTCCACAGGCTTTCAGAGAAGGCCTGTTCTTCCACATTTTGGAAAGCATCATTTTCAGAGTATTTCCCTATGTTTGTAAACTAAATGTCAGGGAATGAGATTTAAAATAATTACTTTTAGATCATGCATTCTTAGCAGCAGACTGGAGGCCAATGGTACAGATCAATGGGTTTGTAGTCTTAAACTCAGGGGAAAATGCTCGGTCCACATTATCTAGTAATTTGTTGTCTGTTTCAGAATAAAATGGTTATCTTTTCAGCTAAGCTTTCCTAAGAACTAGAAAACTAAACCGATCCTAAACAGTTTAGTGTAGGGGCACCTGGGTGGTTCAGTCAGTTAAATGTCTGACTTCAGCTCAGGTCATGATCTCATGGTTCATGGGTTCGAGCCTTGTAGCATCAGGCTCTGTGCTGACAGCTCAGAGCCTGGAGCCTATTTCAGATTCTGTGTCTCCCTCTCTCTGCCCCACCCTGGCTCATGCTCTGTCTCTCAACAATAAATAAGTGTTAAAAAAAAAAAAAACAGTTTAGTGTAAATTTGTAAGATTATCAGAAATTCAGTTTTGTGGGGTGTCTGGCTGCCTCAGTTAGAAGAACATGCAACTCTTGATCTTGGGATTGTAAATTTGAGCATCATGTTGGGTAGAGATTACTTAAAAATAAAACCTTAAAAAAAAAAGAAAGAAATTCAATTCTGTGTCACAATACTGCAGTGCTGTAATGGATTCTATTAACCTCCATTCAATTTAGCCCCGTCTTCCTTTTCAAAATTATTATTATATTTTTAAAGTTTTATTTATTTACGTAATCTCTATGTCCAACATGGGGCTCAAACTCATGACCCTGAGATCAAGAGTCAGATGATCTCCCAAGTGAGCTATCCAGGTGCTCCTCAAAATTATTTAAAAAAAAAAAATGATTTACTTTTCATTTAATAAGAATTTCAAAGTTAGAAAAAACTACCTCATTTATTTCTTTGTGAAGCTAAAGTAAGAGAAATTATGCACATACATATTAGAAATGCACATACAAATATAAATATGCTGAGTTATACACATCACTGGGGACTTATGGCAACAGGAACTAGGCCTATGAAATGCTAAATTTAGTTATGATGCCTGTACAATCACAGGATCTGTGATTGACTTCAATGCAATATTAATACCACCAGATCCTTTAAAAGGTGTTTGTACTCAGAAAAAAGGGAGAAAAGGAAAAAAAAAGGTGTATCCAGAAAAGATCCAGATAAGTTATATATAATGAAAAATTATCTCCAGTGACATCTGAAATTAGGCTCGTTTTGTTGACTGCTAATTTTTCTTCAGCCTCGTTTTCTTTTTTCTTTTTTTAATACTTTTATTTATTTCTAGGAGAGAGAGACACAGCGTGAGCAGGGGAGGGTCAGAGAGAGGGGAAGTGACAGACTCTGAAACAGGCTCCAGGCTCTGAACTGGCAGTCAGCACAGAGCCCGATGCGGGGCTCGAACCCACGAACCGCGAGATCATGACCTAAGCAAAATTTGGATGCTTAACCGACTAAGCCACCCAGGCGCCCCACTTCAGCCTCATTTTCATATAACAACTAAATCACCTACAAAAAGGTTTTAAAAAAGGGTCCTGTGGTAGCACCCCTAGTCAAAAGTCCTGACGATCAAACATTTTAAATGAGCAGCAGCTCATAAAGAAAGTCTATTCTAATGAGCTAACATAAGATAGCTTCCTTTTGGTTAGGTTACATATAAAGATCTAATCAGACTTGTTTAACACATCCATCCCTAACAAAACCAATGCTACAAATCAGAGAGTAGCAGCCTGCAAAATTGGAATAAGGATGTATAATATAGAGTTGCTTAATTTTCATTAGCCTCTCTCTGTTTAGTCTTTCAGTAGATTTCTTTCTTTAACTAGTTTTTAATTCAGTTGACTGTGCCCAATCTTTACTTATTTTAAACCTGAAATACTGCAGGGTAAGCCACAGATTTGTTCAAAATTAGTTCAAGCCTTCTGAGAAGCACAGAATTTTCTATTTTTCTCTGCAGTACGGTAAGACAACTGGGGCACATAACTAAGCCGGTGTGTAGTTTTTCAAAGTGGGTAAGAGACATGACTCAGATATTGGACTTTGTACTTTCCAATGTGCCATTAACATTTTTAGCTTAGCATCCTTTGTTTCCTAAAAATAAGCAGTCAATGTTGAGCAGAAATGTCAAGAAATCAATAAAAAGTAATTAGGAAGAGTGTTTGGCGTCCTTGAAAAAAAACTCTGAGGGCAGAAAGGGAGGCTTCAGCATAGTGAATAGCTAACATTCTTATGCTTTCTTTCACAATAAAAAGGAAAAGCAATTAAATTAAATTACTTTATTAAAAAAGAACATATAGGTGTCATATGTCACCCGGACCATACTGGGGTTAATGTGGCTGCTTTCCATTATAAAAATCCACAACTGAAAGCCTTCTATACATAAGACTGGATATGCCCAGGTGTGATAATATGCAACAGAGATTAAAACTTCATGTTAACACTTAGTGGCTTCAGCTCACTATTTCTATCATCTCTGAGGAAAGACACTGAGGGAAAGGAAATAACAATTACTGAGTGACTTTCATGTGCCCGGGAAAAACTAAACATGACTTCATAAAGCTCTTGGAAGCATCTGTAAATTCTGGATTACTTCTCCTACTTAGAAAGGAAAATTGAAGACAGAGTAAGGAGTGTGCCAAGGTCTCACAGAGAAAAAAACTGTCCATAAGGTTCAAACTCAGATCTCAAGTCCCTGTACAGGTCTCCAAGACACCATTCAGTACTTTGAGTATTTTACTTATTTATTTTTAAAGGTATTTTGAGTATTTTTAAGTGGTGGTTCTTATTATTTTGAGGGCCACAGATGCCTTTCAATATCTGGGGAATGTTATGGATTTTTGTTTACATGTGAAGATAAAAAAATTGGCATACAATTCTGGGGTTTTGTGGACCCCTCCTCTGAAGCCAATTCATAGCTATTCCATAGATCTCTATTTACGAATTCTTGATATTGGGGCGTCTGGGTGGCTCAGTCAGTTAGGCGTCTTACTCTTGATTTCGGCTCAGGTCATGAAATCAGGGTTGTGAGATCGAGTCCCGCGTCGAGCTCTGCACTGAGTGTGGAACCTCTTTAAGATTCATCCTCTCTTTCTCTCTCTCTCCCCCTCTTTGCCCCTCCCCCACTAACACATGATCACTCTCTTTCTCTCTCTCTCTCTCAAAATAAACATTAAAAAAAATAAAGAATTCCTGATAGGAGGTCTGACTCTACAAGACCTTTAATTTCTATAATTCAGAATATTTAATACCATGATTCCATTAAGAGATGGAATTTCCCTCTATTCATTATTTTTACTTACTTTGTTTCAAAGGCCTTTCTCAATAATCCTTGTTAACCGTATTAGAAACAAATATAAGAACATTTAAAATATCTCCAAAATTATAGCAGGTCACAGTAAGATAAAATAATATAACTTAAGACATGAAATCTTATTTAGGAGGGGTTTTTTTTGGTTATACTGTAAGTATAATAAAGGTGTTTTAACCTTTTGGAGTTTATTACAAATAATGTCACTATGTGGCATTACCCATGATTATGAAATGACTACCTGTGATAATGAAAGAATATTTAATTTAAAAGGTGCCTCCACAGAGTAGATATCAACAGACATCTCTACAAAGAAGACATACAGGTGGCCAAGAGATGTGTGAAAAGATGCTCAATATCATTTATCATCAAGGAAATGCAAATCAAAATCACAAGGAAGTATCACCTCATACCTATAAGAATGGCTAAAATCAAAAACAAGAATAAACAGGTGTTGCTAAGATTGAGGAGAAAGGAGACTCCTCATGCATTGTTGGTGGGAATGCAAACTGGTGTAGTCATTGTGAAAAACAGTATGGAGGTTCCTCCAAAAATGAAAATCAAAATTACCATAGGACCCAGGAATTCCACCGTTGGGTATTAACCCAAAGAATACAAAAACACTAATTTGAAAAGATAAATGGATCCCTATGTTTATTGTAGAATTATTTACAATAGCCAACTTGTGGAAGCAGCCCAAGTGTCCAATGCTCGATAATGGATATAGAAAATGTGGTCTATCACAATGAAATATTACATAGCCATAAGAAAGAATGAAATCTTGCCATTTGCCACAACATGGATGGACCTAGAAAGTACAATGGTAAAGGAAATACATCAGAGAAAGACAAGTATCATATGATTTCACTCTTATGTGGAATTTAAGAAACAAAACAAATAAGAAAAAAAGAGACAGACCAAAAAAACACTCTTAACTACAGAGAACAAACTGGTGGTTACCAGAGGGGAGGAGCCAGGGTGGATGGGTGAGATAGGTGAAGGGTGTCCCTATCACTAATCATGATGAGCACTGACTCCTGTATGAAACTATTGAGTCACTATATTGTATCCTTGAAAGTAACATAACACTCTATGTTCAGTACAGTGAAATTTTTAAAAACTTAAAAAAAATATTGGTGCCTCCCCCCTCAAAGCTTAAAAACACACTTTGTACCTATAATTTTATTTTATTTTATTTTATTATTTTATTTTATTTTATTTTTTTAATTTATTTCTAGGAGAGAGAGAGAGACAGCGTGAACAGGGGAGGGTTAGAGAGAGAGGGAGACACAGACTCTGAAATAGGCTCCAGGCTCTGAGCTGGCAGTCAGCACAGAGCCTGATGCGGGGTTGAACTCATGAACCACGAGATGATGACCCAAGCGAAAGTTGGACGCTTAACCGACTAAGCCACCCAGGTGCCCCTGTACCTATAATTTTAGAAGCTAGTGGTAGGAAGGGGGGCAGAGAGGAAGAGAATCTCCAGTATTTTCCTTTTTACTGAGAGAAAAAAATATTAGTTAAGCATTAGCACAGAACCCTAATGTTCTGAAAAGCAGCTGCAGCAACACTTATTTTAACAAAAATCACATTCTTTCTAAAAGAAGCACAACACAAATACTATGAAACTTGCAGACATATTTTTAATTAATATGTTTGTTTTGAAGTACATACCTTCAAAATATCAGGGGGGTGTACTTAAATCTTTTTCATAATATAATTTTTAATGGAAAATTCAAAGTTGAATTATTTTCATATTTAGTATAGAAATCCAGTGACATAATTCTAAATACTGTTGGCCATGAAATATAAATGTGCATTATTTGCCTGCCCAAAGGTAATGCTTCATCTCACAATCAATTTGATTGAAACTATCTCTGATTAATTTTTTTCCTTCTCTTCTGAATTGCTGTGAAAACTATTTTGAGGAAGCACTTTGCTATATATAATGACTTTTGTTCCTCCCCTCCTTCTCTTAAGCCTATGAAAGAGATTTTAGAAAGAGAACCTGGCTCAGGGCGCCTGAGTGGCTCAGTCGGTTAGGCATCTGACTCTTGGTTTTGCTCGTGGTTCACGGGTTCAAGCCCCACATCAGGTCCCTGCTGTCAGTGAGGAGCCTGCTTGGGGTTCTCTTTCTCTCTCTCTCTCTGCCCCTCCCCTCTGTCTCTCTCTCAAAATGAAATATATAACCTTAAAAAATTAAAAAAAAAACAGAAAGAGAACCTGGCTCTTAAGTTTCTACAATTTTCTTAGCATAGGACGTTATTATTACTTATTTTAGGTACTATTTTGTTACTACTACTACTTACCCATATAAATATAACAATGCATATGTTTATTTTATAGAAATGGAATGACAGGTCTGCTGTATCTAATAATTGGTTATAAATTACTCTCATTAACTGAATTATAAATACCATTTATCAAGTGATGAATAAGCCCTACATTTAAGCATCCAGAAAACCCTTTTCCTTTACGATACATTTCTTTTTATTGTTTTAGAATTTTCAAATATCATTAGAATAAAGGAAAGAATCTGGTTTCACAATAGGAGTTTGTAAACTCGGCAAATGTTGAAATTGTGTTAACTTGGATAGCAATTAAATAACACTTATCTGCAAAGAAACAAAAAGATTCATCTCTAAAGCTTTCTTCTGTTGAAATCCTGTTTTACAGGATTAATTTTGACTATGACTTTAAATGACCAACTGAATCAAATTATACAAGTAAGACTAACATTTGCTGAAATGTTATTGGAGAAACTTCTAAAAGAAAACCACAAATCTTTCCTTACAATTTCAATCTCCAGGTTTCAAGAACTACCACAAAGGAATTTTTTGAATCTTTTTGGGGTTCTGCAATGTTTGTCATAATTAAAGGCTAACATTCCCTACCGAAAACGTTGGTCGAATTTTCCTTAAAATAAATTATTGTCATTTTATAATACTATGATCCTGGAAAATGACATACACAGTCACATCCATACATGCTCACACACTTAAAGATTTTAATTTTCAAGTTTAACTTAAAAAAAGCAGATTGGCCATCAATATGCATAGAAGTCTCTTCCCGGACACTATGCCAAAATGATTCCATTTGATTTGCTCTGTAGCATATCACACAGTGTCTCAGATAAAACAAGACAGTTATATATGTTTTTTTTTTCCTGTTTGTCTACTCATATCCTTACCAGTACATTTATCTAGTGATGAAAAGATAACATATTCAAAAACATGTATGCCTACATATGGATCTATTTATAAATACAGATCATATCTAAGAATCTTTGGCAAAGTTTTCATCTAAGATGAGCTTCTTCTTGACAGTCACAAGCCTTTGGTTTTACTACCCTACTACCGGCTCCGACCCATTAGAGACACAGACTTAGTATGTGTGAAGCTGGTGTAGGTATCCAAACCTTGGTCTGGATCACTTTCATCAGCCTAATTTTTCTCATTTTGCTAAATCATCTCTCCAGAAGAAAGTTCCTCTTGACTTGATTTATGTCCTTCACATCCATGGGTGTTGACTCCACCCCTGTGCCTTAAAATCGGGCCATTCTTCTGTCCTGTCTGGTTCCCATCCCATACATGTTCAGATTCCCAAAAGAAGCTCATTCTTTTTTGTCTTTTCTCTAAAGACTAAACCTTTGGTCTTAAATGATAAACTTTATATTATTGGCTTGGACCACACTCCTGTTTATTTTCCCTGACCCTCAGGCCCCTTCCGCTCTGATCACTTTGATCACTTTGTAAAACCATCTCTCTGACCTAGCCACAGCCCCAAGGCAAGGAGAATGCTAGATGCTGGCCTCTCTACCCCAGGCTCCCATCAGTGTGGGTTACACAAGAAGGGATGAAAATCCTGCCATTTAAGAATCAATAGTCCTTGGGGCGCCTGGGTGGCTTAGTCGGTTAAGCGTCCGACTTTCGCTTAGGTCATGATCTCGCGGTTCGTGGGTTTGAGCTCTGCGTCGGGCTCTGTGCTGACTGCCAGCTCAGAGCCTGGAGCTTGTTTCAGTCTGTGACTCCCTCTCTCTCTGACCCTCCCCTGCTCACGCTGTCTCTCTCTCTCTCTCCTAGAAATAAATAAAACATTAAAAAAAATAAAAAAAAAAAGAATCAATAGTCCTCACTTGTTAAAAGTTAAAAGATAATCTATCAAGGGCAGTTTCCTTCTCTAGGAGGAGGAATACAGTTCAGTTACTAGATCAAGATGCACAAGCTGTCCTGCCCTACCTGAAAGATGACTACTGGATTTAGTGAACAAAAATATAGGAAACCCAAATAAATTTGAATTTCCTATAATGAATCCTTTTAAGTGTAAGTATGCCCTATGCACTATTTGGGACCTATTTTAATAAATTATGCACTGTTTATCAGAAGCTAAACTTTAATTGGGCATCCTATAATTTATCAATATAGGATATTTTATGATATTTATCAATATATGAATTTTCTGATACTTTAATTTTTCTTTAACAGAGAGGATGTACAATCACACACACACACACACACACACACACACACACACACACACACACACACACACACACACAGTCATAAAAACAAACCATGAAGCTGTATTCCTTTTTCATTCAGTCCTAAACCTGGTTTTATACAACTGGCAAAAAGATGGCAACTATACTACTATATTGTTGTTGCACCGTAGGATTTCCACTCCATTTCTGTTGTGATAGAACCAAAAAAGGTAGGGGAAACTTTCAGATTAAAACTTTAAGCTAACAAAATCGACCCCCCCCTCCTCTCCCACACTCCCTTACCTCCTTCCTCTCACCAATAGTCTCAAGATTCAAGTCCAAAGGCAACAATAATTTAGGAGTTAATAAAATTACCAACAGAAGGGTTTGCTTCTGAGCTCGACGCAGTCCAGGAAGCTGGGTTAGGTACTGCACAAAATCTTAGAGTCAGGTTTTCAACGATATTCCAGGTCTACAGGTCTCACTACACCATGGAGGTGAAAGCACATCTGGTGTCCCTGAAGTAGGCGGAATTTGCAACAGAGCTGCTCTGTTCTCAGCACAAACACCGTAGCATAGATGACAGTGCATGCGGGTTAAAGGGGAGAAGGTGAAGAGATGCATGGGTAGCTTTCAACTTCTAAGCTACTAATTCTCCTAGCAGGCTCCCTGAAGTGGAGGCCCAGAAGAAGATGGTAGAACACCCCTTTTTCACTTAGCCACATGCATGCCACTGAGTCATAATAAGAAATATCTTGACAGAACAGAGTAGAAAGAACATTGGAAAAATGGAACTTCTTCAGTGTACAGAAATCTGCTTGGTTAAGAGGCTCAATTTTACCATGCTGGAGAGGTAGATGACATTGGTGTTTGTTGCAGAAGAATCTTTAGAAAGGGTATTAGTCTTCAAATATATCCAAGTTGCATGTATGGAATGTTTACATATTTAAGGGGGCAGAGACTGGGTGCTACAGGAACAGCAATTTTCAACTGAATATATGAAAAAAAATCAGTGGAGCTAAATAATGATAAAATGGGTAAGCTTTGGTAGGCCCATTTTCTTGGGTCTGAAGAAAGCACAGACCAGTTGAGAATTGGGATTCATTGCAATGGGCGTAGAACTAGTGTTGGAACCATTCAAGATTTCTTCCAACTTGAGGCTCTACGATATGAAGGAGAGAATTAAACAATATTTTGGTGATGCTGGTGGTTTGGATTAAACTCAACAATTTTCATATTTAAGCAAGATCTGACAAGATTTCACAGCCCACAAAGTGATACGTATTAATCTTAATCTCAGGTATCCTGGTTCTAATTCATCAATTTGTAACAGGTGCACACCGAGGCAGGAAATAACGAGTAGATCAAGAAGGAGATCCCATTACAAAGTGGAAAAATACCTAAAGTTCTTTACATATTTTCACTTCTATAAATCTCTAAAGCAAAAAATTTGCTGTTCTAGCAGTTTTTGGCAAGTGTAGCAGAAACTAGTTGAAATATGTGATCACTTATCACACATTGACTGCTATTCCTAAAAGCGATACTTAATTAAATTAAAAAACTTCATTTGGCTCTCAAAGAATATTTTTGTGTTCACATTTTAAGATATATTTAACAGCAGAAACAACACTACATTTTATTAGGGCAAGCCAATATTTTCAATGGTCATAAAAAGCATATCCCAATGATCACAAATCTAGAATGGCAGGCATTAATGCATCTCTGTCCCCACAGATTACTGATTTCATTGACGAGACTTCCTATAGCTTTTATTGGCCATCAGTAGATGAAGAGGGGATGAGGGTGACTAAATACCGCAGGACCAATAAAACCTGCCTATAAATGATAAACGTGAGCTTGTCTGTGCTATGACATGAGGAGCGCTGTGTTTCAGTGATGTTTTTCAGGCAGAAATACTTGAACGTGTTCCGCTAATTTTTTAACAGCAGTGGCAAAATAGAACAGGAAATAGTCAGATTTATTGTATGGAAAGAAATGCAGGCAACATTTATGCATTGTAGTCAGATCTAAACTGCTTTGAGCCTTGGGAAATAAAATCTCGCCTTCTAATACAGATGTTGAACCACCCCTTTTGTGTGATTGCTCTGCGGCTGTCTCATCATAAAATATGAGACTACTTGTTTCTAACATTGTAAACGTGACATACAGATGACTCTTCCAGTCCATTGTACAAAAATTCTTTCATTGTGTCTCCTGCAAAGCTACTTATACAACTTAGTAAACCTTTAGAAGATAAACCTTATAGTATCACTGATCCTCAAATGAAGATATTGAGATTATAAACAGACTCTTGAAAAAAGAAATGATCATTTTGAAGATTCACTTCTCAACTCATTTAATCCAGCTTTAAAAAATCACTATGAAAATTCACCAGTCACACTTTTTATTTACTATGCCCCCCACCCTCCACCTTTATGGCCTCCCCAGAAGGGTAATGGGAGATGGAGAATGAGGAGAAAAAAAGATGAGAAAAACATTCTTTTCAAGTGCACCTTGCATATATCATCCCTCTGCTAAGAGGGCTGGTGGGCAACTGGCAATTTGTTAAATTAACTCATTTCCTCTGAATCATTCTTTGTTACTGAAGGGCCAAAGCTCTGTTCTATAAAGAGCCATTAGTTTATAAGTGCTTGTTCAGCATATTCTATTTTCGCTGATGGTATCTGAAATTAACCAGTGTACTACAATCAGCACATGCACAGGAGTCACATGGGTGAGGACGATAAAACCATCCTTACCAGAAGTCGCTGCTGTAAGGGCCTAGCATGTCCCTAGAGAAGGTGTCACTTCTTGAAATGTGCTGAATGTGTTATAACACTACCTCAATGAAAATAATGGGTATTTAGCCATTAAGGGTCTTTAAAGACCCCAAATGAAAGAACAGAGCACACACCTTAAATTGCGTGAATACCTTTATTCCAAATATTTAGCAAAATTTCCTGTGTTGGTCCCAATTTTTTAAAACAGCTTGACTTTTACTGTTTTTTTTTTTCAAAGCCATGTTTTATGTAAAAGAACAGATTTTCATTTCTATATTTTCCTTCTGGTGAACAGACTGACCAGCAGAAAATAAATTATAAATCTTCACCCATCAATTTACCAAAAGAAAAAAATGCATTTGGAACAGTTTCCAACTTAAGAGTCCCTATCAGTCCCCAAAGTCCTGAAAGAAACTATTTTTGAAGAAAAACAGGTAGAAGAGAAAGTAGTAGAATACAGTCATTTCTGTCTAAGTCATAAATTTTGTTTCTCTGTGTTTATGTGGTAGGAAAAATTCTTTTTCTTATTCCAAGTATCATTACTACTTCACAAAGAACTGATATTCAGCTGATGAAAAATTCAGAGTTTTCTTCCACTTCATGTCCCTTCCCATTTTTTCTTCTGAGATTAGTATCAGACATACAATGAAGAATAGTAAGCCAAAAAGTTGACTTTGCATGTGCCTTCAGAAGAACTTTTTTTTTTTTTAAATGACCTATGATTACTGGGGAGGAAACAGACTAATTTTATTTGATCTTATTATTGATTTTCAGACTTCTGATTTGATGTCTCAGATCCCACTAGAAAGGTCTAGGAATCATAACAATTCTATAACTTTGCACATAAGTTACAAATAAAGCATTACGTCCCACACCAAGTATTTGTGAAAATGATAAACATTTAAGAAATCTTAAATGGAACAGTTCTACAATATCATGAGACAAAAAAGTTCAAAGTGTTAGATCATTTGGGAAGTCAAACAGATGAAAGGATGTTTCAAAACTAATAGCATTCATTTATTACAATATTCAGCCCTGCTCTAAAATAACTGAGGAAATGAGAAAACCTGAAGACTCCAAAGGGGTCAGGGCAATTCCCTCCCTGCTTTGTATGGTCCTGTTCAGGCTCCAATTGGCTCAGAGCCCTCCAAGGGCTTCTGGGCCAGACAAGAAGGCTAAAGAGATAGGGAATGTTTCAAGACATTATCTCTATCCTTTGAGATACATACCATGACTTAGGAAAGTTAAAATATAAAAATATTTCTGTAAACAAGTAGAAAATATAATTAAATACTATCCAGTTATCGATTTATTTAAGGTAAATCATCAAAATCAAGCAAGATTGCACTTTATTTTTTTTCTTAAATGTTAATTTATTTCGAGAGAGAGCACTCACATGCAAACAGGGTAGGGACAGAGAGAGCAGGAGAGAGAGAATTCCAAGCAGGCTCTGTGCTGTCAGTACAGACCCAGACGCAAGGCTCAAACTCATGAATGGTGAGATCATGACCGAGCTGCAATCAAGAGTCGGATGATTAACTGACTGAGCCACCCAAGCACCCGCAAAATTGTACTTTTGAGTACATTTAGTAATTTTTATGCTTGCTTGAATTATTGTTGAAAAACCCAGCCATTAGAGAGAAGGGAAAGATTTAAAGGACAAAAGTAGGCCTGAGCAAATTAAAATAGTCTAAGCAACCCTGTAATTTGCCTCCTTTTCTTGGTTCCTCCTTTCCTCAAGTTCCAAGATCTGGCTGGTAATTTTGCAAGTAAAAATTCACAGTAACTCATAATTTTCATGAATCCATCCTCCTTTGAAAGTTCATCTCTACCAACACGAATGCCCGAACACAGGCTGCCATTTGTTTGAATAGGGTCACTTGATTTTAAAATGTGTGTGAATACAGGTGTGACCAGTAGGCACATTTGAACTTGCAGATGTGCACACATTTTCTCATAAGCTTCCTGAGAGCAGTTCGTGACAGGGATGAACTAGAATCGGTTTTTAGATGCAGGTAGTCTCTGATCAATGTCTTAAAGACAGCACTTGGGGCATATTTTCCTTAAACAGCCATTTCTTCTTGGCTTTTTGTTGTTACAAGTTACTCTTATTCCTACCACAGGAAAAATAATTCAAAGGTTTTCTATTTTTGATATTAGGTGTGCAAGCTGTCTCACAGATAAGAAATCACTCTTACCAATGAGTCAGCCTAGGAACACAGTTGATTTCTGGGCAAAGAGGAAATACAATTCTCAGCACTTTGACTTAGTTTGTGATGACATCTCAAGGAAATGTCACTTCTGTGATCTCATGATCTCGGGATCCCATGTCAGTTTATAGACTTGTAAAATTCACTTGGGAGAGTTTCAATTCAAGTGGGTCCCTACTCTCTCAGGCATACCATTTATATGTTCTATTTGTTCAAGCAAACAAATGTAGCAAGGTTAGAATACCTTACATCCTTCAGCGAGCAAAGGGCAGGGAAAAATAGAGAAATAAGCCAGAAAAGAGCAACTGATAAATTACCTATGATTTTTTTGTCAAATTTTTTGGTCATGGTTACCACAGGGAATCATCTTTTAGTTAAACAAATGTTCTTTAGTTGACAGTTTTAGTTAAGTTTGAGAAATGAGGGATTTAGTGAGATGTAAAACCCTTTGAAAAATTCAAAATTACTCAACTTGAAGACCAAAAGAATTAATATTTTTAAATCACGTTGGTGATTTGAATTGTCATTTTTCCGAGAGACCGAGGTTAGGTTTTTTGCATGAAAACTGGCTAATTACTGACAAGTTATCATTCCTGGCATTCTTGCTTCCTATTCTAAACACAGGGAATGAATCTCACAATACTGATGTATGAAAAAAAAATCTGAATTCTTAAAAGGAAGTGAGGTCTGACTTAGCGGAAAGTCCAAAGTTTAGATTTTCTCAAAAGATATTGGATTGTGAGTAGGGGTGCCTGGTGAGCTTAGCTGGTTGAGTATGCAACTGTGGGGTTGTTCACGTTGGGCATACAGCTTGCTTTGAAAAATTAAATTAAATTGAAAAAAAGATATTGGATCATCCATACACACACACAGTGAGCACAATTAAGCCAATCCTTCCTGGGCACCTGAGTTAGGTGTCCAACTTCGGCTCAGGTCATGATCTCATGGTCCGTAGGTTTGAGCCCCGCGTTGGGCTCTGTGCTGGCAGCTCGGAGCCTGGAGCCTGCTTTGAATCCTGTGTCTCTCTCTCTTTGCCCCTCCCCAGCTCACACTCTGTCTCTCTCTCAGAAATAAAATAAAACATTAAAAAAAAAATTAAACCAGTGCCTCCTAATCTTTCATGTACATCTTGGAAAACAGAGAAGATTAGTATAGGATCACAAATGTTACAAAACTCAGGGTGCTCTGAGAACACGAATGGGGACCTGATTTCATGTGCAGAGCTGAAAAGGCTTCTCACGGGGGTGGAATCTGACGGACAAGTTAAGTAAGTAAGCAAAGGGCCAGGGGTGGGGTGGAAGGTGGGAGGTGGGAGTTGGGTCGATGGGCTTTAGATTTTCAGATGAGAGGACTGGTTTGAAGATCCACAAACAGGAAGGGGCACAGCCATCTCTAAGTGAATACAGGGCAGTGTGGCAAGGGTCTTCCAGGCAGGCATGGGCTGAAGGAGAAGACAGGGTAAGAACATGCAGACTCCCACATGAGCATGGTGTCTATTATTTTAAAATGTGTGCAGTCTTGCTGTGATGAGCACTGGGTGCTGTGGGAAGTGCTGAATCACTGAACTGTACACCGGAAACTACTATTATACTGCATGTTAACTAACTGGAACTTAAATAAAAACTTATAAAAATAAAACGTGTGTGTGTACAATTACTTACATAAACTGCATGTTCCTTTTGTACTCTTAGATCCCTTATCAAGTAACTTATCACCCTCTGTTCCCAGAGCTATACTTTAACTCAGTTCTTTTAGCTGACACGCAGGATTACTCCAGTGTGCCAATTAGTAGAATAAAGCTTTACAGCAGTTGCGGCGAGAAGGAAGTAGTTGTTAAAAAATGAAAAAGGGGTGCAGATTTTTAAAAAGGTAATTCTGATCTATGTTCTATTAATGTGATTATATACAGTTCAGATAACAGGTTTAGACACTAGTGAGAAGGCAATTAATTTATTTCTTTAACAGAACTTATCCTTCACCTACCTAGATAATTTGACTTTCTGTTCATGTCCATTTTGAGTTAGGTAGAAGTATCTGTGTCAGTTCTTTCATTTCATTCAAAGTATTGCCAAAATGATTTTATCAGTTGTACATATTGACATATTTCATTGTTTATGACTTCATTTCATTAAAAATGAAAAGAATTCTAATAATTTAAACATACCTATGCATGTGAAGTCAATTGTTTGGAATTCCTAACATTTTTAACAGCTACAAACACAAAAGACAGATGCAGCATTTTAATCAGAACACCTGCTTCCAAAATGACTTGGCTGGGAGGAGTGGAGAAGAGGATATGAGGAGGGACTGCTGATGGCGAGGAGATTTGTCTTGGGGCGATGAAATATTCTGGGACTAGACAGTGGTGATGGGCTGCACAACTCTGTAAAATAAAACTAAATGTATTGAATTGTAAAGAGGTGATTTTTATGACAATGTGACATATCACAATAAGTCGTTGGTAAAAAAATGTTTTTTCAATAGCTTGAATGATTAAATCCTTAGAAGAGGCTTATGCATTTGAGTATTTTCTTAAATACTTCTTTGTCCTGTAGATAACCCAAACGCAGAGAGTACCGAGCAAAGACTTACATATTGACATGAGAGCAAAAGTTGAACCATTATTAATATTAGCATGTTTTTGGAGAAATGATGGTTCCAGATTTTTTTTTAAAAAGGCAAGGAATTCTGAAAGATTAATCCCAAAAGCTACACTAATCGCATTTAGACAGTGGCGTTAAAAAAAATACAACAGAAAAATTTGTTCTTTTACAAAGTCATCTTATCATTAGTTTTTTGAGTCTTGGTATTAAATTATATCTATATTTGACCAAGTTCAAAGATGGTTCATATAACTGGACAACTATCACATAACTCTATTCCATTACAGGTTCTATTCTGACTCCTCTAGGAAAGCAGATTTCATCCCTTACAACTGCATTAATCACTAACCCAGGCAAGCTGTTGAACTAATCAGAATCTGGGTCTGACAACTGTTCCAATTTACTGATTCCGTTTTGTGCTACAACGGGCATGGCAACCCCCTCAATCACTGTCAACTACAGAATAGGAGGAAGGAGACAACTTTCATTTTTAATTATTATTTCATTAAAGGCAAAGTTACATTTTATCCAGGCAAAATTACTAGAGTTTCAAACCAATTAACCATACGATAAATGCACTCGTATGAAGTAGGAATCCAAATATAACTACAAAGGAATGAAACGGAAAGAATATGGATCACTTATTTAAGACACTGAAATATACCTGGCCAAATAACTGTGGGTTAGCTTTAGGGTCTTTATCACCGGAAGCATTTATAATGGCTGTTGTTGAACTATTTTCCAGGAAGGCTAGTGCCTTATTTGTGAATCGATGAGGCAGATACTGTATTTCCTTGGTCTAATGAAGTCCTGTCTGAAGGTGGTGGTTAGACTCAATGCCCTCTAGGAATCATTCCTAGTCCCAAGATTTTAATATTATATAAAAAGTCAAATCCAAGTATCAGTTACATGAGTTGTTGTTTTTAAATCACCTCACCTCCATGTCCAAACAAGACAGACTAGAGGTTCTCTGGGTTGAGCTTTGGTAGAGTGCAGTGAGCCACAGAGGACGCCACAGAGGACTCAAGCCAATCCCCTCGCCAAGGCCATCCTGAGTTGTGCTGAAGTGGAGACCTTTGCTTCCTTACCCGGGTTTCCAGCTGGCCTCCAAGGCCTTTACTTTGTCATTACCACTTGTTATGAGCTCAGGGCTCTTTTATGGGCCCTTATTTCGGAAGACTTTCTACCATCTGGGTTTTCTCTCCAGCGCAATCAGAGATGGATATGGCTGCCACTTGAACACCTTAGAGGTGTGCTTATGGCTTATAATGCCCTTGCTGGCATGTGGGCACATTGCCATGCGGCTCCCTGACAGCTAGAAAATCCTGTCAGCCCTCATAACTCTCCTGTAATGAACCTTTCCTACAGCTGAATCACCGATATGTATTTCTTGATGTTGTACTCCTTCTATGCTTCTTCCATTTTCCAGCTGTTTCTTGACTGCTATATAAAAAAAGCAGTTTTATTCTCTGCGCTTTACTTATGTTTACTCTATGAAAACTGCTGTTACCTCTTCGGTGCATTGATGCCTAATGGATTGCTCCATATTGTTCTGGGAAATCATTGATAGCACTGAAATTTGTTTTTCTGATTCTTAATAAGCCTAAGCCGTAATTCAGATGCTATAAAAAGTTAAGAGAGCCACACTTCTCTGATTTATGAAAATCATATCAGCTTTTGAAATTTATTTTTGTAATACAGTTTTACTCTGATTGCCATGTCTCTTGATTGGTCTCCTAGTGCTATATACTAGCTCTTTCCAGTTCATACAGATATAGGCTGGAGATAGGTATCTTTTCAGCTCTAAATTTAATCCCCCCACCCTCTCTCTCGGGGAGTCATGTAACTGAGTTTATTCCAGAGAACCACATCAGCCCAAGGAAAGAGTTTTGACACTTGAAGGTAGTTCAACACCATCATATCAGCCAATAAGAAAAAAATCTTTTTCAGGTTCTTACATATAGAACAAAGAGGGAAGTACTTGGCACAAAGCAAGCCTGATTTGCTCAAGCCAAAAATAAACAGTTAACTTCAGATATGATGGAGGAAACATTTAATTAAATTGAGAATATCTCTGAATTTTTCATGATGAAAATTATAAGCATGGAGAAACAAAGGGTTGACTGGTCCAGGACCATGTCATCTGGAGTCCCGAGAAATTCTTCAACAGAACAGACTGTCTCAAGCTCAGCCTGCGTGGTACTACTTCAATTTTTCTCAATTCACTTCTATGACAAACTTGTTCTTTCAGCGCTAATGTTCAATGGAACAATGAAGTCAATTCTACAGATGGAATTGTAGGCAACATCCACCCTATCCGACAGTTTATAGAACTTCCACCTTATTAACCTACATCAAGTATGCAACTCAGACACATGAAACAATATTTAAAGATTAATTACATTGCATGTTGAGGTTCTTGGGAAAGAATCATGAGCCTTTACTACCCCCACCTTCAATGGATTTGTGTAAAGTTTGAAAAACCAAACATGGGTAAAAGCAGGAAGCATTTTGAGGTCGCTTCATATAATCAATATTTCTGACAGGCTGATAAGTTTCAAGGATCTCGTGTTCTCCAGCCTGTGGAGCAGCCCAGAGGTTACTGTTGATGGACGAACTGAAGTGTCAATGAAAGACAACTTAAGAAATTGAGGAGGGCTTTCAACTCAAGAGCACTGTGCTCTTTTTTCCACTAAGGAAAAAGAAATGTAGATTTCTTCCTCTCTAAGGTAATTAAGGAACTTTGAAAGTGAAGAGGATCATGACACTATCTAATGTGATCCAACTCTTGGGAAAGCTTTTCTAAGACATGAGTAGTCTTTTCATCTTCCCTGTCTCCCCAAGACTGCAAATACTGATGGCAAGAGTTCCATTCTTTCCCATCACAGTTCAGTGACATACAGTTCTGTCTACAAAACAAAACAAATGGAAAAACATCTTCATTTCCACCTGGGGCCGGGGTGCAGAGGGGAAAGACAGAAATGGAAAGCTGGCAAACAGTCTTGGAAAGGAGGCTAAGGCATTCTTTGGGGTCAAAATCATCTAATTTTGTGGTCACTTTCGACTAGTCGGACTGATTTTTAGCATCCAGACACTGGCTTACAATACTGTTGGACATTCCTTTGCTTCACTCCTGGGGTTGTTCTGAGTTGTTCGATCATATCCTTATTTGGATATTGTTCTTTGATAATGAGGGGATACATAATATCTTGCCTCCTCCAATTATTTAAATGTTCCCACTTGCAAGCATCTGATTTTGAATAGATGGCACTTAATAGTATTAACAAAAAGGAGTGGTGCTTTTGATCACGTTCAAGAATCTAGAGACCCACACGTGCCATGCCCAACATGTGTGAACACCCAATGTCAAAGTGAACATCTAATCACTCAACTTCAAATTTCCACAATTCTGCTTATCAATCCCACAGGGAACATTCTGCCTATAACCAATTCTTTCCTGCCTGCTCTGTGATGTTTCTCGTCTCCAGGTACAGAAGGTGCCATTATTTTGCCTTTTGTTCATTTCTGTGCTTCCCCATAGAACTGTGATAACGATACATGGATATTCCCCAGTTTTGTTTACCAACCCTTGAGTTCACAACCTGGCTGGTAGATTTTAGAATTTCGAGATTCACTGCTAGGCTAAAACATCACCTGTTCTCCCCTGTTGTATCACCAGTAGTTGCTAAGCACCCGACTATCAGGCAGTGCTCCAGGCCCCACTCAGAGTTGGCTTAAAGCAAAGAGGGCTGGGCCAGTACATACTGAGAGACCTGGGTTTTAGCTCTGGTTGACTGTGCTATGGGATCTCAGGCAAATCATGTATTCCGTCTAGGCTTTCAGGTCCTCATCTGTCACATGAATACTGGATATACCCCAAAGCTCTTTTCATTTCACCACATGGGCACTGAGGAATTGCAGTCTGAGGAAACATGATTAGCATCGGGGGCTGTGTGTGAGTACATTCTCTCTCTCTCTCTCTCTCTCTCTCCCACACGTGCACACACCCATGCATTCCACTTGATTTGCAGGATGACTTCTCAGAGACATGACCTAATTTCATTTAGGCTCAGCATCTTGTCAGTGTGGGTCTTCATAGTTTCTTGATACAATTAAAATATGGAATCTGAGATCGGAGCTCAGACTTTATTATTATTAGTCATGCTCAAAAGAACAAAATAAGGAACTGATCTAGTGCAACGATGGGTCAGCAGGAAAGAAACACAATCAAAAGAGTACTTTAAAAGATGAAGCACCTCATGAGACTAAATATTAGGAATACTACAGTCTCAGAAATGTCAGAATAGTTACATATCGAAGACTCTTGAAAAGAAAACACACTTACATTGAAACACTCATCTGTGGGAAATGAAGAAAAAAGCCAACAAAAAAACCCCACAACAGACCTAAGAATATTGGCAAAGTCTTAGGATGAACATCTGCAATCTAGAATCTCAAATTATGATAATAATTGATGCTAGCAAGTGTTGGATATAATTTGGGACATATAGCTTGAAAATGTGAGTTTTGACCGCATAGATTCTGGGGGCGAAAGGCAGAATGGAAGATGAAATTACAACCCTCAGAACCTTAGTGAAAGGCTCTATCTAGTAGAATGTGCATGATGCATAACCGCTAAGAGAACACAGATGACGCCACAAACTTGCTCCTTAGGCCAGATGGGAAGAAACAAAAGACAAGGGGAAAAGAGACAAGCATGAGGTATGCATCATTATGTACAATTTTTCAAAAATGAATCAGAGGAAAGGGGTCTGTTCATTCTTCAAAATGAAAGTGGAGAGTCGAGGCAGCTAAGTTTTCTTCTACGTACTTTTAACAAATATCAGGTTATGTGCAATGGAAACCAAAGCCTTTCTCATCCAAGGGAGCAACTCTCCCCATTTCACAATGGCCCTCCAGATTCTGGTGGTATAGTATCAAATAGAACAGAACAAACAAAGTAATGTGTACATTAAACTGCATTTTCACCAAGGAGAATCTGCATTTTGCAGTTATTTTATGCCCAGCACCTTGTATCTAATGACTTCTAAACTAGACGCTGCTGGCTGGAAAGGAAAAGTATGCCATGCTAATTTTTTTTCTTCTTCTGCTTGCAACGCCAGGGCCTGCCACTTTAGGAATGTGAATTCTTTGATAACTAAAGCATTCACTTTAAAACTGATGCCCCATAGAGAAGACAAGTTAGGCTATGCTTGAAGCCATTACCTTTTTGCAGAATGTAGCCTTGTTCTCTCTTTTAAGATTATATGTTCATGCAAACAGCAGCCCCACCCCAGTATCTTCCTTAAGAAAAAGCATGACATCTTGGGACTTCACAGTAAATTAAGATAGCCTCCCCTAGAAGCATCTGGTCATAGGGCTCTCTTCCACAAAGACCGTGATAATTTGCTCGTGTTTTAAAACGCTGATGTGGGGTGATATCTTCCTTCCAGGTATGCAACTGGACTTGGACATGTTGGTGAAATGGCCCACGACAGAGAAATTCCATACATGGTGACTTGGGGAGTGGGAATAGGGAAAATGTGCTTGTCTTACCTCCTGCCTAGGATCAGTCCTTTGTCCCATTCACTGGGCAGAGTTCCTTAAAAGGGGCCACACTGGGGCACCTGGGTGGCTCAGTTGGTTAAGCGTCTTACTTTGGCTTAGGTCATGATCTCACAGCTTGTGAGTTTGAGCCCTATGTCGGGTTCTGTGCTGACAGCTCAGAGTCTGGAGCTTTCTTTGGATTCTGTGTCTCCCTCTCTCTCTCTGCCTCTCCCTTGCTCGCACTCTGTTTCTTCCTCTCTCAAAAAGAAATACACATTAAAAAAAAAATAAATAAAAAGAGGCCACATTAACTTTCAACACTGGGCTGTGACTCAGGTTTATTAGCAAATGCTATTCAGTCCCTTCCAGGTGGACCCTGTTTTCGTTATTTTTCTGCAACTTGAAATAGAAAGAGTGATGGCGCCCAAAGTCATCAAAAGGCAAATGTTGTTCACTGCCCATGCAAATCTTAAGCCAACTTAACATATGGATATTTTTGTGACCCGCTTTTGAATATAGGTGAGCCTAATTTTTCCAGGAAGCTTTCATTACACCATTTTTCTTCCTTAGAAGGGGACTTTCATTCTCTAGCCCAGCCTTGTGGTGCCAAAGCCCAGCTGGACTCTAGGGATGCAGACACAGACTGAGCTTGTCACAGTAGTGCCAGCCAAAGACGCTACACGACAGAAAATCGTGTGCTGCTGGACAAATTGACTTTGCTAAGAGGCTGAATGAAACTGACTCACTCATGATCCATTAGGCAACTGGCTGGCATCCAGCAGGCTAGAAAATAACTGCACAGAATAAATCTTAGTGTCTGTTGCCGGCAGCCAATGGTACTAAATTCTCACAGTGTGTGTATGTAAGAGGGAGTGTTGACCCTCTCCTGAGAACATCTTAAAAAAAATTACCTGATTAAATGTGAAATATACATAAAGTCATTTATGCATATTAGAGTGGGGTTTGGACCCAAATTAAGCTATGGAAATAAAGTAGGAAGAAGAGACCTCAAAGGTTTACTGATTTGCCTGTCACTAATTAGAATAGTGCTAAGTATACAATGGGTGCTCAATAAAGACAGTCACTGCTAGCTATGAAGATGACGATGTGATAAAATCAGTATCATTTTTTTCTTCAGGGAGAACAGGATAGATAGATCGATAGATAGATGATAGATAGATATAATTTGCTTTTAATTATCAAGGCAGAAGGCTGCCTAACCATTAATATAAAAAAAGCTCAAAGAAGGTACCACTAAAGTCTCTCTTTACACTAGAGTTGAATGCAACTCTCTAATCAGTAGAAAAAAACACAAATTTATAAGTGAGTTACACCAGCAATTCCTACAACTTCTTTGCTATTCTTCCTATACTTAACTTTTGCAGAATCTTGCCACTTAAAAAGTTATGTTTTTCCAAAGTTTTGATCAATTAACACAAAAGTACATAAACACTCTTTAAGAGCAGCCTCACATGTCACAATAATACCTTAATTCACCAGGACAGAAAGAAATCGGTGTTGCACCTGGGATTCTCCTTTCTTCAGGCCATCTGCAAGTTCTATTCCTTGACAGTGTGTCCAGTGCGAGTTGGAACAATCATGTCCGGGGCAAACAGGTATGTTTTGGGGGATGTTATCAGCAGAGGAAATGGCATGGAGCACAGGGCTACATGTTATGATGAAGAGAACATGCATTTCACCTTTTAACTTACATGAAAATGAAAACAGCCTTTTCCTGGGGGAGAGAGGGATTTATTACACTCAATGAATGGCTAACACGCACAGAGACAGAGTTTGGGAACGCAGCAACAGAACCCCTAGATTTCTATGTAACTTTCATAAGGATATCCCCCTTGAATAGCATTCAGATACTCCTACTAGGAATAGAAGATAAAATAAAATCACACAGATTCCTCATTCTTTAGGGATGGCCACGTCGGCCTAAATATCAAGATCTGTGATTAAGAGTCAGTCTGTTCAAGGTTACTGTTGACATTCAAAAAGAAAAAAAGGTCATTGTATGTCCTTCTCTGCTTTCTTGATATGCCCGAGTTCATTTCCATCAGGAGGTCTATAGGTGCTGATTTTAATTCTTTGGAGCCCTGGGTCTTTACACACTACAACTATTACAGCACTTCAGAGTCTAAAGACAATCTAACAGGGCCTAAAATGTTGAGTTAAGTGTCCCACAGTAATGCCACATACATTCCTGGGAATGCAGCAAGAACACCTGGCAAAAGTGACATCTGGATCTCTACTGTCCTCACTGCATCCATGGCCAGGTGAGGCGGGTATATTAAAAGCCCGTCTGGTTGGTGTAGAGCACACGTTTTCATACAGGGCCGTGTGGGTGACAGGCTGTTGCAGAATGTGAGTGAAACACGGGGCCAACGGGATTATGGGGTCACAGAGTCCCAAAGTTATTTCTTTTTCTCTTTCTTAATGTTTTATTTATTTCTGAAAGAGAGAGAGAGACAGCGTGAGCAGGGGACGGTCAGACAGAGAGGGAGACACAGAATTTGAAGCAGGCTCCAGGCTCTGAGCTAGCCATCAGCACAGAGCCTGACACGGGGCTCGAACCCACGAACCGTGAGATCATGACCTGAGCCAAAGTCAGACACTTAACTGATTGAGCCACCCAGGCGCCCCATCAAAGTTATTTCAACAAAAGGAAATTAGACTTTCTTGTTTTAAAACAAAACAAGAGGATTTCACTTGGAGAAAACAGGGATGCAGATGCTTTAGAATTTTTGAAAAGTATTCGGGTCTAAGCCAGCAGTGAGTACCTAACTCTACTAGAGCCTAACTCCTTCTGGGATCTCAAAGTTGAGGGTGCCTCAAAGTTTGGCTCAGGAAGGACACAGACATCTCAGACTACTTTCCCTAAGACAGACCTAAGGTCCTAGGTAGACCCAGAGCTAGATCAGCTTCCTATTGGTTCCTCTCTCCTAGGCGAGGCCACATAATGATATAATTCAAGTTACTAAGATGAGAACAGAAGCCAAAACATTTCCAGGGGCAAGAGGCAGGACTAAGTCTAAGTAGGCTACTATCATGATGTGTATGTGAAATCCCACACTCCCTGGAGTTTGATACTCACGACCATGAGTTGTATTAAAAATTATGGAAAAAGATGCAAATCAGTGAATAAGATAATGAAATGAAAATATGGAGGTAACATTACTACATCATTTCTTTGTTAATAGTACATAAATGAAAATGCTTTCACTACTAAAACACAAAGCTATTAAAACACACACACACACACACACGCACGCACACGCACACACACAATTCCAGGTACCCTGGCACACTGCAAAACTACAAAAGGCAAACTTCATCAGGGGAAAAACAGAAACAGCCACAAGAGCAGATTAGTCACCGCTGCCATTTTCTAAGTTTCCTTCTAGAAGCAGTCTTTGCTCGTTTTTTGTGCTACTTGCAAATATTAGCAAAGGAATGTAATTTTTATCATGTCGCATTTATGGAGAAATAATACATAGTCCGTGAACTCCTCTCTTTTTTTGCTGTTGTTGGTTTTCTTGCCATTGCTATAATCCTAGTTTCATCCATAACCTGCCAAGCGCCCGAGTCCATGTTAGTGAAGCAGATATTACGAGAACCCGCAAAGTGCAAGATCTTTTCCTAAAAATTGTTTCAAATTCTACTATTCGATCACAGAAACTCCAACTATACAAATAATAGGCTCGCTTTTTCTTGGACAGCTCTACAGTTGGCCGGATGGTTGCTTTTTCAGTCCTATCAAACCCTTTGGGTATTCGAGATACTATCTTGCTTTTCTTGGCTGCAGCGCTTGCTCTTGGAAAACATCTGGACTACAAGGCACATGTTGTGTTTAAGATTATGGTGTGACGACCCCAGGAGGCTGACTAGAGCCTAGACAATACAAGAACAAATGTGATGCCGAGTAATTCAACCTTTCAAATGCCTAATAGATGAGCCAGCCACAAGCCGCGGTCAGGAATAGAATAAAAACAGGAACAAGAATGCGCAGAGAATCAAACTGGCCCAACAGTGGGGAGAATATTTATTTATCTTTATTAATTAGCCACCTAAAGCAGCAACTGTTTTAATAACTTCATAGGTAAGTGAAATCATTGTTGAAAAGTTGTCACTCTTCATTACATGGGGTCTTCTGGGGCTTGGAAAAAGATTTTCTGGGAGCTTTACCAGGGAGTGAAATTCCTTGCCTATATAGAATCGGCATTCATTCATAGTTCAGCAAACATTTTTTGCGCATGCACTGCACAGAGGGTCAGGACTGGGCAGGGGGAGGCACACAGGTAAAGATTAAAAATAATAAGTCGTAATGATAACAGGATTTTTGTCTTAAGAGAGTTTACTGTCTGATAAGAAAAGTAAGGCAAATTAAAAAGTAAGATCTTTATAAAAACAGCTTTTAGCAAATCCCTGTAGCTGGCAATAAAGGCAGTTTTACCCCATGCTCTGAAAGACGGTATAATGTTAATTATTGGAAACAATAATGGGGCAAGCCTTCCGGGTGGGGTGAGTGGTGTAGGTGGGAAAAGCCACAATATATTTGGAAATTATAATGAATACTGAAGGGCCACATATCTTAGCCCTTAGTTGTAAATTTTCTTTTTTTTAAATGTTTTGTTTTTTATTTTTTGAGAGAGAGCGCATGCACCCATGAGTTGAACAGGGTCAGAGAGAGAGGGAGACAGAGGATCTGAAGCAGGCCCTGAACTGACAGCCAAGAGCCCGATGCGGGGCTTGAACTCCTGAACCATGAGATCATGACCTGAGCTAAGGTCGGATGCTTAACTGACTGAGCCATCCAGATGTCCCATTAAATGTAAATTTTCTATGTTTTTTAATGACAATCCTTTTCTTTTGTTTTCTTTTTTCTTTTTCCTCTCCTCCCCTCCTCTCCCCTCTTCTCCCCTCCCCTCTCCTCTCCCTTTCCTTTCATTAAAAATATCAGTAGCCTAATGCTATGTTTTGGACTCTCATGGTTTTCTCTCCCATATACCATCAAAGTTAATTCCTATTTTCTTTGTAAGAACTAGCCAGGGTGTTAGGGCTACCCACTTCTCTTCTCCTGCTACAGCTATGAGACTGCCCCTACCGATCTTTGCCCACAGGCCTGAGCTATGCTACAGCTATTGCATACACACCCATAGCCCAGAGAATAATAGAAGGAAGTGACAGAGAGAGATTCTGTTTTGGGGGGTGGGGTTTGCTATGTGACAGAGACTGTCAAAGTGCTTTACATATGATAATTCATCTAAACTTTATAATACTATGATTCAAGTGCTATTTTTATCCCCATTTTATGGATGAGGAAACTGAGGCCCCCAGACATTAAAACTGTCTAGGGCCACATAGCTAATACAGAAGTAGGAGCACATACCAAATCTAGGCAGTGCCTGTGCCCTTAAGCCCTTCGTTATTATACTGTGTCTGATCCAGATGAGTCGGGGGAATGGTAGCATAAACCATGTAAAAATAGCATTTCTGAAAGCAATGATGCCAGCTCTCCTCCTCCCCAAAATACTTGGAGTGAATTCTTTTAAAATAAAGTCTTTCATTCACACGTTTTGATAATGAAAGTCCAGCACAATTACTGCTTTGGTACAAAAGGCTCATTTGTACTCCTAAGTACCCTGAGCTGCAGGCTGACTAAAGCAAGGATTATTTCAAATTTAGCAATTTGCTCCATCTTTCATCAGAAAGGTTTGTGGTTCAGACCTAGTGATGTCCTCATGATTGTCATGTAAGAAGCAATAACCGTTCCTAGATGAATCGCGATGGTCTCTCCCGGCACTCAGAGCCAGGTCCTTGCCTGAGAGGATTACAATTTCTGTTAATGGTTCTGAGCCTCTTGGTTTCCACTAGTAATGGATCGTCTGTCTAGTTTGACAACCTCCTTAATAGCTCTTCCCTTCTCACAGTGTGTCCAGCCTCACGCTCAGCTTTGCTAATCCCATATGTGGCTTCTGGTTTCTCCTTTGTTCTTTTTCCTTTTAGAATAACTTCAAGCGACTTGAAATGACAGTGCTCTGTTACACCTTTCAGTGTGCAGACCCGCTTCCGCCTCCATCCACCCATGCATCCACTCATCCCCCCATCCATCACCTATCTGCTCGCTTTCCTCTTAAAACAGCTTGTCTGAAATTCTCACAGATGATGCCAGAATAATCTTGTTTCACTCTTTATTGAAATGTTGCTAACAATGATGTATTTCAGATATTACCAGTTCTTTGTAGCGTCTCTCATCTTCTCTCTGAGGTTAATGGTCCATATTATCTCTTCTATTTTATTAATAAAGAGTGGTATGCTGAAGATGGTTGGATGTGATAGATACATAGATCAGGAGTTTTAAAAGAAATATCAATAATCTCCAAGACTCCTGAATCTAGTATTCATTCAATGGTAAAATCATGAAGAATTTAGCAGCTGATATCACACGGGTTCTTTGCAGCCAGATTCAGATTCTGGGTTGATACAGCTCAGGTCCTAACTTCAGCGGTGGCTGGCTATCCTCCCTGTCCCCTGTGGTTTCACTGCATCATTAATACCAACAATCTGTCTCATGCACCACTCTGAACCTGGCCCATAAATTGAGCACATTTTCCTCCCCCTCCTATGAGTCATTGCCGGACGCTCCCAAGCACAGAGCTGGTCTGGCTTCACAGTCTCTGGGGCTCTCTCATTTAGACCTTCCTCAGCGCGTTACCGGAGAGCTGGCCAGTCATCTCTCAGGACAACTGTGTCACTCACCTTACAGAATCAGAGGATCTTAGTTGAAAGCGGGTATCGAGATTTACCTCGCCTTCCCTTCGCTCTTTCTGTCTTTTAGCCATTTCCAGGCAAACGTGCCACAGGTAATCCTGGTCTGAGTAAGGGGTTCTCACATCCTCTGAGTTATTCTTAACCTGCAAGTTTTCATATGGACCAGTACTTCCCTTCCCCTTCCTTGCTGCTCTGTCTCTGACTTGGCTCATTTTAGGGTGGGCCCCAAAATCTCATTTAGCTGTCATTTTGGGAAATATATTCTTGTTTCTGGATTTCCTCAATTTTTTTTCTTTCACGTGTCATCCCTAACGTAATATAGAAAAAAATCATTTCCTTTTTTTCCTTTGCCTCTTGGTTTGGTTTGAAGTTCAGACTCATTTCTTTCAACATTTCAATATAAGTTAGGTATATAGTTTTAATCCTAGGTTGTTGTTTTTTTTCTTTTCCTTTTCTCCCATATGATTTGGCTCCTTAGGGAAAGAAACAGGAAAGAGTCCTATTGGTAACTCGTACCTTCCACAGTCTGATATAGCATTATAAGGTATAAAACCAGGGAGGTTTAATAGCCTAGACTGAATCCTGGAAAAAAAATTTAAGATAGCAATTATAATAAAAACACTATATCTTTCTTTTTATGCTATAATTTTATAATAAAGCTGTTTTGGAGAGAAGCCATCAAAGTTACAGAGAAAGTTACTGATTTCTAAAATTTAAAATTTAAAACTTATAAATTATTGGGGCGCCTGGGTGGCTTAGTCGGTTAAGCGTCCGACTTTCGCTTAGGTCATGATCTCACGGTTCGTGGGTTCGAGCCCCGCGTCGGGCTCTGTGCTGACTGCCAGCTCAGAGCCTGGAGCCTGTTTCAGTCTGTGACTCCCTCTCTCTCTGACCCTCCCCTGCTCACGCTGTCTCTCTCTCTCCTAGAAATAAATAAAATATTAAAAAAAAAAAAAACTTATAAATTAGGCCTCAGGGGTGCCTGGGTGGCTCAGTCGGTTACGTGTCTGAGTTTGGCTTAAGTCACGATTTCATGGTCTGTAAGTTCGAACCCTGCATCAAGGCTCTGCACTGACACTGTCAACAGTGCACTGTCGGGATTCTCTCTCTTTCCCTAGCTTTCTGTCCCTCCCCCATTCGCTCTCTCTCAAAATAAATAAATAAACTTTACAAAAATTAGGCATTAGACAGGGTCAAATTCTCACGCTGATTGACTCATTTTTTCAGGTTCTCAGTTTAGGTGATTCGATTTCTGTAGGATTATTCCTATATTTCTTTCCTCAGATGTCCCTTCTATTACATCCTTTTTGGAGAAGATCTTCTGCATACTCCATTATGAACTTGGTTCTTAAATTCAGCACATTTTCCTCCAGTCTGATGAGTCATCAACCGGGGGTGCTATGAGGGAGAAAGATTTTCAATGTTCTTTGTAGAAACTTTTCTCTTATTATTTTCAAGTTGAAAAGTAGCTTGGAGATGCTGGAGGCTAGTCGCTGGCAAACTGTATTTACAGCCCACGAATAACATACTTAATTATTTTCAGAAGCAATCCTCTACGGAGGATGAGGAAGTCAGAATGTTAGAAGTCTAGGAGCCAAAAGCAGAACTTGCATGTGGCGAAGGTGGAGTTGGAGGTAGGGACGTGGACAGAAAGGTGTGTGGCTGTGTCTGAAAAGCCCTCCAACCCAAGATCCTGACAAGACTTCCAGAAGAAAAAGACATCACTTGCTCCCACTCTGGTTGATAATCACTGACTTAGATAAAGTCCCTACAAAAGAATAAATTATAGCCCAACAAGGCCATGACTCCCATGAAGTGGAGTCTTAAACCAGTCTTCGAGACAGAGCTGAGATCTGAATTCAGGCTTACTGACCTGCCCCCCAAATCTTTCCCCTAGAAACCCTGTTGTTAGCATGTCCTGGTGTCAAAACTTTTAGTACTGAAGAATTTAGAATTTGGTAGTTTCTCAAAATGTATGTAATTCCTCCTTATAGTTCCATTCCTTGCAGTGATGGAAATGTTCCATATCCTGATGGAGTCAACATCAATATCCTGGTTGCAATACTGTGCTATAGTTTTTGGTTTTTTTTTTTAGCATTTTATTTATTTCCGAGAGAGAGAGAGTGAGTGAGAGACAGAGAGACAGTGTGAGCAGGGGAGGGTCAGAGAGAGAGGGAGATACAGAATCCGAAACAGCATAGAGCCTGATGCAGGGCTTGAACCCACGAACCATGAGATCATGACCTGAGCCAAAGTCGGATGCTTAACCAACTGAGCCACCCAGGCGGCCCTCCTTGTGCTTTAGTTTTGAAGGATGTTACCACAGGGGAATATGGCAAGGAATACATGGAATCTTTCCATTTTATTTCTTATAACTGTATGTGGATCCAAGTGTATTTCGAAACAAAACTTAACTTTAGTAAAAACTGTATTTACTTACCAACTGGATTTACCTTGAACTAGACTATGTGTCTGGTTTTTTTCCCTGAAAAGGTCAGTAGTATCAAAACTGCCAAAAATTTATGCCACTCACCTAATTAGCTCTCTGCTCTTATAATTTACTGGCTATTTCACAACAAAATGTTGATGAGAGTAGTCAAAAGAAAAATCAATGTTGAGAACTGACTAACACGGTCTGCTCGAATTTGAGCCTATCAGGAAGGTTCTCCCCAAGCATATTTGAAGAAATTATTAATTATCAAAAAGTGGTGTTTTAGAATTATTACCTCAAACAATACCTCTCATTCCTTACTTAATAGAAAAATATATAAAGAGAGCAAGCAGAAAAATAAGCACAGAAAATGAAGATACCTCACTCAGTTTCATTAAAATGTAAGTCATTTATCCATACAAGTGACATACCAGTAAAATGAAAAGGTAAGCTCTCCTAAAATACCTCCTTTAACACTCTATTTAAAACTGGAATACCTCTTGAGAGAGCAAAAAGAAAATCATCTTATTTTGATGAGACAGATTAAAGGCAAAAATTGCAGTCACCAAGTATTCTCTGCAATAAAACAATTCTCTGTGAGTAATGTTTAAGAAGATCTAAGTATAGGCATGACAAAAATTTTTTAAAAATTATTATGCATCTTCTGGTTTGTTCCCTTTGTCTCTCTGACCTGGGGATTTTAGAATCCACTTTTACTCATGAACCAAATGAGAAGAGTGCGAGGTTCTGAAAAAGGAATGGAGACCGGTTTCTGGCTACAGCACACATAAGTCCGCAGAAGACACTGGTGTGATCTGAACTCAGATACCAAAACGTAGTAGCATTTCAGCAGCATGAGGTACAAAGGTGGTCAGAGGAAGCCTTTTCTCCTAACTCTGCAGAGTGGGGAGGGTTGGAAGATGTCCCCTTGTAGGAAGGAGGGGAAACATTAGGATGAATTAGAATGAGGTGACCTTTCTCCTGGGGGCATTGCAGTCTCCCAAAGAAGTGTGGACGGCCGAACGTCCAGTCTGAGTATCTACTGTGAATGAACAAATAGGACCCTGTTTTTGTCTTCATGAAAGCAGCTCTGCCTAACAGTGCGTTCAGCTTGTTCGGTGCCTTCTCACTTTCCACCTCTTTTGTTCCAGAGACTGCAAAGCGGAGGCCGATTTGCATTTTTACAGTCAATTTCCCTGACTGACACGGAATCCTTCTGCAAATGCTTTTCTTAAATTGCGCTGGTCTGCGGTGCTGAGACCCCCTGACAGTTCTACAGCCTGCATCCCCTTGCTTTATGGCAACTTGCATCAACACAAGTCCTGAATACTGTCAACTGACAACACATTAAAACAAATAGTAAACAAACATGAAAATGACTCTGCTCTGATTCTGTGTCTCTGGCTCCTGGTCATAAACGCAGAAATGGTGAGGTTCTCAAGTTTGCCTGCACTTAACAACAATATGTTTCTTCGTGGAACCGATCCAAAAATTTGAAGCTAATCTCAAAAAGTCAGGATTCTTTTATGCATAAACAAAAGCTAAAGCCTTTGACCAACAGATGTAAATTAAAGTTGCCTGCTCAAACTGGCTGTGATAATATTTATTATTATAAAGATAAAAGGTTAAATATAAATTACCCTGAAAGTATAGCTGACATTGCCATTTTTTTTTCATTCCAGAGTTTATGAATTTCCCTCGATATATGTGCTTTCTAAATCAGTTTTGATAAGGTTTATTCTAAGGTTTCAGTTTTTATTCTAAACTAATTTATGACAAAGGAGAGTTTCTTAAAGAAGAGCAGTAAGGTTTCCTATATCAGTTTCATAGAAATTACAGCACTTTTAACGTCTACAGGCTTTATCATTAACTATTTATTATTCTAATATTTTGTACATGGAAAGATAAAAACACTATACACCTGGGAAACACCACGTGTTGCTTTCCCCATGACGACTGTCATTGATACTCCAAGTGGCCAAGGGGATTTCCCTATAGCCCTGTAGTGTGTGAGATTTGACTCCTAGAAAAGAACTTTTCAGACAGTATATTCTGAAAAGTAAAAGCAGGAAGAAGCATGTATTACACCACTAACAGTACGTTACAGGAAGATTTTCCGCACGACTAAGTTTGAATAAACTCACTATATCTTTTAAGCATCATAAAATCTCTTTTGAATCCTGTCATATTGAAAACCATGTGTCATAAAACTCTACCTTGAAAAACAAAATCCCAGGGGTGCCTGGGTGGCTTGGTTGGTTGAGCACCTGACTTTGGCTCAGGTCATGATCTCACAGTTCATGGGTTCGAGCCCCGCATCAGGCTCGGTGCTGACAGCTCAGAGCCTGGAGCCTGCTTCGGATTCTATGTTTCCCTCTCTCTCTCTGCTCTTCCCCTGCTCTCTCTCTTCTCTCCTTCTCTTTCTCTCAAAGATAAACATTAAACAAGAATTTTTTTAAAAAACAAAATTTCAATACAGTGACTACAGCTCTTACTTTGCCCAAACTTAAGAAAAAAAAACCAACCCATTATTTTGAGAGGAACTGAAATAAAAATAACACCCAATTAGTATGATTTTTAGCACAAGGCATAACAGGCATTTGCTCCCATTATAGTACTAGAAAACAAAGCTTACAAGACTCCTATTTTGAAAATTTTTCTTTTGGTTTATTCACTAGTAGTCCAATATTTCCATAAGAACTCTATGTCCAAAAGTAAGCAGGTATTCAGAGAGAGAAAAACCAAACCAAACCAAACCAAACCAAACCAAACCAAACCAAAAAACCCCATACCACTGGCAAGCCTCTAGAGAAACTGTGGACTTAAAAGTAGATTATTGTAATTCAGGACTTCTAATTCTTATATAAAGTGCCTTGTGAATCTCCAGGAATGGAAAACACTGCCTAACTCTGCCCGTGACATGATCCGCTCCTCCCCACCTGTCCTCCATTCATTTTTCTGTAGTAACATCCACTGAATTGCACTGAATTCATTTTTTTGAAATCCTTGGATCACAAAATTGCTACTAATGAGGATATTCTGCATTTGGTTGTAATCTTCGATTCCTCAAATTCATGTCCTACATTACATATTTACTACTTGCCCGATTTCAGAATTCAAGGTTGGCTACAGAATGAAAACAACAGTGGACTTGAGGGCACAGAACAGCTGAGTGTGGAGTCGGTTGTTCCACTAACAGGCTCTGTGGCTCTGAGGTAGGTTTTTAATCTCTGCAGACAGCAGTTTTCCCATTTAACACAAGGCAGTTCAGCTAAAAATCTCTGTGGCTCTTTCCCATGTGATTCTCATAATAGCAAAGAGCATACAGATGTTCCCAAGGAGGTATTTATTTATCCAGTCAACACCTGGCAGTTAATTAATCAGTGGGTATAGACTGGTAGCTTTCCATATTACCCAGACTCCTCTGCCAGTATAGAAGTGTCACCAATAGGATGTCAGAAGGCAGTATAGGATAATTCAGTTCCAGAAGAGTCATTTCTACAGGTAGTGTTTTTAATAACAAATCAATTCATGACTGGTGCCTGGTGAAAACCTATGTTTCTTATCTATTTTTACAGCAAGATTACTTTAGAATTCTTAACAATATGGATCATGCGTGTTTATACATTTGTTTCCTTAGAAGCATACTGGTCAACAGTGTCACACAAGTGTTAAAAAAATAAGGTGGTATATTTTTCATATTACAAATTAATTCTTTTCTCAAATACACTAGAATTTTTCAAGTCTATGCACTTGGACTAAAAATACAAGCACATGTAATAAGGAAAAATAGTTACTCAGAGCGTGGCATCACTAGTCAGTTACATGGTAAGAGGATAACTAGCTGAAGAGTAAAAAAAAAAGAGAAAAAGGAGAGAAGTCAATGGCTTTAAATCTGTGTGACTTTCCTTCTTTGTAGTCCCTGAGAGCAGGATCTGTGTGCATGACTCTAGGTAGAAATTAAACAGGTGAAGGCTATTATGAATTCAGAGAATCCAGTGTCCAAATTAGTGGATAGGACCTGTTAAAAATGAGTTAAAAATGGACTGAAAACTAAAAAAGGAAGATTAAAAAAAGTGGATGATGGGTGTTAAGGAGAGCACTTTTTCGGTTGAGCACTGGGTGTCACATGGAAGCGATGAATCACCAGATTCTACTTCTGAAGCTAAGACTCCACTGTATGTTAACTAACTTGAATTTAAATTAAGAAACAAACAAACAAAAAAAAAAGAAGTGGAGACAAGTAAAACGATGGTCCAGATACTAAAGTGATAGAGACAGAAAAACATATCTCTTGTTAGAGTGTGCTTAAATTAGGTATTGCTGCAATTACTCAAAAGAAGAGCCGTGTATCTGCTATTAATCTCTGGACATAAATACAGCAGGACTTGTCAACGTCTGGAGGAAACATATCTTTTTGTTCTGTTGACATGCTAGGTAAATATGATGTTCTTCATGTTTAAAACTTTAAAAGAAACACATTGTAAATTAGCAAAAAAAGAGAGGGACAGAAAGAGAGAGCAGGCCACTCAATAATGTGGCCATCTGCAACAGACTACTTCAGGAGAGCCATCTGACCATGACTCTCCCTACCCTGAATTTCTATGCTACCATGTCAACACCACAGGTCAAAAGGTAGTAAATGGAGGACAGAAGAACTCAAGACATTTTGGCCCATTATCAAAGGCTTCCAGTCACTAACTGGGGCTTCATGAATTCAGCTCACTTGAATGTACTATGGTCTATCTTAGTTTTTATTTAGCATGATTGTAAAGAACCTAGAGATGGTTATAAACAAATTATTTAAAATAAATTCTTATGGATATTAACACACTGACTTGTTTTTTCCGTGAAAAGAGATAGTAAGTAGAGAATGACTATTTGCAAGCTCTGAAGAGCGAGCATATGAAAAATAGTAAACTGTCCATTTAAATGAGAAAGAACTAAAATATAAAGTTCTCTTACCGAGTAGAATGAAGTACAGTATTCACGTTCGAAGTTAAACCTTTTCCTTTGGGGAAGATATATTTATATTTATTTATTATTTTTTTAAAAATATAGTTTATTGTCAAGTTGGTTTCCATATAACACCCAGTTACTCATCCCAGCAAATGCCCTCCTCAAGGCCAATGGGGAAGATATATTTATACCCTCTAAGTATATAATTCTGATACAGCCTGTCCAGTTGATCCTATAGAGTGACCGTACCAATCTCCCCTACTAAGTATAATGTCACAATGCCTTTGAGGTTTACCCATCGAGGTTCAGATTCTGCAACCTAGCATTTCAAGTCCTTTCCAACGAGGCCCAAGCTGTGACTGCAATCTTTACCTACCTCTCTCTCTATGTGTGTTCTTTGCTTGAAATAAGCTATACTCCTGCCATAGGGAAAGCTGATGGCAGACTCTTCTACCTCTGAAACTTGAATGCATTTCCTACTCCACGCTGCTTTTTACTTTTCAAAACTGTGCTGTGCATGCAAGGTCTCCCTTGCTTTGTCTCACCAGATACAATACTGTGTGTAGAACATTCCTTTTTCTTTTTTCTCATGCTGAACTGTAAAGTTGTGAACTTCTGAACTACACTGCATTGCACGTGGAACTACAAAGGACTGCTAAGTCCTCTGTGCTTTCTTAAGTATGTGAGGCGTCTACATCGCTTTCAGCGCATGACGTGGAAATTTTATTATCTTTCCTTCAACTTTTCCCTAACAGTCTAATGTTACAGAGCACACGGTCTCTGGAAGCAGACTGCTCGGAATCTACTACTAACTAGTTTGGGTAAATCTATCTCCTCAACTAAAACAGTAATAGGTTCATAATAGAACCTAAGTCCTTGGGTGATTATGAGAATTCCATTAGATGACAACTCTCAGGATTGGGCTGATACATAAAGAAACAAGCAGGCAAGATTTATTAAACTGAAAAACTATCTGAAGTAATTTAAATATCAAAAGCTCACTTGTTATGCATGGTTTAGGTTCAGATAATTGCTATTTGACCATTTATGTTTAGTTTGTGTTCTTTTGTCGTAGTTGCAAACTTAATGCATATGTACTAAATGGTGAATGTAGACTGCCCGTGGGCAAGCTAACAGTATGTTCGATTTGGAAGAAAAAGAGCAAAACTAGAAAAATGTATAAACATTATGGAAGTATATTATAGAATATGGTTTTAAATACTGAGGTGCAATGGTGGGTTTTCAGATGTCTCCTTTGAGATAGAAGTCTATTGTTTGACTTTCTTTTTTTTTTAATAGTTTATTGTCAAGTTGGTGTCCATGTAACACCCAGTGCTCATCCCCACAAGTGCCCTCCTCCATGCCCATCACCCTCCTTCCCCTCAGTTTGACTTTCATAGTTCAGTTTTTAAATCCTTTTTATATGGATACAGAGCCCATTTATATTTACTGGCCCACCACCAGGGGCCAAGCAGGATGCCAGCCTAGATTTCCTCCAGGTTTGTTATATAACCTAAGTAAAACAGATTATACTCATCAGTGTTCTCAGTACTTGTATTACTGATGATCATGTGAAGATAGATGAATATAAAAAAGGTGTTTTTTCCCTAATATGTAAATAACTAAGACACAAATAAAGTACTGAAAATTAGATTTTTAAAATAAAGTGTTGAAAACGTAAATATTTTTCAGTATTGTTTAAGGCACATGGATAGGCTTCTTTGTAGATAAAAAGAGCATAAGACTCCAGGTCACCTATTATCTAATGTAATTCTTGTAAAAACACTTACATTAATTTTGCTTACTTTATTTTTTAAAAATTTCTTAATGTTTATTTATGGGGGGAAGGCAGAGAGAGACGGAGACATAGAATCCGAAGAGGCTCCAGGCTCTGAGCTGTCAGCACAGAGCCTGACGTGGGGCTCAAACCCATGAACCATGAGCTCATGACCTGAGCCGAAGTCGGACGCTTAACTGACTGAGCCACCCAGGAGCCCCTAATTTCGCTTATTTTAAAGGCAAAACTTTCTAGTAACTGTTACTCACAACACAGTTTATCTATAATCATCTTTTTTCCAAAACATAAAATATAACAAATTTCATTTCATTTGATCACAATTTTCATTACTATGCATACTCCTGAAATACAGTACCTCCCAGGAGTAGGTCCTCCCTGTTCAGATATCAACTATGTATCTACTCTGCATCCATGTTTATATTGTTTATCTCTTTTTGCTCTGAGGGTTTCATATGTTAAGCATTTAATTCCTAACAAATATTTTGTGATGTCTTTAAAGTCCCTTCCATATCTGCACAATGGGCTTTAATCAATGGGTCACTGTCATCATGTCATTTAAACTACAGTCATTATGCATGCTTATCTTCAGGTGGTTTTTATAAATATCCTGCATTTGCATGAATCAGCATTTATAATGACAACAATACACCAAGAGCCAATTATTACGAAACTTTGTGTATAAATATTTTTCAAGCAGCTGAGAAAGTCTTGTTTTGTTTTGCTTAATAATTAATTCATCCCTGTATGAATTAAAGGGTGGGAGAATGAATATAGTCTTCATATAGGTCTATGCTATTTTACTATACTGTATAATATTAACATTTTAGTATCTTCAGTTCCCAGTTATATAAATAAAAAATGTGATACAACACATAGGAAAAGATGGAGGAGAAGGAAGTGGACACAGAGAATTAAGGTCACTATAGGATTTCTTAAGGTACAGCCACACCATTGTGCCTTAAAAAAAAACCAAACTGTTTAATGGTGGCCCAACGGAAAAGATAACAGAACCTTTTGCCTAACTGTAGCATGCATTTGGATTATTATTATGCATTAGTCATTATCTAAACATACCAGCACTGATAGTATTTTTTTAGAGTGTTTAATTTTTTATTTTGAGATAGATTGAGAGAGAGAGACAGAGAGACAGAGACAGAGAGAGAATCTCAAGCAGGCTCCATACTGTCAATGCAGAGCCTGATGCAGAGTTTGAACTCATGAGCCATATAAGATCATGACCTGAGCCGAAATCAAGGGTCAGACACTTAACCAACTGAGCCACCCAGGAGCCCCAGCACTGACTGTTATTTAATTTCATCACTTCTTTCCCAAAGGGACTGTATATAAAATATACTATGCAAATTACTAGAAAACCTTAATCAGTATCCATGATAAGACCAACATGGTCTTAGTTAGTACTGCTGATGCCAATTCTCCCCCCTGAAAGGAGGGGATCTTCCAAGTAGCTCTGTTGGTCAGAATTATTTAATGCAGAGTAATGGAAAGAGAATGGGCTTTGCAATCAGGTCTGATTTTCCATCTCTGGCTTCATTATTTATTAACATTGTGTGCTCATGCTTGTTATGTAACATCTCCGATCTCTGAGTTTCCCTTCACTAGAATAAGGATAATAAATGCCCTACCTTTTATTGTACTATTTTGAAACGTAGAAAATACATAGGTAATTGATTAATGTATTGAAAACACTAGATGCTAGGCATACAAAGATAAATAAAGGCAGATTCTATCCTCCTATAGAAGCCTGTAGTCTAGTACAGGGCCACAAATAGTGAGGTTTATCAGCCCTATAGTAAACTTTGTTACAAGGCACATTGGCAGTAAAAAGGGAAGTAATGGTAAATTCTTCCTGGGGGAAAAATATCGAGAAAGATTTCAGAGAAAGTTCTCTTTAGCTATCTTAACAAAGATTCAGTCCTGTGATCAATAAATGGTTACCACTGTTGTCATGTTAATATGACATCTGTCTCCATTAAGCAAAATCCTTCATCTCAGTCATCAATGGCTAAATCTACATGTTCACAGAAATCATGTTCTCAAAGGGACAAATTAAATGATGGATTGCAAACTGGATTCATCTGAATTAAATTGTGCAGTAAGTTGTGTCGGGTGATCTACTCATACTGCCTGTCTGGGACTTTCCTGGTTTTACCACCAAAAGTCCAGCATCTCCAGCAACCCCCCAGTCTCCATTTTAAAATGGAAAACCCGTGTGCTGGAAACTCCCTCAGTCCTAGGCAAACAATGGCTTGGTTAACATGGCTTAAATGAGCAGATTTACCATTCTACCCACAGTGCATTCGTGTTGAAATGTGGAACTGGAGATAATTTCTAGTCAACCAACCATCAGGCACATTCATGATAACCTTTTACTAAGCGTATGGTAATTATGTTAGACACTATAGCAAATTCAATTCCTTATCTTCATATTTAAATGTAATTGAAGGTAAAACTGAAGGATTAAGAAAAAGGTGAAATGTCACATTTTCATTTACAAAATGACAGAGATCTTCAATGTCCAAAATAATATAATATTTTATTATTTTGAAAGCAATCAAATCTTCTTTATTTCTAGCCAGTTAGAAAGGAGTAAGGTAATAAGGATACTTAGCTCACAGGAGTAAACATACTTATAAATCCATTAGCAAAAATTCCCTTCATTCGATCGAAATGAGTGTGTCTTCATTCAAGAACACTTGACCTTATTATTTTGCTCTCAAGGAAGTGAATATGTGAGACCAGAGAAATAGTTTGGGGCTACAATTTAGCCACTGCTCACTACATGTTGAATTCAAGCCATGTTAACTAACTTGACTCATCAGCTTCTTCAAAAATCAATATCTGATGATTTTGGTAACAAGTGCCCAAACAGTGAAATAAATTCTGAATAGTAGTGTGGTATCTTATAATGTAGAGATATTTATATTATACTACAGTGGCAGGAAGGGGAGAGGACTACATTCGATCTGTCACCATATTAGGATAAACACATTGAAGTGGCTTTTTTGAGAGAGCTAAATTCTTCTGAGAAAGACAACTAAATTTATCATGCTAAGTGGATTACTGAGCCATAAAAGAAGGGTATGGATCTCTTTCCAATTTCAAAAAGTTTTATTTCATAAATAATATTAAAACTATGATCTAGAGAATAAACAGGTGCTATATATTATTAAGAGTTAACTAAACCCTTAATCAAGACATTTAAATTACTGGCATTTATAGCTCTGGAATTCCAGAAAATTTGATGGGTGCAGGACACTTCATCTTTTATGTACAAAAATACGTATGAAAAGACAAATGAGTCTTCATTTATCTATAACAGATAGCTTATAATCAAATAATGATATTTGCTTTTTTCTTTTCTATGCCATTTTCTTCCTTATATTTTTCAAGTTGCATCCTACTCAAGCAGCTGTTGGTGTATCGTGGGCAACTTTTACCCAGCTTAATTCACCAATCAATTTAAACTTTTTAATCCTGTCCTACTAAAATTATGCAAAAATCTCTTGCAATACAGAGATTTAAAAGATACCAGAGATTCAGCATGTAACTTCTCACTAGTCCATTTGCTGAATGAGACAATCTCTTTCAAATAAAGTAATGGAAATGGTTATCTACTTCTTATCCCCACTGGTAAAGTAATATTAATTAATTTCACCAAAGCCTGGAAGTCTAATTTAACCTCCTTTATTCTTATGTTAATTGCTTTGAAGAAAGTGATACAATTGATAGCCACAGGAGCTTATTTCAAAAGCCTTGTATATAATGAGAGTATTTCTGAGCACTCATTAAAGCTGACCACCATATAAAGCCAGAGATGAGTAATTTAAAGAACTATTAATTCAACTCAAACACAGTAAGAAAGTCTACACCAGTCGTTTAAAACAGTGCCAACAGAAAAAAAAAAAAAAGTCTACTAAATATAGGTTATAAGATTAATAGCAAAAATACTTAATAACTGATAGCAGTCTTAGACCACATGTCACTTAGGTGACATTTATGTTATTGTTATCTCTGTTTCCCAAGCCCTATGCACATTCTCTGCTCTCCCCCAACTCACCCTTTTTTAAGTAGTTTCTTTGAGATCAGTGACCTAGAGCATTAGCTGAAAAAAAATCCCATGAGATTTTTCAAGATGAACTGTTGTGAAGTGTAAATTTATGCTCCACTCAACTTGAAAACAATTTAAACATAATTTAATCTATAGTGTTGTTTTTTTTTTTAATGACCAACATCTCAGGAAGCAATATACATGATTTACCAACAGAGGAAAGAAGGTAGTATTTGGTTATATTTATCTATAATATAATGTGATCAATGTAGAAAAGATCAAGAGTTTAGAAAGTATTTGTAAATAGAATCTACATTGAAGAGATAAGGTGACAGAGCAGAAGACACAAAATCTGCCTTTCTTAATGACAGGTATGACTACATATAGTCAAAGGGGGAAAATATTTTATCATGGGGGGAAAAAGTTTTGGTCAGCATTAGAAATGTGCATACTTTTAACTTTATAAGGGTAATTGCAGGGGTGGCTGTGAATTTGGGGGAGAAGCTGATACATTCTGCTTTCAGTTACATGGTCTAATGGTCTATGAGACAAGCAGAATATGCTTGAATATGCTTGAGGTAAGGGAGTATGCATATTTTCTCTCTGGGAGAAGTTCCAGAGAATATACATGATTGAGTGAAGATTCTGAAGGAATTAAACATTTTAATGATCCTCTGAAATCTTCATGCTACAGAGAAATGGCTAGGTTGAACATATCCCTCAAACTATCTGATTTAATTATACGGCTGACCCTTGAACAACATGGATCTTAACTGCATGAGCCCCACTTACAAAAAAATTTTTTAATAATACAGTTCAGTATTATAAATGTATTTTCCTTATGATTTTCTCAACAATCTCTTTTTTCCAGTTTGATTGTAAGAATAAAGTATATAATACAGATAACATGACAAAATATGTGTCAATCAACTGTTTATGTTATTTTAAGGCTTACAGCCATCAGTCGGCTACTAGTACTTAAGATTTTGGGGAGTAAAAAATTGCATGGAGTCAGCACCCCAAATCCCATGTTGTTAAAGTGTGACAGAAAAGAGAAGTGAGGCAATTTTGGGAAAGAGTAAGATTAAGTATTTGCTAATATTTTTCAAAATTATTCACCTGGGAGAAGAGGAAAGTATGATCAATGAACAGCAAACGTTAAAGATTTGTCACACATTTCAGATATAATTGAGTCTTTTTCCATATTATCCAAGTAAACAGAAAAGCCATTCATTAAAAAAATCATTTCCTGAGAAACCAGTACTTGCAAAGCACTGTGGGTGATAAAAAGATAAGACTAAGTCCCTGCCTTTTTTTTTTTTTTTTAAGATCCATTTTAGGACTTTGCTTTGAGTTGACTGTCTCATTTTCGCTGGCCATGATCCTCTCGCTCTCGCTAGCTCTGCCGGACGCGCCAGCTCAGCCCTGTTCCGTTTGTCTGACTCTCTCTCCTGACCCTCTCCTGCTCACGCTGTGTCTCTCTCTCTCTCTCCTAGAAATAAATAAAACATTTAAAAAAAAATTAAAAAATGTTTTATTTATTTTTTTAAATATATATATATTTAATCATTATAAATATATAAAAAATAAATATTTTTTAAAACATTATTATTTTTTAAATGTTTTTATTTCTTTCTAGGAGAGAGAGAGAGATACAGCGTGAGGAGGGGAGGGTCAGAGAGAGAGGGAGTCACAGACTGAAACAGGTTCCAGGCTCTGAGCTGGCAGTCAGCACAGAGCCCGACGCGGGGCTTGAACTCATGAACCGCGAGATCACGACCTAAGCGAAAGTCGGACGCTTAACCGACTAAGCCACCCAGGCGCCCCTAAGTCCCTGCCTTTTACCGAACTTGAAGTAGAGTCACGACCGAAGGCTTGTACATTGAAAACTACAAGACATTAATAAAAGATAAAAGAAGACACAAATAATTAGAATGATAATCCCTACTCATGGACTGGAAAAATTAATATTGTTAAGAGGTCCATGCTGCCCAAAGGAATATATAGATTCAAGGCAATTGCTATCAAAATTCCAGTAGCATTTTCCACAGAAACAGAATAACCCTAAAATTTGTATGGAACCACAAAAGATAGCCAAAGCAATCTTGAGAAAGAAGAAAAATCCTGGGGTATCATGCTCTCTGATTTCAAGCTACATTACAATGTAACCAAAACAATACAGTAATAGCATAAACACACACACACACACACACACACACAATAATAGAACAGGTTGGAAAGGTCAGAAATGAATCCATGCATCTATGGTTAATAAGTTTATGATGAAGGAACCAAAAATATACAATAGGAAAAAGGACAGTCCCTTCAATGATGGCACTGGAAAAACTGGACAGCCACATCCAAAAGAATGAAATTGGACCACTGTCTTACACCACACACAAAAATTAACTCAAAATGGATTACAGACTTAAACCCTAAAACTCCTTCAAACCCTAAAACTCCCACAAGACAAACAGGCAGTAAACTCCTTGACACTGCTCTTGGCAGTGGTTTTCTAACTCTGACACCAAAACCAAAAGCAACAAAAGCAAAAATAAACAGAAATCTGGGGGATGGGATTCCAGAACCTATGCTCAAGTCTATACTGCAGAACCAGGCTGTCAAAAGTGCTGCTCAATCCTGCCATGATTAGGAAGCTGCTCATCAAATCAGGACCACTTCATCTATTTTACATTTTTTTACATCTATAAATATAGGAACACCTCAGTCTGAGCTGCTGTATTCATTACAGTTACTGGTTCTGGAACAGCATCGCTGGGCTGCAATCAGGAAAACCCACGTGTAAAGTCAGAAAGCTGCCACTACAGCGTCAGGGTCCCACATCATGCTGCCTTTTCTACTATCAAGAAGCCATTTCTGTGACATCGGCAAGCCTTAGAGATACAGTTTGGCCCCAGAAAATAACATCCTTGCTATAATCCACAATGAGGAAATGCACCCCTAATGTCTCATTGATCTCAGTTTCATTGTCAAGTCTCATCGCGATTGCGTCTGATGTGGAACCTGAATCACACTCAGATCACCAGCTGAAATGGGTTTGGAGACTTCTGTGCTAGCTTTCTGTTCTCTAAAGGAAAAGGAAGTCACACTAGAAGACAACTGGAACTGACATGCTTGCTGAGCCCAAACTCCATGGCTGCATTAGGCTCACCCTTACTTCTCCATGTTCAACTTTGAAATTTTCAAACATTTTTTATTGTTATAAAGTAGATTATAGATTTGGTTCATCTTTGAGCACAGCTCCAAAGCCTAGAGCATTCTTACTGTAAATAAGGGCTTAATAAATATCTACCCAGTTAAGAAAAACCCATTTCTTGATAATCTAGCACTTACAAAACCTATGGATGATGAGAAGGTAAGTAAGATCAAGTCCCTAGGGTCAAGGAGACAATATTAGTTTAATTAATTTAAGTAATATAAAGTGACCTGACCATCCCTAGTTGGATAGATGGACAACGAGGGTCCAAATCCCATACTTCTATTTTGTTTCTCTTCAGTCACTGCAAATGGAAGACAGTAGGGACAAACTGGAGCAAAGTTAACTGTTCACACTGCTGTTGAGCTTCCGGCTGGAACCTCATTACAGTAACTTTCTGCACATGTCTTGGACTTTGAATGATTGCAGGTTTGTTTAATACGATCACATTTGATAGCACTGGTAACCCCTGGCATGTCAAAACCATAATTTCTCAGTTAAAAAAAATTAAAACTGGGCACTTGGGTGGCTCAATCGTTAAGCATCTGACTTCAGCTCAGGTCATGATCTCATGGTTTGTGAGTTCGAGTCCCACATTGGGTGAGCTTGAGCCCTGCTTCTCATTAGCTCCGCATCTCTCTCTCTCTCTTCCTCTTTCTCTGCCCCTCCTGGGATTCTCTCTTTCTCTGCCCCTCACTCACTTGAGCCCTTTCTCAAAAACAAACAAACAAATAAAACTAAACTGCATTGATAAAACAAACATACATATAAAATTGTATTTAGTTCTTCTAAGATACTTGTCTAAGATACAGGGTTAAAAATCGAGGAAAATAATAGATGCTTCCATAGAACTACTTTTGGTTCCATTACATTCCTATAAAGGTGGAGTCAGACATGGGTACAATACATTAAAAGGACTTAAAATTGCATATTCACTTTTCATGATACCCTGAATTTCAGCATCATTAAAGGCTTGCTATAGCATTTTTTTCAATCCATATAAAGAACCTTATATTTAAAAGTGAAAAGTTTCATCTGCACCCTTATGGCAGAGGACAAAGAACACTCAGCTCAAGTGTCATTCTGGTGCAGTGTCCAATAACCTCAATTTTGAAATAGGATACTTTCAGTTCACTGCATGATTCATGGGTCCTTAGAAATGATGCAGAGAAAGGTGAACGGTTTTCATAGTGCAGTAACAAATGCACTGCATCAGTCAGCCGAGAGAAAGATCTTTTCCCGTAGGTATCTAGCTTACCGTCTTTAGAAAGGAATGGACCACATGAGAGAAAATACAGGATTGAATAGCTTTTTTAAAATCCACATTCCACTGTCAAAGAGCCATAATTTAAGATCACAACTTGCTATTTATTCTTCTAACCCATCAAAAGAAAGTGCAGGCATTGTAAACAGAGGAGACAGTGATTTGTAAAATGTAACCATTTTAAAATTACTCGTTATGTCCTAGCATTCATTGTACAAGTATCATTTGGTCTATTCAACTGTCCATAAACTAGAAGACTTTAGAACATCAGGTTCTATTAGACCTCTACTCAGAGAGGTCTTACCTGATAAACCAATAAACTCTATCATCTGTCCCTTCTTACAATAGTGCCGCACCTATATTACAGTCATTAAATTTAATTGAAAACTTTATGAAGCTTTGAAAAAGATTTTACTTTACAGAGTATGATTCATGGTTAAATCACATCGACTAGATGGAGTGATATCTGCTCAGTTGCTGAAATCATTTGGCTGCTTTAAAATAATCTGCTTTGTGGTCTGACACTCAGCCATTTAAATAAAAGGTATGTTTGGAGTTTGTTATTTGTTTTAATTATATGTGTAAATACTATGGTCATATTGGGGGCTTATTCATAAACATAAGTCAATTCTGACATTTAAGTTCAGCGAGAAAAATTTGCACATCCTTGTTCTATAAAGCAAATAATTTAGCATTTGAGGCTAGTTTAAAAAGGGGGGCGGAGACCTCTTTCAATCCATGGCTTATAAAGAGGGGGTCACATGGGCATTGGGAATACTTGGGTGCTTTGCCAGCTTTTTTCACTCGCTTCTCTGGGCTAACTACCTCAGAGAGCATAATAATCATAATTACAATAATCATATTAATGGCTGTTATTATGGTTATTATTTGAATGAGGATAACAGAAAAGTGGTGCTGTGAAGGTCAATGTTACAAGATGTTTTTTGATGTTCAGATGAAAGACAATATGTAAGTGAGGATACATGTTTTTAATTAAGAAAAATGCACTATGTATATGTAAATTAATCTTTTGGCTACACAAAAATCCATTCTACAATACAGTGCAATCTATTTAACCCATACACGGCAAACATTTGGATTTATTTATCGACTGCTGATGCTCTTTATAAGCAGTAACATCAAGGCGGACTAGTTGGTGTAAAGCAGAATGTGGGGGTTCTGGGGTTGCTAGCATTTTTCATGTGAGGTATTCTCCCAGTGAAGGAAGACAGAGAAAATAGAGTGATGAGATCAATATTAAGAAGAGAAAGGTGTTTTAAGTAGTGAATGAAAAACCTTTGATGATTAAAAAAAGAGTGGGAGATGAAAATCACATATTGGATATTGGAAGAGGGTCAGAAGGAATGATTCTGGTTTCAAGGCAAGCAGAGGAGGGGCTGGTTCAGAAGGAAAATGGTTAAGACCTCTCTGAAGGACGACTGGGTGCCAAAAGGGCATTTGGGAAAGTAAAATGGTAACCAATCTTTTCCTTCACTTCAAGTGTACACTATCACTTTCTGATAACATAAACATGCTTATGTCACATTAGTTTGCTTGTTATTCCATTAACTCACCAAATTGCTGTTTCATTGAAAGCTCTTTAAACTTTTTTCATTGAAAGATTTTAGAAAGTCTACCTTAAAACACTCAATCTTTAGGCATCTATAAGATGTTGAGAGTGTTAGGGTCTGCTTTTAGAATTATTTTTTTAGATTTAATCAAAACAGAAAAAGATAAACCGAAACTGCTTGTGTGTGTATGCTACTTAACAGTTTTTAAGCATTTTAAGATGAAAATCACCTTGTTGATTATGCAAATGGCTATTATCCCATATATTCCATTTGAACTGTAATTAAGGCAAGATTTTCCCTATAGTGTAGACTAAAAATTCTCCCCAGGAAAGCCCTCATTGGTTATGAAGGCTCTCTGATGTGAGGTTCCTGGAACAAAGAAGTCCCTAATCAAATCAGCCTTTGCATTTTTCAGATAAGGCTCCACGTAGCAATCTTGCTAAGAAGTAGAAAGAATCCTGAAACAGAATTCTTTGTAAGATGATGAGAATGAACAGAGGAACAGGTATGGGAAAGTCAAGCAGTCCCTGATCACGAGCTCTCTTCCAAAATCCACTAGTCAAAACAGCTAACCTAGAGCCATTCCAGGCTGATTTTTCTTTTTAGTTTGCTTAAGGATAAAGCAGCCTAAAAATAAAGCCCACTGAACAGAGTGGTCATGAGAGAAGGAGCAATAATTAAACAAGTCACCTCTGTGAAGACCTCTCTGAGTGTACAGTCACTGCTAGTCTCCTCAGCTGCCCCAGTTTCGGGGCTCACACAGAAAGCCTGGCCTAGGCTGCTCTCCTCCTGAGTCCTGTATGATTTGAAGCCAACCACGGAACCTCTGTGGGCCCTACCCTCTAGTGGCTGAAACAGCTCTGGTTAGGGTTCACTTCCTCTGCAAATGCTCCCTGGGGCCCTCTCTATGTGCTACAAGGTAACAGATGTCAAAGTACTTCAATATTTTTAAGATGTCACCCATATAGTTAATTTTTTTTCAGTGTTCATTTGTGTTTTTTTTCAGAGAGAGAGAAAGAGAGAGAGAGAGAGTGGAGGAAGGGCAGAGAGAGGGAGACAGAATCCGAAGCAGGCTCCAGGCTCTGAGCTGTCAGCACAGAGCCTGAGGCAGGGCTTGAACTCACGGACCACGAGAACACAGCCTGAGCCCAAGTCGGCCGCTTAACCGACTGAGCCACCCAGGTGCCCCCAAGACGCCACCCCTATAATTATAGCTTTGATAAATTCACTGATTGTTCACTCACGCTTTCTACAGAACATGCATAATTTCTAATACTCAGATATGTTTTATTGTCTTCAGAGAAGTCAAGTTTTGATGGGAATGTAAGGATAGAGGTGGGGCTGGGTTGGCAGAAAAGAATGGAATAATTCCAAAAACACCACTAAAAACCCTTACAGCTACATTCTTAGGAGAATGTAGAGGGAAGGAGAGATCTGAGCAACTAGCTGAAGAAGAGTAAGGAAAAGCTATAGATTTTGTTTGGAAGCAGTTTTTTTAAGTTTTTATTTAAATTCCAGTTAGTTAATATATAGTGCAAGATAAGCTTCAGGCATACAATATAGCAATTCAACACTTCCATACAACACCCGATGCTCGTTACAACAAGTGCCTTCCTTAATCCCCACCACCTATTTAACCCATCCCCCACTCACCTCCCTTCTGGTAACCATCCGTTTGCCCTCTAGAGTTACGGGTCTGTTTCTTGGTTTGTATCTCTCTCTCTCTTTCTTCCCCTTTGCTCATTTGTTGTTTTTTAAATTCCACAATAAGAAGTGCCATATATATACATATATGTATATATATATATATGCACATATATATACACATATATATATACATATATGTATATACACATATAATGGAATATTACTCAGCCATAAAAAGATAAAATTTCGCCATTTGCAATGACATGGATGGAGCTAGAGAGCATTATGCTGGGCAAAATTAGTCAGATAAAGAAAAATGTACTATGGAAGCTCTTTTTGCTGGTTCAAAATGGAATGAATTTACAGCTTCTAATCATGCCTCTCTGCTTGGTCCTAAAGTTAGAATGTAGTCCAATCTCCAAATCCCCTCACCTCACATTTAGCTATACCTGTACTTGGTCAAAGTGCCAACACAGCTCAAGTCTATGCTGGACTTCTGTGCTATAGTTAGTACAGTGAAGAAGAAGAGGAGCTTCAAAACTGCTTTAATTAAATAAGGAAATCCTTCAAAATCAACAGGAATACATGATGCCATAATAAATCAAATGGAAAAGCTCAAATGTTTGAAAATCTAATGACATAAATATGCTCAGAACATAATACTCAATTTTTAAAAGATACAAAATCAAATACACAGCTAGATATCATTTTGACATGTACCCAGGACTCCATGGGATAGGAATGAGAGACGTCAGAAAGTGTCACGTATCTTTTTCTTTACTTTGCATTTTTCACTTTTCCAACCCAGTCTTAATAAATGTAAGAATGGCCAAAACAGAAAACGATCCTTCTAAATGGCAGGCTTAGAGTTCAACCTGCCTAGGAAAATCACACTTCACTGTTTTAGCACGTGCTAGGAGGCAAAACTATGGATTTGGAAAGCCCTGACCTGGTAAGAACAACTTCAGTCATTTCTCCAAAGTAAGTAATGAAATATTGTTTAACCAAATGTCAGATAAACTGTAATATTTCAAAGAAATCCATTAGAAGCCACACTATTCACTCAAATGTCAGTACATGGCAGAGAAAAAGCTGCTAGACTCTAAATGCTAGACTCCAATCTGACTTTACTGATCTGATCTACCTCTTTCTAGAGTTAGCCACTGGATTTGAAACATCCTGAAGAGTTCAAACTAAATTCAGCATTCTTGGTTATTTTCTTTTACTAGTGTCCACATGAAAAGTGCCTCTATTTACAGAATGTGGGATTTACTAAGCTATAGAACTCTTATTTCCTTTAGGGCCTGGTGGGAGGGTCAGAGTGGACCTCAGCAAGGAGGAAACACCAAAAGATGGCTGTCAAATCTTTTGCACATCTGAGGCATTACCAACAAGTCCAAATCAATACAACTGGCAAAAATATCACATGGTACATACGCCTTGTTCTGTCTTTTGCTGCCTGACTTCTTCCCCTAAAATGTTCATGTTGGCTCGTGATCAGTGAGAAATGGTTAATGAACATCTAGAACAATATTTATAGAATATTTTATATAGATATTATATTATCTATATATCTAGATATATCTAGATAATATATGTAATAAAATATATATTATCTAGAACAATTTATATAGAACAATATAAAATAGGACAATAGGGACATTTTGAGGCTTCAGCAAGTAACTCCTACAAAGGATTCAGTTGTCAAACTATCCCTTGAGTTTCTGTACACATCATTGCTACACTCTGCCTTGTAAATCTTGCATACTTTATTTCCTTATAAATACCTGTATGTGATAGACTTTATCAAAGAATACTGGGACACCCGAGTGGCTCAGTCGGTTAAGCAACTGACTCTTGATTTCGGCTCAGGTCATGATCTCAGAGTCCTTGAGTTCAAGCCCCAAGTCAAGCTCTGTGCTGACAGTGTGGAGCCTACTTGGGATTCTCTCTCTCTCTGCCCCTCCCTCGCTCATGTGTGCAAGTGCTCGTCTCTCAAAATAAACAATCTTAAAAAATAATATTAAGTAAGAGTTATATTCTATACAACTCCTCAAAAATTGTTATTTAAATGAAAAGAAAAAAAAAAGAGGACTTCATTGTTGTGAACAGAAGCTGGAACCACACTGGTTATAGTAATAAAGGCTACTGATATCAACAGGTCTTCTTTTTCGGTTTCTGAACGAAAGTTGTAGGTTGTCAGAGTCAGCAATGTCTGCAGAGAAGCAGACACCTCGTATTTCCTCAAAATGAGGAATTTTGTAGTACAAAAATGAAACAACAAATGGATTGTTTTGTTCTGGAAACTGAAAAAAAAAACTATGAGAATAATGCTCGGTATGCTTAATTATGCCAACATATGATCTGGGACTTTGCTAGTGCACGCTTATGCGAGAAATGGCTCCCATATAGCAGGTGAGGCAGCGGTGTGGTGAAGCCGCTAATCTAAGAGTGTCACTAATGAGAATACTCCTTCTACAAGTCACCCCTAGCTGGCACACAACCAAGGAGGCCAACACAACCCTGATACTTCTACCACCTACGCTCATACTTTTTTGATTGAGACCTATTCATGATCTAAACTGGATTATTTCCCTAAGCTCTGCTGGAGAATACACTCTGCTGACAATTCAAAGCCCAATAAATCTTACCAGGAAATCCTGGCTGGGACTCTTCCCAGGGATTAAATAGTTGAGAAAGGGGAATGTGGACTTTTCAATCAAGACCTCACATTTTTTTTAATTAAAAAAAAAGTTCATTTATTTTTGAGAGACAGAGAGAGAGACAGAGAGAGAGAGAGAACATAAATGGGGAGAGGCAGAGAGAGAGGGAGATATAGAATCTGAAGCAGGCTCCAGGCTCAACACAGAACCCAATGCAGAGCTCAAACCCACCACTTGTTATGTGAGATCATGACCCAAACCGAAGTTGGATGCTTAACCAACTGAGCCACCCAGGCACCGCAAGACCTTACATTTTAAAGGAGCAGCACAGTGTTCCCTAATTCCTTCTTACCATCATCATCATCATCATCTATGGGAAAATATCATGAGACCTTTTTTCTAGGAAACTCAAAGACAAGAGACAAAAAAAAAAAAGAAGAAAAGAAAGAAGATTCAAAGTGACAATGCATTTTGGAACTGATAACCTGTTTGAAACAGTCTAACGTGTTAGTCATCAACATTAGTCAACAGTTTTAGCGATCAAGGATGACAGATGATCTTTAAAATGATCAAACAGGGAAAGGAAAGAAGAACCAAGTTCATTCTAGGTCTTCCGTTCAAAGCATCTGTCCAGCTAGCACTTACTGCATCCTCACAAAGGCACAGAGAAGTAGGGCCAGTTTTAATGCATGATGAGGAAAATTATATTTATCAGTATGTTTCCCTGGGAAATTCTCCTTTTCACAAATTTGACTACATCCATAAAAAAAATCCTACCGCTGTTGTGATCTTACACTCTTCATGGACATAAATTGACTAGGGAATAGTCATCTAGAGTTTGGGGAACCAAGCTTTCTTTTTTCTTTCTCCTTGGAAAATATGAAAATGTTACTTCCCTTCGCAAGTTTGAAATCAAAGGCAAAAGTCAAAGACCTAAATTGAATTTTTCCCTGTATTGTTCCTAAAGGACTTTTTACTTGGAGTAACTGCTGATACGCATTTCTTCTCCTGGAAGTGGGGCACAAGAGGGCAGACTTGGAAATGCTAAGGAACAGTCTGTTTAGGACCTCTGGCCCAAGTTCACCGAGACACGTGACTTTAAAGTATGCAATGGAGGGCTCATGAGTTCACAAATACATGTTTAACATGCATTACAGGGAAGCAAGAAGGACTAAATCCTAATTTTCTAAGCAAAATGGAGAAATTCAACTTTCTCTTTAAGCTACTGCTTTGGACACTGAGGAATTCTGGTGTAAAAGTAAAAGAACTGTTTACAAAAGAAGCTCCCTTTCAAGAAACCTGAGATCAAGATCAGACAGGAGGCAAAAAGGAAGAGCAATTGGAATTTTTTAAATCACCGAATGAATTTTAAATTCAAATGGGAATGCATCTTTGAATAGAAAATATTACATATTCCTTTTTCTTTTTTTAGGGGGAGGGAGGGAAAGAGGGAGAGGAAGAGAGAGAGAATCAAGCAAGCTCCATGCCCAGCATGGATTTCACAATCCTGAGATCATGACCTGAGCCAAATTCAAAGGTTGGGATGCTTAACCGACTGAGCCACACAGGTACCCCAAAATATTATATATTCTAATCACATTAAAACAGTATGCTCAACTTCTTGCTTGTTATTTTCTTTTTATACATTGTTTTAATCACTGTAAGTATTGTCATTTTATTTACTCTGATTCTAAACAACAATAACTTCATAATATTAACTTAGGAATCACTGCTTTAAATACACAACTAAATAAGGAAGTATGTCCAACATTAACTGCATACATCTGTAGTCACACCTCCAGTATCAATGGCTTGTTTTTGAACAGTGTTAGGAGGGGGGGCCCTTCGATGGCTCAGTAAGTTAAGCATCTGACTTTGGCTCAGGTGATGATCTCCTGGCATGTGAGTTCGAGGTGTGCAATGGGCTCTGTGCTGACACCTCAGAGACTGGAGCCTGCTTCAGATTCTGGCTTCCTCTCTCTCTGCCCATTTCCCACTCACAGTCTCTCTCACTATCTCTCTCTCAAAAATAAACATGAAAAAAAGTTAAAGAGTAAACAGTGCTAGTAGAAACTATATTGCCTCTTTCCATTTAGCATCTTTGAAAAACTGAATAAATGCACCAACACACTGATTGCCTCTTTAATCTTGAAATACTCCTTTCCCTAGAACATAGTACATATATCACTAAAATTACATGGGTGAAAGAGCTACAAATTGAGGATGTCAGTACTAACAGTCTGCCAGAATCTTCTAATAACTGTGGTGCTTCAGAGTTCATACTTTGAACAAATCGAAGGAACTAACTTGTGGAATTTAACAAATATACGTCTTTGCTTGAATATTCTATGAAAACAGAGAAAAAAAAATTAACAATGTTTTTATAAGAGTAATGTTTTCTATGGGGTTTTGGTAATAATCGTATAATTCTGTGCTGAAAATTCAACCAAAGCATCACTAACATAAAAGAATTTGTTATGCAAGTAGTATGCTCTGAATATACTACACAGAGACTGTATACTAGATTGGGTAACCACAAACTCAGTATGTAATTCAATATATATTTTCCATGTCAAAAGAAATCTAAATACATAAATTACTGGTGCCTATTAAAGAGGACACATATTCCCAAAGGATTGTGACTTATCAACAACAATAAATAATGTCAACAAAAAGTAAAACAAAAATGCCTTTAAGTTCTGTATTCTATCAATTTCATTATTTTTAAAAAAATACCAAAAGAAGAACAATTAATAACATTTAATTGAGTGGCTCCATCAGGAAGAAACAGTAAATGCTTCCTGGAAATTGGAGCATAAGTCACTTCCTATCATAAACTTATGGATTCTGTGCATTAGTAAAGGCTTAACAGCCTTTGTTAAAGGCTGAACAATAAATACCCGCTGAATAAATGCATGATCTTGTCATTTAGAAATTCCTTAATTTAACAACCACTAAGTCACTAATGTGTGTGGGATCATTTCCTTCCTTCCTCACACCGATTTAGTCCTGCGGATTTCTTTCTCTGTAGTGTCTCTTACACCTATGCTTTCCTTCCCACGCACTCTCTCTCGCCGTTCAGATTATCATCATCGTTCTACTTATTCATTTAATGTAGAGACCATCAGTTTCTTCTGCTCCATCAGTTTCACCTAAAAGACAGACAGTAGTAGTACCCAGCTGGTGGGTTATTTTTTTTCCGGGGTGGGGGATGGTGGTAAAGACTGGATAATACATGCAGAACATTGAGTATACAATTCACATTTCATAAATCGTAGCTATAGACCAATCTCTTCATACCAAACTGGTCTACTCACTATGTGCCCATGATACCCATTTTGCTTTGGTTCTTTTGCCCCAATGCCTCTCCTTTTACCTGAAATACCTGTACTCATTACATCTGTATGTATCTTTCAATGCTCACCTCTAATATCCATCTTACATGAAGATGCCTCTGAATCTATTTCTTTTCAGTCATTAGCTTCCTTTCACCTCAAACTTCTTAAGAAGATCTTGCAGCGTCTTTTCTGGGTACAATTTGGGTGGCAATGAGGACAGGAATGAAAAGAGACCACAGGCACAGACTGAGCAGAGTACTGCGTATTTGAGAAACGTGTGACCACCACCGTGGCCAGTGAAGGGGGTTTCACACTGTCTGGAGTGCTGGAAAAATAAGAAAAATACAGTGGATCCTCTAGGACATTTACTGTTACTCCTCTCTCGAAAATTCCCTCTTGTCCATTTCATTGACTATGTACTTCCCCAAAACGTGAAGTAGAGAGCAGGTGCTAGGTGAAACAAGAAACAGCTGATATCTTGGCAACATAAAAAGAAACTTGAAAAGTAAAAATGTATTTTATTTTACTATTTGTGTTGTATCTTTTCATAGTAAACACAGAAAATTAAGAGTTTAATGTAAAGGAAAAAAAAAATCTATACCAGGGACATACAAGTACTTCCATTAAATAATTATATAACACTCATTATGTTTGGTGCTGTGTGCAGCATCTATAGACAATAACAAAAGAAATCCTTGACCTTGAGGAGTCGAGGCATGTAAACAGAGCATGTGGATAATGGGCAGACAATACTGCAAAAGCCCAGTGGAGGGTTCGGTTAGTTCGGTCTAGGGATAAAGGAAACATTTCTAAGACGGGTGGACTCCTGAATAAAGTTTAAAAGATCACCAAGAGTGGTGGCATCGGGTAATGTGCTTCCAGGAAAAGGGAATACCGTGAACAGAATGTGAACATAGACCAACAAGGTTAGTTAAAAGGAAATCATAAAAAAGAGAAATTATAAATTCGTTGGTTGGAAGCCCATCCAACATCCCTCAGGGCTTAATTCCATCCCATGTAATGGGTTCTGGATGGGGTGACAGCATTCTAGCCATATGTCAAGGATTCTACTGTAACTTTTCCTCTGATTTATAAGGACCTCTGATAGCACATAATTGTATTGATTTTGTAGGAGACTCTCAGGCATGTCTTCTTCTATTGTTACCAGGAGATAAAGTCCACAATTCTCATTCTGGCAAGCACCTTGACTTACTTGACATAGATAAAATGGGGAGACTAAGCAAAATGATCTTCAGTTCTTCCCCACCAGACTTCCTCATCTCAGCTGATGATAACCTTATCCTTTCAACTGCTTAATCTGAAATCATCTTTCCCTCCCCTCACATCCTTTATCCAACCCATGATTAAATATTTCTAAGTCTATCTTGGAAAGACATTCAGGATCCAATGGTCTAATAATGTCTTTAAATCCCACTCTTAGAATTCCTATAACCAAGTCTGGATTAGAAGAACAGTCTCCTCATTGTTTTACCTGCTTCCACCATGAAATATAATATCTCCTCAGTGATCTCTTTAAAACCTAAGGCAGGGGCACCCGGGTGGCTCAGGTGGTTAAGCGTCTGGCTCTTGATTTAGGCTCAGGTCATGATCTCACAGTTCATGAGTTCAAGCCCTGAACTGGGCTCTGTGCTGACAGTGTGGAGCCTGCTTGGGATTCTCTCTCTCTTTCTCTTTCTACCACTCCCCCTGCTCATGCTTGTGTGAATGTGTGCACACACTCTCTCTCAAAATAAGTAAGTAAACATTAAAAAAAATCCTAAGGCATACTGAGTCATATGGCTGCTCAGAAGTCTGCAATGATTCCCCATTCCTGGCTAGTATGAGGGCTGGCACACAAGTCGCATCACTTCGCTGAAAGCAGCTTTTACTCTCTCAATCACTATGCTCAAGCCACAATGGTCTTCTGTTTCTCCTCCCTGCCTCAGGATGCCAGCAAGCACCTCAGGCTTTTGCACTGGCTTTTTCCTCTGCCTGGAACATTCTCTCTCCATACATCCATATGAAACTCTCTTACTTTTTTCAGTCTTTCATGAACTATTACCTTCTTGATGCATCCTGCACCGATCATTGTATTTAAAATCGCCATGCTTCACCCTCAGCACTTTGGCCACCTTGGCTATTTTCCATACAATTTACGTGCTAAAATAGTACAGGATTGGGGTTCCTGGGTGGCTCAGTCAGTTAAGTGTCTGACTCTTGGTTTCAGCTTACGTCATGATCTCCGGGTTTCGTGAGTTTAAGCCCTGCATCAGGCTCTGCACTGGTAGCATAGAGCCTGTTTGGGATTTTCTCTCTCTCTCTCTCTCTCTCTCTTTCTCAAAATAAACTTAAATTTTTTTACATAAAAATAATAAAATATAAAAATAAATAAAAATAATAAACAAATAAAAATAAACAAATTTTTTACATAAAAATAATAAAAAATAATAAAATAAAATAAAATAAAATAGTACAGGACTTATTTATTATTCTTTTGCCTATTTTCTCCCTTTAGAGTTAAATTCCTGGAACAGAGCTTACTGAGTAGGCATTCAATAAAGAATATGAAGACAGGAAAAAAAAAATGAAGTTCTTCCAGCTCTAAAAAATGATCTAATTTATTACAAGTAGCAAGGGATTTGAAAAAAGCACAATGGGGTGTCATCTCTATTTTTTTTTTGATCAGTCTCTGTTTCTTATTAACTATGAAAATACGTAAAGCCCAATCATTTAATTCTTTTGGATGTTGGTTTCCTCAGGAGTAAAGTAAAATATCCTGACCAGCTTATCTATAATAGCTCTTACATCTTTAAAATATCAATGATTCTGGGGGCGCCTGGGTGGCTTAGTCGGTTAAGCGTCCGACTTTCGCTTAGGTCATGATCTCGCGGTTGTGGGTTCGAGCCCCGCGTCGGGCTCTGTGCTGACTGCCAGCTCAGAGCCTGGAGCCTGTTTCAGTCTGTGACTCCCTCTTTCTCTGACCCTCCCCTGCTCACGCTGTCTCTCTCTCTCTCTCTCCTAGAAATAAATTAAAAAAAACATTAAAAAAATAAAAAAAAATCAATGATTCTGATTTGATCCTGTTCGATAAAATTCAGATACTTCCAAATGATTATTATTTCATAATGGACACCACCAATCATCACATTGATTTATTGACTACTTCTGGATAATCAATAAAAGTCTGCCTTGCTACAATGATAGCATTATGGAATTCAAAGCTTCTGCAATTGTTCACCAACAACTAAGGGGAGTTCTTTGTCTCCTTGTGGACCTGCACACCATTATAAGACACAGGAAGAAGACACAACAACAGATTTAATTATGCATGCGTATGACATCCCATAGTTTTATCAATTGAGGGCATCTTGCTGGTGAGGAGGGCTTTCTCTCTGAAACCATCTAAACCATGTAGCTTTATTTCTGGCTGACAAGTAGACAGATGATTATCCCTCTCAGCAATTCTAATTGCTGAGAACAACGCAGATATGACAGTGGCACAAAATACACAAAGGAAAAACCACACGAACAAACCAAATCAAAAAGGTAGGATACCCACATCTTTGTCAAAATGTCCCTGGAAATTCCTGTTCCTTTCTTCAAGCCTGCTATAGCAATAGCAAGGCATCAAATTTGGAATTCAAGGAAATGTAATTTAATTTAAAAACTGCATCGTAATGGTGCCTCATGCTTACATAGTGCTTCTGTGCCTGCTACTATTCCAAATGCTTTATGTGCATTAATTGATTTGATCCTCTCAAAAACCCACGTGGTAGGTACAATTATTGCCACCATTTCACATACAAGGAAACTGGGACACAGTCTATATAACTTGTACTGTTATACAGCCAGAGGCAGAGCTTGGATTCAAACTCACACAATAGGGGTCTAGTGTGTGTTCTTAATCACTACATTATCATGAAACACTACATTATCATGAAATAAAATTCCTTGTAGCCTGAAGTCTCTTACACCCCATGATGTGAATTTTTCAGGAGAATGTATATATTGCTATATATATATAAGCTTTGCAAATCATATAGTAAAGTGCCCAGAATCATGTTTCCATAAAGTCTGTAATGACTGCACTCTATATTAAATGCCTCCACGTTAAGATTCCAGAATTGTAAGGTATCATTTCAAATCATTTTCTCTCTTCCTGTGTTACCATAAGCAAGTCACTCTTGGCATACCTCAATTTATATTCCCAACATATGCAAATGGGACACTGACTTCACATAAAATTTTTTTTCCTAGACATTGTAAAGGCCACAAAAATGAATCAGCTGTCACTCAGAAACCTTCCAGTATAAGTGATAAGGAGGCTCCCAAATAGGAACATCACGAGCGCGAACGGGGTCAATACCTTGATGAGGCAGGAACAATGAGCTCTGGGCTCTAGAGGAGGGACGGTCTACATCACACTGGAAGGAGAGTCCTGAGGCCTGAGCAGAATTAGTGAAGGTAGAGACTGTGGGAAGGGAGCATTTTGGGTAGAGGCAATAGCATGAGCAGACTAGAGGAGAGAAGTAAAATAATATTCCAGGTAGAGTCCCCTTGGGCTAGGACTCAGTCCCTACGGTTTGTGGCAGGGCAGGGGCAGCCAGAATTGGATATGAAGGGACTGACATCTTGCTTTGAGAGGACCCTGGCTACCAGAGAAGAATTTATGTGATAATATAAGTGTTTTCTAAATATTGGCCATGGTGAACTCAAGAAATGAAAATGAAACAAAAGTCATTTCTATTTTATAAATCGTAAGATTTCTCAAATCAATTTTGCAACAGATACAATAAAATATACTGACTCTGTAACTTTATAGAGTTCATATGTTCAGAAATTAATTTCCTATTAGGTATTATAACCAATGCCTAAAGATTACAAAGCCCATTCTACATATTATGAAAGGAGTAATGAGTGAACAAATAAGAAAGTGGAATTAAACTCGGGCCCTCTAAATCTAAGCACCCAAAGAACCAAGTAGTTACTCTTCTCCATCTGTCATTCGCCTGTTATCCTGAACCCTGCTGATCCAGAACACAGGAAGAGTCAGATTTGAAACGCAAAAGATGTGTCACCAAAGCTTATGTGCTTTCTCAAGGAGAGAACCTTTCTCAGAGATATTTTATCTTTCATAGAAATGTTTAACCTGTGAAAACTTGATTTATAAACCCGACGGGAGATCAGAACTGTGAGTTGAAAGAAGCGTGAAAAGCTATTTCACTAATATATACTGACTGCAAAGCAACTTGATAGCGAAAAGCATATGATACATAAAAATAATATTTTCTGGTTCTGGGCAATCCCTGGCAAGAAGTTTAACATTGGTGAGTCTGTTTCTTCATCCTAAAATAAAAAAGATTTGGTTTCTATGGTGTCTATGATGCCTACAGTTTTGAAAAGCTCATTGTGATTATGCAGTAAGCTCACACAGATTCAAAATATATACCACTCCAGCGTTAGAATTCCTAATATAACTCAACATGATCTAATAAGATGGCATTATTCAAGGAAGTTGTAACAGAACCCACTATATACTCAAGACATCACAGTACTCAATATCAATAAATCCTATTTAATAAGTAGTTGAGATTATTAAAATATTTCAATCCAAAATGGAGAAAATCAAAGTTTCGTGGTGATAAATCATTAGCTATTTAGAAAACTCAGCAATACAGAACAACCAATTTCCCAAAGATTTTTCAGAAGCCAAAGACTTAAAGTACTGGTCCCCATGTTTTTATGTATAGTTTACTAAGTAGGTAGGGGATACGTAGGTCCTTGACTATGACTAACGGAGTCCATGAAATGGAACTTCTTGGGCAGAGGTTAATTTCAATATCTTCCTATTGTCATTGAAGTAGAGAGATAAAAAAAGTAAAGGTAATTATTTTATATAATGTTTTTGTTTTGTAGGTAAACCAAAGTCTTCACAGAGCATATGATGTTTTTTCTGTTCTCTTTGAAAAACCATAAAAGTTGTGTGATGGGAACTACTCTAAAAATCCAGCTCACTTTAAGGATTATAGGGTGGAAAGATCAGAGTTGTAACACTGAATGTTGCCATTAATCATTCTTCAGATTTGCTTTGTAGGCAAGACTTAGCATCATGTAACAATCAATGGTTACTGATTCCTTTTGCTCCCAGAAGAGCAAGCAATTACGACCCAGGAAGCTTCACCAAGGGATTACGAACAAATGCTAACAAGAGTTCAATTCCACTGTCTTTAGATCATTCCATTTATTTATGGAGCTTTTATTGCATGACACCAACGTATTTCATCAAACAAATACTTCCTGTTACTTAGCAAAGGAAGAGGCAACATTTGAAAGTCGTCAGGCTAATCATGGTCAAGTCTGCGGTTAAGGGCTCGCTTCAGTCTCTCACCCAACTCTTCCCGTGAGAAACCACAGGTCTGGGCCATCCGCTCCATAACCTCTGATGCTCTGGGACACTGCAATCAGAACAGGGTGGGAGGATGGGGACCACCCCTGCAGAGGGATTGGTGGGAAGCAATGGCGGGGTTTGAACAGCAGAGTAAAGAGAAAAGTAACCATGGGATAGCAGGTAAGAAAGAAGGAAAGGGAGGGGTGCCTGGGTGGCTTAGTCGGTTAAGCGTCCCACTTTCGCTTAGGTCATGATCTCGCGGTTCCTGGGTTCGAGCCCCGCGTCGGGCTCTGTGCTGACTGCCAGTTCAGAGCCTGGAGCCTGTTTCAGTCTGTGACTCCCTCTCTCTGACCCTTCCCTGCTCACGCTGTCTCTCTCTCTCTCTCTCCTAGAAATAATAAATAAAAAAAAATTAAAAAAAAAAAAAAGAAAAAGAAAGGAGAAAAGGGAGAAGAACTGGAAAATAAAATCATATCAACATTTGACACGGACCTAGGTACCGAAGTTAAGACTTGAGGATCCTAGTGGCGCATGTTTGCTTACTAATTAAGTTCTGTTTCTTGTGGCAACTCTCCTTGTCTTCCATGTTGTTCTCTTGTTCCTTCCAAACAGATCTGAATGAATATTTGGACATCTAGCTTACTTCTGAATTACGAGTTTTTACAATAAAATAAATTATGGAGGAGAGGTGCTCTTTTTAAATTAGAAAATTCCACGAATATAAAATTCTATACTCAACTTTTACTTAAAACAAAGTTCATAAATTTCCCCTTTGGTGAGGATAAACGACACCTCTAGAAAGGCAATTCAAACACTCAAGTGCTTATTGCTGAAGATTTGTGCCATAAATCAACTCTCATCTTGTCACATCATGTCCCTGATGAAAAACAGAAGATGTTTTTACCTTGGGATATTTTCCATTATATTTCATCACATTTTCTTGGGTCAATCAGCTTATTTGCACTGCTCAACCTATACCTGGGTAAACTCTGCTTGAGATTGTTATCAAATATTTCCCCCTTAAAAGTGGCTGCCTCATTGCTCTAATATTGATTCAGAGTTCCACTTGCGCAGTAAATCCAATATACTTGAGTTAATAACAATCAGGGTGACCAAAGCATAAAATTTTTCACATAATTCTAGTTCTACCTTAAAGAATAAATGAAAACACATATATTATGCTAATCACTATACATTTTGTAAATGGCAGGCTCTCATAAATTATAACAAAAAATTAAAGTCCTTTAAGTGAACGTACCCAGAACAGCATTATTTTCTTTTCTTTCTTTTTTTTTTTTTTGTAGAATTGGGACTAGTAATCTAACTTAAAAGATTTCATTTCAAATTCACTGCAACAGAATCTCTAGCATATTTTTAAGGTACAATTACTCTTTCCTTCTATAGCAATATTTTTTTTCTTTTTTACTTTTTACAAGCCTCTAGCAATTAAATATGGAACTGGAATTGGGTTCTGTTTCAAACATTGGTAACTTTTTTCCTCTACACTTCAAATGCTTTTATCTATCCAATTTTATTTATTAAGTAATCATCAAACCATCTTCCCTTTTATTTGGAATATTATGCATATAAAGTTTATATATATATGTGTGTGTGTATAAATGCATACTATGTATCATATTTATATTATAGATATAGTATCTTTAACCAAATTAGAAGAACTTCTGTATGTGATTTCACTCAAAGATTGTATGTAAGTTGTTATTTCCATGTGTTTTGTGAAATGGTGAGAATGGATTAATTCTTGTCTTTTGGGGTCTAGAAATCCCAGTTTGCAACAATGAAAAGAGGTAGGTGAATATAATTTTCATTTAGATCAAGGATTCATCCCATGCATTACATCTAAACCACAGAGATTCCTTTCCATTATCTCAATCTTCCCACAGAATGTGCTTCTTTAAAAAACACAATTTTAGTTACCTTTTTCCCCTCTTCTCAGTAACTCCTTATCATTGTACCCATGAGAAAGCCCATTTTATCCTAAATTTTGGACTTTACCCCACAAATAATGATATATTCCAGCCAAGTTTTATGGGGGAAAATCACTCTTTTTATGGTACTAAGGTTCAAGAAATTGTCAAGTTCTATTATCATTCTAAGACAAAACAAATTAATTCACCTTTTAAGACTACCTATAATTTGGGGCGCCTGGGTGGCTTAGTCGGTTAAGCGTCCGACTTTCGCTTAGGTCATGATCTCGCAGTTCGTGGGTTCGAGCCCCGCGTCGGCTCTGTGCTGACTGCCAGCTCAGAGCCTGAGCCTGTTTCAGTCTGTGACTCCCTCTCTCTCTGACCCTCCCTGCTCACGCTGTCTCTCTCTCTCCTAGAAATAAATAAAAATATTAAAAAAAAAAAAAAGACTACCTATAATTTATTCTTACGAATGTTAACACTCATGAGTATATGTATATATGAACCCTGACGGAGAGGAGGGAAAAGAAAGAAGTTAATGATCCTTAAGCTTTGTACTCCTATGAGGTATTTTTCGTACATAAAGTAATCTTATCTTGTCCTTCAAACAATATCATGAGAGTTATAAATATTAACATCCCCATTTGTTTAGATGTAAATTCTAAATTTCAAGCAGTGAAGTGATTTGCTCAAGGTCATATAGCTTCTAAGTGGTAGAGCTGGGACTTGATGTCAAGTTTCTAGTACAGCTTCCACCTTACCATGCTGCCTCTTCCACTCTTAGTTCTAAGTTTTTCATAAGCTTCCCCAAACTCCTAAACTCAGGCTCCAAAGTGTTACAAAACTACTCTGTCAAGACCAAAGGAAAAAAAGAACAAAGGAAAGAATCAAAAGTAGAACGAGGGGGAAAAAAACTGGTATTGTTTTCATATTTACTATGTTTAGTCCTAGGACTTGTTTTTCAATATCTCATTTAATCCCCTAAACAGATCCAAGAGATGCACAGTATGATCCTCAAATAGAAATGAGGAAACAGATTCAGAGGGATGATCTACCTTGCTCCAGGCCAGAAGAGAGACAGGAAGGATGAAAATTCAAGTCTGCCCAACTAGTAAGCTAACAACTTGGGACAAGAGACTTGAGACAACAAGAAGTAAATATATTTAATAGTCTGTTTGGAACATGAATCTCCCTCAAATGTGTCACTGCTTAAATATTTCCATGAGGAAAAAACTTTCTTCCCAGACACATTTTATTTGGAATAACTTTATCAAAAATTTCTCCTGTACACCACACTGTTGGGAGAGCTATGTCCATCCAACCTCCACTCCAGAGGGGTGTCCTATACTGATCAAAATTGCACATGTAAAATGGTCTTCTCTAAAGAGGAAGTCTGCAATGGAGTGAGAGAAATTACTCATCAGGATGCACATAATAAACAGGAAAAGCAAAGTCATTGAGATGTAGATAATATACACTGTTTGGATATAAATGCTGAAGGCAGTTTGGAAAAGAAAAGCAAGGTGTGGTGAAAACCAGGATCATTTGGTTTACTCTCAGCACTCATACACATTAGCTGGAGTGACCTTACGCAGGTCACTTCACTTTTCCAGATCTGAGTTTCCTCACGTTGGGAGTCTCTTAGATAATTTTTAAATATGTTCAACATATAAAATTCTATGATTACAGAATATCAATGATATTATTTGGAAGCAACCCTTGAGTGCTTACATACATGCACACAATAGTAGATTAAATTCATCTCAGCAAACATGGCCATGAGGTCTGAGGTGGTGAAGAGTAACTTTATCCGTTGCTCCTCAATCACTTTTCATGTGAATGATACATGAACCCAGATTTTCATTCATCTACCTTAGTGGCAGATGCTAGCCTTCCTCTGGATATTGAAACTAAAAGCCCTTGGGAGTGTTTTAATATTCTTTCTCTGTGAGTTAAAACAGTAAATGGAAAACATGACCAAGAAATAAAAACAAAAATATTTATAGCTATAAGCTTTCTAGAATCTGAAAATAATCTTATCATATTTGCATGCTGAAATTATGTGTAGAGGCGCCTGGGCAGCTCAGTGGGTTAAGTGTCCAACTTTGGCTCACTTATGAGGTCATGATCTCATATTTCGTGGGTTCAAGTCCCACACTGGGCTCTGTGCTGACAGCATGGAGCCTGCTTGGGATTCTGTGTCTCCCTCCCTCTCTGCCCCTTCCTTGCTTGTGCTCTGTCTCTCTTTGTCTCTCAAAAATGATAAATAAACAATTAAACAATTAAAATAAAAAAGAATTATGTAACTATTTTTCATTTTAAAATGCTCCTAAAGGGGGCACCTGGGTGGATCAGTTGGTTAAGCATCCCACTCTTGGTTTGGGCTCAGGTCGTGAGCTCGTGCGTGGTTTGTGAGTTCAAGCCCTCCATCAGGCTCTGCACTGACAGCATGGAGCCTGTGTGTGATTCTCTCTCTCCCTCTCTCTCTGCCCCTCCCCTGCTTGCTCTCTCTCAAAATAAGTAAATAAACTTAAAAATACAATAAAATGCTCTTAAAGGACTAGACAGAGATTACTTTCCCAACTGTGTCAATACTTTGCTTAGAGTATCAGACAGGTAAAACATGAATCAGCCCAAGCTTGTTGGTGGCAGAGGCGGGACCGGTGTCACTTTCAAATAAACGACATTTCGGATGAAGGCAAGTGTTCAGTACTGAACAGAGAAGAGGAATATACTAGGGGAAGGAAAGAGGGGGCTGCAAAATTGCAAATAAAATGAAGGTAAAGAGAAGAAATGCTGAATCAGAGAGTGTATGTAGAGTTAACTCAAGAAATCCCTCAGGTTGATTCAAATTTGTAACTAGATTCTTAAAATTCATTAGAAGAGAAGATCTATGAGGGCAAGAAGTTTTACTGTTTGTCATTACCATAAAGCCAATCTAGAATAGTGCCTGGCTCACAGTAGGTGTTTAATATGTATTCACTGAATTTACAAAAAAGAAATAACAGAAGAAAATTGCTGGCATAGAAAAATAATAAAAATGGAAACATGACTGAAAAAGTAGACATGGTACATTTTACGGCTTAATAAAAAGCTCAAACAGATTCAGTGGAGTCATATTTTAATTCTCAGTTTTATTCTAGTTCTTCAGTGAAGTTCTAGCTTAACTTTAGATAAGTCATAACTTTTTTATGCCTCAGTTTCTCCATCTATAAAATATGTATTTCTTTACACTTTAAAAGGATCCTATGAGGTGACAGTAAAAGAGAAAAAGAAGAAGGAAGAATAGAGATATATGGTTTGGGACGTAATGGCTTTCTGGGAATGTAGAAATGCTGATTCGTATAAACATGTAAAAGAGACTGCAGAGAAACCAGTATGAACCATACAAAGGGAAAAGAAGAGGGGGCGATAAGGAAGAAGACGGACAACATTCTGAATGAACTGTGCTAATAAGAAACCACTGTATTATTCTAGAGACGTATTTTTGTATGTGTGTTTGTAATGTGTGTGAGTACCACTCAGTTAAAATGCAATAAAATTGTATGTGAAAGAAAAGATCAGTGAAGATGCTTTAATATTTTAGAATGCAATGAAAGATAGATAAATAAAGCCAAAGTGGCATCATTAGAAAAATAAGGAGTCAAGAGATAATTGGGTGGGTGGGTGGCTGGAGAGGGAGAGGAAGGAGAACACCAATTTAGGTAGAAAGGAACAGGAGAAACAGAGTGGGCAGGGAAGAGGCGAGCCACAGAGCCAGCTGCTATATGTCAGCAAAGAGCCCACCCCAGAAAACCCAAGCTGTTTTCAACAGCAAGCCCAACACTGTATGGATGATCAAATAAACAGGAAAAGAGACTACCACTACTGAAAATTTAATAAAAGCAAAACAAGAAGGTGCGAAGAAAACTGAACTGTAATACTATGAACGATACATGCTTGACCAATGGTCCCACTTGACATACGTCCCTGTCAACTGGACGCCACTTAAACTACCAGAGTTGTTGTCTAGCTTGCATTCTCTGGAACAGGGAGAAGCTGACAGGAGAGAAGAGTCACGTGTGGATTTAAATTCTGGGGGACAAGACGGGTCTCTCTTTTCTACTATTTAGGGTTTCACTGAACTTTTCAGCATTTTATGACTTTTAGTAAAAGGATGTCACTAAATGTTTCAGAACTTGGGTTTCCTCATCAGTAAATGTATAAGATTATTTGGTTTCAGTTGAGGATCCTTCCGTTTCTCCCAGTTTTTAATGTCTTAGGCTTTAAACAAGTTTGGTTACAGTGGAGAAAAGTTGTTGGAAATCACCACTCTGAGATACCTACACGGAACTGTAGGTTCCAAGGAAGCGGACAAGTCTATTGGGCTTAGAATAAATGCCACTTTTAAGCCGAAGGAAAGAAATCCTTTGGTATATTCAATTAATCATGCTGAGCTTTTGCAAATGGTAGTGATTCCTATGTCACTGTGGTAACAATGGTTTGCCGTGCAACCCAATACAATGAGGTTTAAGACAAAGCAAAACAAATTTGGCCTAAGATGAAAATACTAATACGTTCTTATACTACAGAGTCTGTTAAGCAATCTCTCTCATCCAGAAATACATTTTCTTCCAAGATGACACTATTCTCTGGCTACAATTTAATTAATCAGCCCTTTTTATAGTAGTCTAAGTTTGCAGCGCCTCAAAGTCAGTTCTTTCCATATAAATAGAAGGCAAGAAAAATTTTAAAGCCCAGCCAAAGAAACAAAATGAACAGTTCAAGGAGGGGCCCCAGTGAGAAATAGAAACTTAACTATTATCATGGCAAATAAAGATTCTGGTAGTAGAAAACCACTAAGCACAGACAGAAAAACTTCGGAATTAAAAAAACAATGCATATATATTTTCCAGTTCTGTATTAGGTTTCTTAAAGATCTAGATGGATGCATATAGATTAGTATCGTGAAAACATGAAATTATACTACCTTATGCAAGACATACCCATTTTAGGAAACCTGATGCAGCTACTATTCCTTTGGACAACTAAGAATGTGCTATATTGACTTTTAGTACAATAAAGAATGTTTTAATTTTTAAAAAGTCAGTGGAAAGGGGAGTCATTCCAGTGTTTACAGTATTACAACCTTAATACTAGCAGGTAGATTGGTTGGGGAATTACAGAGCAGACACAATTACTAGGATTGTCTCTCTTCCACTCTCTCAGACTCCAGGATAAAGAAGAATCAATTAGCCCTCGACAGACTATGACCTTGAAGGCTACAGTTCTGTGTATAATATGCTGAATATGCTGAGGCAGATAGAATGGGGAGTGTTACGTCCTGTAACCACTGAAGGACATGCTTCAGATACGATAACGTCATGTTACGATGTACACAATAGTAGCTTGGTTCATGTCAAAATCATGCATGACAGAAGGAAAGGTCTGGTTCTTCCTGTGACGAAGCATTACTTTCATAAAGAGAACAAAGTGAACGAGCTCACAAATGACAGTTTAATTCCAAGCTCTTTTTTTTCTGTGTGTGTGTGTGTGTGTGTGTGTGTGTGTGTGTGTGTGTGTGTTTTAAGTCAATGGTTACAAGCTTTTTCAAACAACAAAAGCAACCACTTATGAGTGTCTGAAAACAAAGCTTCCTGGACCAATCCCCCTACCCTCCCAACCTGCCCCAAAACCAGACTCATAATTTTTAGGATATTCATGCTTTTGCTGTTGTTTTCAGACACTAGGCCAAAAAATTAACATCCGAGTTTCCTACTCAGAAAGCCTTACAGGTGGCAAAGTGTTAAGCACTGTCTACCCCTAACTTTTCAGGAGAAAACTTCTTCTGATACTGCTTTTGCAGGCTCGTCTCCAATGCACTTCATAGTGCTGCAGCTGTGTGTCTGGCCAGAACTGGCCTCCGCGATGCTTTTAGGCAGCAGTAAATCTTTTCCACTCAATGCAAATGCCAGAAAATCAATGCCCTGGCTTGAAAACCAGGAGAAGAAGAGAAACTGTATGGAATGCATACCCTCTTAAAACACTTAGTAGAAGAATTTACCTGAATAATTTCTCAAAAAGTCACTACATACTTTTTGACATGGTCCTAGATCAGAAAAAGGGACTAGATGGTTCTCTGCTTCCCAACTCCTGTCCCCCAAAAAAGACAACAAAATTATGGAATTTACCAAAGGAGTTTTTTGGTTTTTTTGTTTGTGTGCTTTGTTTCTTTGTTTTATGGGTTTTGTTTTTGTTTGTTTTGTTTTCCTTCAGAGGATCCTCTTTCTTTTTCTGGAAAACTAAACCTATCTGGCACATTTTAATTAAAGCCAAGTTTCAAAGGATAAAGACAAAGAAGTAACCTTGTCTTCATGGAGAATGTTGCTTCTCTTTGCAGGAACTGCACTTGCTTTTTATAGCCTGTCATTTCATCTGGGTATTATTTCCTGGTCACTTTGCCAGGTGGGAAGAGGCGGTGAATGCAGTGATGTCTGTCAGACCTTTAATGATGCTTCAGGGATTTGATAAAGACCCAGAGCAGTGTCTGCAGAAAGGAGGTTCTTTACTAATTACACCTGAAAAACAAGCCTCTCTCTCTTCTTCTTTTTTTTTTTTTTTAAATCTTTGCTACCGAAACTGCTGCGTATGAAATGATCTTGAATCACAAAGCAGATCAAGTTTTCTGCATTTCTATGCCACACGGCTCTTCCCCACACGGAACACCATGTACGGAAAAGATATTCTTTATTCTTCCTTACCACCCAGAGGGAAACCGAAGGGGTGAGGACTTCATCCCAAAACCCTCGCCCTCAACTCTTAAGAGATTTCCCACACGTTATTAAGAACCAGGTTCTCTCACCTTTTACTTTATTCTATGAAGGGCATATTCAGTCAAGGGTAAAAAGTAGCAGAAGGCAGAGAAACAAAAATAAATCAGAAACATTTATAAAAAGGAGCCAGAAGCCACTCCTCCCTTTTATACTGACGTGTGGAGCAAACCTGACACTGACTAGTCGTGGTTTCTGCCTTGTCAACTTTCCATTGTGAAGCACAGCAGTGACCCACTACGAGGGGCGGCACGTTCATTGTTCTGTATCGTTTTAAGAGCGTGGGCTCTCTTCACTCACAGGTTATTAAACTGCACTGGTGCAGTCTGACGGGCAAAAAAGACACATCTGAAAAAAAGACGATGCACCTTACTAACGGGTCTTGTACTTTGTAATGACTGCCAAGGAAGCTATTTAAACATTTGATTACAGAAGACAAAACTAATTTAGGGAAATCCTTTCACGCAGCATCACGCAGCCCCGAACAAAATAAAGCTGCCCCTCGTAAGTGCTCAGTAGCTGAAACTACAATGTGGGCAGGACAGCAATCGCCTGCCGCTGGTGAGGGGTGAGCACTGTAAATGCGCTATCAGCAAGAACCAATTAAAACAGAAATGTGGTGAGAGCAGAGAGCAGTTAAGGGAGCACGATGAAGGGATGGAGGCAGATAACAGGCAGCGTGGGACTACTGCATGGCAGATGGTGCCCGAAAGGTGAGGAGAGGTGATGGAAATCTACACGGGAGAACGACAGACATAGAACCGCACTCGCTGCTATATGCTATCTCGCCACATTGAGAGATTTAGGAAAAAGAAAGGATGCTCTGTCTGATGTGTTCATTTTTAAAAGTGTAAGAAATCAACTGCATTGCAATTAAATTCAGGCATGACTCCCAGATGCTGAAGTTTTGGGTCCCCCACCCCAGACTGAACAGTCCGGCTGGACGCAACACTGTTTAGTACCAGCAGTTTGCAAGATCACTTTACTCCTCTCTTCAACGCCACCCCAAGCACTCCAGTCACATGACGTGCTTAAACAAAACCATGCAATTAAAATAGAAGGCAAGGAGACAGCTCCTTGCTCAAGAGGACACCTTTTAGCGCCTCAAGCCCACCCCTTTCCATGATTCATCATCATTTCTCTCTCTCTACTTACAAAGTTTAGGAGCAGTTTGGAGATTAGTTTCTGTTGTTTGTGGCTGAGTTGCTGACTTGGGTGTTCTCACCTCAGGGTTCCGAGTGGGGAAAGGGAAGGACGGTGCAGTGGACGGCAGGAAAGAAAAAGCAAAAATACGATTCTTCGGGGTTGGGACCGCTGAAGGTTCAGAGGACGCAACAGCATTGTCAACTTGCAGTGTAACTTGAACCTCAGTTTCGGATTGAGCCCTAGAGACAGGTGAAGTGTATGCCTCAGATGCTACCCACACAGCTGAGGCAGCGGTTGGATCCAGAGAAATAATAGGGTCCTGGCCTAACCCCCCGGGGTCAAGGTGAGTAGGAGAGTCATACTCAAATATCTTGTCCACAAATACCCACTTGAGGCCGGCAATGCAGAGGCAGAGGCTGACTAGGCAAGCCAGAATGGGGACAATGCAGATTTTCTCTGAGTTGAGGCAACCTCTCAGGCGCTCGGCTTCCAGGCAGACACAGCAGGGAACTGCCAGGCCCACGAGGCCGGGGGTTCGCCCATCTTCAGTCTGGGTCTCTGGCATGTCTTCTGCTGCCGGAAGCCCGTCGAGAGACGGGTCTGCACTCAGCTGAGTGGAGGGGCTGGAGGACCTCTCAGCGGCTCCCTCGGACATGTCTGGGGAATAAATCTCCATCGGCTCACCTCCAGAAGGCCTGGCCTCTCTCGCGGTCCATTACCATGCAGAGCCCCCCCCAACCAAATGAGACAGCATCTTACAGGGGGAAATCGATAAGTCTTCCAAGTCCAAGGCCATTATCAAAAGCAAGAGGAGTGCAGGAGGGAGGACGGGAAAAAAAAAGAAAAGAAAAAAAGAAAAAGCCTCTAGCAACTACCGAATAAAAGTATATTGTAATTCTTTACTGCTGTTTCTGGGCCACTTTGGCAGTTCTTTCAAATGCTTCTCCAAACCATCCCGGCTGGTCAAGAGGATCGGGGCCAAAATAGAAACGGAGCTGATCGTTGGCCAGTTAGGTAAACCAGTAGCCCAAACTGAAAGGCATGTTTCTCACCTCGAGCATCTGAAGCTGGTGTCTGCTTAGATGGAGAAAACAACTGTCATGCAGGAGAAGTAAAAGCAAAAGCAGGACCAGCGGCGGCGGCGGCAGCAGCGGCGGAGGCAGGAGAGGCAGCAGTGAGAGTAGCAACAGCATCCTGTTGTGTTAACGCGAAGGCTGAAAGAGGCTGAATCATTACAGAGCAGCAGGTGCCTGCCCTCTGAGCATCACTGCAAACAGTATCATCACAGAGGGATCCGGAGGGAAGAGTGCGGCCCGGAGGGGCGGTGACTCCCCTCCCCGCCCTGCCTCCACCCCCACCCCCCAACCACTCCTCTTTGTCCTTCTTGGGCGCTCATTCACTTTCTTCCCCTGCAGCTCTGTCCTGCTTCATAGTCTCCTTCTCTTCCTTTCCCTTCCTCATCCGAAGACGTTCTCTTTCTCTCTCTCTCTGTCTGCCTCTCTCTTTTCCCTCCCTCCTCCCTCTGTCCGCACTCCAGAGCTGCTGGCTGGTCTGAGTAAAATCAGTATACCCAGCGACGCAGGACTGCCAGTGACTTCCTATTTTATCCAATTAGAAGGAATAAAGGCCATCAAATCAAAGAGAAGCAGGCAGGCACCAGTTAAGCTCAGTCCCCAAGGCCCCCACCCCTTTTCTTCCCTTTCTCTTTTCCTCTCCACAAAAGCAGCCTCAGTTTTCTACCCCCAGCTTGCTTGCTTCTAGTCTTGCAGGCTCTCTTTCCTTCGCCCACTGTGGGGTCAGAAGAAGTGGGCGATCGATGCTAGCAATGTAACAAAGCTGGGATGGGGCGGGGGATGTAGGTGGGACCTTATGGGTTGGACCTGAGGCTTGGCAAAGTCTGATATCTGATTCCTCCCTAGAGAGGTAAGCTTTTCAACAGCAATTTCTTCTTGCCTGCCGCTGAGAGATAGCATTCCTTCCCCTGCCCTCTAATAAGTTTTGTTCACCAAGAGGACTGTTATTACCCGATTTTCAACCAAGCGTTAGAACAGGTTTTTCTCGAACCTTGGACAGTTCTGCCTTCAGTCCTTTTTGGCCATGACTGTGTAAGACTTCGCAATGCCCAGGGTGAAGTGCTGAGCCTATGCCGGAGCAGGGGTGGGAGGGGAGGGGAGAGGTGTCCATGAACCCTCACTCTGGTCCCATTTAAATTCCCATTTCCTCTTTCCACCCACAGCAGTCCTAGACGAATGTCAAGCTAATAGGAAACACTGGTAAACAGCGCTATGAAGGGAGCAAAAGGCTACCACTTCATTTTGAAATTAGCCTGCGTTGTGACTCCACACTGCAGAGGTTTGAATTCCCTGGGCGCTGTAATATATACCACATGTCCCCTGCTAGAACCGCATTGCACGTATTAAGAAGAGTTTTCCCTAAGAGCGTGCCTTTTGGGTTAGCTTTCGGTGGCTTCACCCCACAGATAATTTCAGTGCTGATTTTGCCCCCCTTTTAAAGCGGCAGCCGTTAAAAGACTGGAGGAAATGCAGCCTTTAATAGAGAGCACAGGATTTCCCGAACCTCCATTCTTGCGTGTCAGGGCACACTATATGCATCTGAGCCCTTAGTCCATGCTTCACCGTGACTGGACACCCAAATGGTTTCCAAGGAACCATTCTGCTCACCTATGTCAACAGGAGTCTTAAAAACGCTCTCTTAATCTCTACTACATAGCCATCATATGAGTCCCAGCAGCAATAAATTTAGAGCTCAAGCCCTGAGAAACTCTGCCTGAAGCACCTTATAGTTTGTATAGCACAATCTCCATCACTTTGAAATATTTTTAAGCTTTAAGGGGGCATGTGAGAATATTATCATTTCTTTCAAAGTAAAATTGGTCCATAATTATACATGATTTAAAGGATATTAAATCTCAAAACATGTTTGCGGTAGTACAACTAACAACAACTACAAAAGCCTGAACCAGTTTGCCTAATTGTGATTAGGACTGTGACAAGCTTATGAGCAAAATGACTTACCTTCCACATAACCTGCACTTATATACCAGCAACCAATACTTTAAAATAATAATAGTTAAAATAAGATCCTGTGCCTACTTTCTAGCTTTAATCATTTGATTTTATTATTTAAAAAAATGTTTTTTAATTTTAACTGTTATTCATTTTTGAGAGACAGAGAGAGACAGAGCCTGAGTGGGGGAGGGGCAGAGAGAGAGGGAGATAAAGAACCGGAAGCAGGCTCCAAGCTCTGAACTGTCAGCACAGAGCCCTACGCTTGGTTTGAACTCAGAAAACTCAGAACGGCGAGACCATGACCTGAGCCAAAGTCAGACGCTTAAACGACTGAGCGACCCAGGCGCTCCTAACCATTTGATTTTAAAGCAGCAAGAGTTTTCGGAAAGATCCTAGCAATGGACATGATATTTTATATCATAGAAAATCTATCTGGAGGGGCGCCTGGGTGGCTTAGTCGGTTAAGCGTCGACTTTTGCTTAGGTCATGATCTCGCGGTTTGTGGGTTCGGGCCCCGCGTCGGGCTCTGTGCTGACTGCCAGCTCAGAGCCTGGGCCTGTTTCAGTCTGTGACTCCCTCTCTCTGACCCTCCCCTGCTGTCTCTCTCTCTCTCTATCCTAGAAATAAATAAAACATTAAAAAAAAAAAAAAAGAAAATCTATCTGGAAGCCCTTACAATATTCATATTGAGAGGTATTCACATTTTAGTTGTCCATATTCATGTGAATATTCAAAATCAATATGAGCAAGTAAATGTTTACACTAAATTAGGGTAATTTATAATTACTTTAGAGATCACTCAGTTTAAATACAGGGTACCTAACTCCTTACTTTTGCCCCAAACCAATATTATACCCCAGTATAATACACTGGCATTTCATTCACAGCTAATCGTCTAAGTTTCAAAAATCAAAATGGGGTTCTGGTAGCCCAATCCAGGCAGGTAAGAGAAGATGCCAATCAAGAAAGGTAACCCATAGTTAAGAAAAGTGGTCCTCAGCTTACGCCAGTAACAGCTACCCACCTCACCTTAATCCCTGAGAACAAACATATTCCGGAGACAAAGAAATTATTGGGCGCTGCTCTATCATCTTAAAGACACTTAGGAAGGAAAACAATGTATCACACAAAGGCTAGAACCACACAGCAGAAACACAAGCCTGTGGGCTGCCACAGCTGTCCCTCCCCTGGGCTATTCAGATCTGTGGGATGTGGGTGTGTCCTCCCTGGAGATATATTCCAGGAGCCCTGTGGCACCTTGAAGAGAAGATCAGCTTGCAGAAGGCCAGCATCCCGTAGATGTTTCCCACCAAATCAGAAGGTGAATGTAATTGGGAGGAGATAAAGAAAAAAAAAAAAGTATTTTTCACAAGTTCTCCCCTTGAGCATAGGAACCAAAAGTTGCCTTTCTCCCTTAACCCATCCCCTATAGCAATAAAGAAATGAAAAAGGGTGGTGTGGATCACTGAGAGATCAGAATTTCCTTTGGATGAAACATGCCTGTCTGAGGGAAGAATTGCAAGGCTATGTCACTTTAACCCTTTAGACTCCACCCCAATAAGGCCCAGGAACACCCACATTTCTGTGTCCCCTTAAAAAATGAACAAGAGACAGGTCTTTGCGACCTTTTAAAAACCACATTACCACCTCCTTCACCACAACAAAAGCTATATTTAAGGAGCTCTACCTTTGTGCCGGGCACTCAGCTAGGTTCTTAATATATACTATTTCTTATCTTCACTAATGCTGTACAGTACATATTATCTTCAAGATAAATAAATAGGCAGCTTAGGTAACTTAGCCATGGACATAAAGCTATTAAGTGCTAGGGCCAAGATTTGAACAAAAGTCTGACTCATGCTGTTTCTGCTGAAAAATGCTACTTTCCTTTTTAATCACAATAATGCATCTCATTATGTATTGTTTACCGATCACTCCAATGGGAGAATAAACGGACCAGAGAGTGTAACAATGAAAAAGGCTCACTACCTTAATGTAGTCTGTAAATAAACTTGAAGGTGCCTAGTTTTCAAAATAAGAGCTTTCTAAAATTTTGTGTAGTGGTATCCAGAACTTATAAGGATTACACATAGGCTATTTAGGGGCGCCTGGGTGGCTTAGTCTGTGAAGCATCCAATTCTCAGTTTGCCTCAGGTCATGATCTTGTGGTTTGTGAGTCTGAGTCCTGCGTCAAGCTCTGTGCTGTCACCGCAAGCCTGCTTGGGGTTCCCTCTCTCCCTTTCTCTCTGCCCCTCCTGCTCTCTTTCTCTCTGTCTCAAAATAAATAAGTAAACTTAAAAAAAAAAAAAGCATAGGGTATTTAAATGCTACCTATTTATAACTTAAATGGAAGGAGATCTTCCACAGTCTGGAAATTTCTGGAATTTTCTCTGGTAAGCTCTTTTCCACAACTTGCCCTGAAATATCTTAAAACAACACCCGTTCGTTGTATTTTCTCACTCATCTGTGGGTTGACTGAGTTCGGCTGAGTGGTTCTTCTGCTGCATTTGATGTCAGCTGGGGTTGCAATCAGCTAGGGTACCTCTGAGCTGAAACACTGAAGATGACACACACATGACTGGCAGCCGATGCCAGGTGTCAGCCGGGAGCTCGGCAGGGACTGTGGAAGGGTGCACCGCCATATGTCCTCTCTGTGTGGCTTGGGCTCCTCACAGAATGGGGGCTGGGTTCTGGGCAGAAGCATCCCAAGAGGGAGGAAGCCCAACCAGCTAGCCCTCTGGTGGCCTGAATCTAGAGGCTGCAGGGGTTATTTCCATCGCATCCTCCTGGGTAAGCAGTCACAGTGCCAGCTGAGATTCAAGAACAGGGGAAATAGGTCTTGATGGGGACAGTGACAAAGAACTGCAGCCATTGGGCGCCTGGGTGGCTTAGTCGGTTGAGCGTCTGACTTTTGCTTAGGTCATGATCTCGCGGTTCGTGAGTTCGAGCCCCGTGTCGGGCTCTGTGCTGACTGCCAGCTCAGAGCCTGGAGCCTGTTTCAGTCTGTGACTCCCTCTCTCTCTGACCCTCCCCTGTTCACACTGTTTCTCTCTCTCTCCTTGAAATAAAAATAAATATTAAAAAAAAAAAAAAAAAGAACTGCAGCCATTATTAATCCACTGCAGAAGAGAAGGAAGTAACCGTTAGTAAGTCGACCTGGTGTCAGGAGGAGGCTGTAAATCAGAACAGGATTTGGCAGAACAAAATCAAATACACTTGTATTTCTGATCCACTTTCACAATATTCCAGCTTCTGTCTAAGCCTCCTTCAGTGAAGAGAAAAATCCTATTATGATATGAAATATATGTAAATTCCTCTGCTACTTCAATTCAAGCTAGGCTATTGGGTGCAGCATTTATATTATTTATTTTATTATCAGAAGTATGTAGCACAGCTCCGGCAGATGAAAGAGGATGGTCAATGCCAGTTTGCTTTTGACCATATAACCCAAACTTATTTTCTCTTTCACATTTTTTTTCTGTATTTTGGTATCTCCAAATTACAGTCCCTGGAGAGGACTATGGATAAAACATAATGATTTATGTATTTGCTAATGAATTTTGAAATCACATTTTTCTTTTCTTTTTCATTTTTTAAAAAAGTTTTTAAAAATGTTTATTTGCTTTTGAGAGCGAGAGAGAGAGAGAGAGAGACAGAGTGCGAGTGGAGGAGGGGCAGAGAGAGGGAGATACAGAATCTGAAGCAGGCTCCAGGCTCTGAGCTGTCAGCACAGAGCCGGATGCCAGGCTTGAACCCATGCACCATGAGATCATAACCTGAGCAGAAGTCTGATGCTTAACCGACTGAGTCACCCAGGCACCCCCTTTTTAATTTTTAAAATGCTTATTTTTGAGAGCGAGAGAGCACACACATGCGTGAGGGGAAGAGGGGCAGAGAGGGAGGGAGACAAAGAATACTGAAGCAGGTTCCAGGCTCCGAGCTGTCAGCACAGAGCCTGACGCTGGGCTCGAACTCACAGAACCGTGACCTGGGCTTAAGCTGGACGCCTGACTGAGCTACTCAGGTGCCCCTGAAATCACAGTTTTCATAAGAAAGCTTCACATTCCAAAGGTAATCTTCAAAACTGACTTCTTTCCATGAGAGGACAAAATACTCAAATGCATCTGTTAAGCCTCTTCCCACTCATTTCAAAGTCACTCCCTAAGTGGCCATACCTCCTTCATGGAGCCCTTCCATGATTCCACATCACTGACCCAGCATTTTCTTACCTGTACCACTATTGGCGCACATCTTCACGGTCTGTTCTATTATTTAATTATGTCATGTATATAGGACTAAAGAATTCAATTTCTTTGAAGGCCACCTCTATAACTAGCTGGCTTCCTTCCATTCAGTACATCATTTTGTTTAGTTTTATTTTTAATTGAAATTGAATTGTACAGATAATGACACCTCTAATAAACTAGCAAACTTTTTTCACATACCCTCTAAACTCTTGTTCATTTTTTCAGATCTTTTAAGGTCCAGTTCAGACACATCCTTATCAAATTCTGATTGTTCCTAAATTTGCCCTTTGTGAATTTATCTTATTCTAGTGAAACTCCTTATCACAACTATACTTATCTCCACCACCAAAGATCCTTTCAGTGGATGGAAAGTTGGGAATAAACTAAAATTTAACTGTTTTTCCTGTAATTCTTCTCTCTTCAATTAAACAGAAAAGTTCTCTGAGGGCAAACCAAATCCATGTACTATATAATGTTCATTTACATTATTTTATATATATATATACACACACACACACACACACACATATATACACATACACACATATATATATACACACACATATATAATGTATTCTTCTACCTTATTCATAAATGCTAAATATGAAAATATAAATAAATTAGCGTTTATTCTTCCTTACTGGACAGGTATTGCCTCCTCACTTTATAGGTGAGTGAAGACTCATTATGCTTTACTCTATCCCAGTGAAAATTTTCTCAGAGAAGACAACTTGACTGAATTTTAAGAATTATTTTGTGAAATGCTGTATCAAACTTTGATATTGACTGTGGTCTGTGTTCTCATTTTTTTAAATGTTCATTTATTTTGAGAGAGAGAAAGAGAGCTTGAGCAGAAGAGGGACAGAGAGAGACACACAGAATTGGAAGCAGGCTCCAGGCTTTGAGTTGTCAATACGGAGCCTAACACAGGGCTCGAACCCATGAATTGAGAGATCATGACCTGAGCCGAAGTTGGATGCTTAACCAACTGAGCCATCCAGGCGCCCCTCTCTGTTCTCATTTTGTAATGAGATGATCAGATCATTCTGGCACATTTTGTTCTTTATGAGTTTATATCTTCCCTAGCTCAAGATACAGTACATGGCCTCAAAGATGACAGTGTGAAAATTTTATATAGAAAGGCATCTTTATTAAATATGATACTTATAATAAGTTTACTTGGAGAGAGCATATTAACTTCTCACTCCTGGTAAGTAAAATCATTAGTCATATACAAGCATGGTTTATTTTAGCTTTAATTTTACGAGTCACCATTCTTGTAAAATTACATTGGCCATGCCTGGAAGTAGATGGAGATGTTTGTACAACATTGTGATAAATACCAATGAATTGGTCACAATTAAAATAGTCAGTTTTTATGTTATGTGAATTCCAACTCAGTCAAAACAATAAAAATAAGATGACTCTGGGCACTCATCAGGGTTTCAGTTTTTCTGACATTTAATTTTAAAAGGAAAATATGTTGTATCTGATCAGTTTTACTAGTGGACCACACTAAAATAATGAGACTTTGGTATGTTCAGGTTGCCCTTTCTTCTACAAAATCTCAATAGATCACGTGGCATTAAATCTTTGACAGTTATTAATTAACTATGAACTCTGAGTTTATGTCAATGATGCAATCCCAAGGAACTCAGAAGCATGAATAAAGATATAATTAATTGATATGTCATTGAGCGTTTCAATTCAAAAGACGTTTTATGAGAAAATGAGCAAGGGCTTCTAACTCTGTCTCATTTTATATACCTAAAATACTTTCTCTCATTGTTCAATTCTATCCCATTCCCCTTTTCAGAATATATTAGAAATCTAGCAAAAGTTGAGGTGGGGAAAGCGGTAGTTATTCTGAATCATCTGTATTCTCTACGCAGTGTGCTTTGTTAGGAAATGTGTGATGAACTCCCCACGTGAATGTGAATTCCCCAAGGGCAAGCACTTGTGTCTGTTTTTATCCTATATCCCTGGCACATATATGCCTGACTCATAGAAGGCATTAAGTGCTGTTGAATAAACGCAACGACATGGAAACTCTACTAACAAGAGATGAATAAACTATGGGAAAATCATCTCAGAGGCATGGGTCCTCCAGATAAGAGTTGTACTTGTGTGAATAAATGCAAATAATGTTAAAGTACTGTGTGTGTGTGTAACAGAAATAAGGAAAATTATAGTGACTACTCTGATATTATATGGATGGATGGTCATTCATAATGTTTACTAGAGCCATATGTGTTGGAATAGCTACCTGGAGCAAATATCTTCGCCTGTTTCATTAATATTCACTACCTATAAGTTAAGATCACATCACAGAGCACCACAGTGAAGAGAGAATTTTTGTTTGTTTTATATTCAAGTCTTACGGCAAATGTAACAAAAATACAAGAGATAATCTGCATTTTATGAGCATGGACACATACAATTTATTTAAAAAATGATAAAGGCCATACTTTGTTGCAGTAAGAGAAATTAAACGTAAGGAGGAAACACCTCTGATAATCAATGCTAGTTTAATACAGAGTCTGTAAAGTTTCAAAAATGGAAGTAATTAAACTTGATTCATACTTAGTCACTAGCGATATATTTGGGTTTCTTGTCAGCTGATTCTGTTAACTAATCCCCAAATCAATCCAGAAATGCAGTGTGCAGTACAACAGAACATTTCTAGAAATGCTCTGGAATTTGTTACTTTGATTTTTCAGTCTTCGGCTTCAGACAGAACCTGTGGGACAGGAGATGGTCCACAAACGAAGGCAGTCATGAATTACTTATAAGAGAGTACCATCTACTCAAGAGACTCTGAAACATCTTTAAAGCCTTATACAAAATAAATCCTCACAACATACCTGGAATCAAGGAGGCCTGGGGGAAGGGAATTATCTGAAGTGTCCTACTTTTAAATATAGTATAAGTTTGTAAATCAGAGAAGAATTCATCCAGAGGAAACATCTTACAATATACATTTTCCTCGGAGTCCACAGTAGTTCTATCTCCTCGTTGCTGATCAAAATGAAAATACAAAGTTGCACCAAAGGACCAAAAAAAAAAGGCAGGGGGAGGAATAAAAATATACGTAGTTTCCAGAACTGACTTGGCATTCTGAGTGAACCACCTAACTGGCAATAAGGTTGTAAGGTCATAAGCCTTATAATGCTTATAGGAGTAGAAGTATCCTATTTAAAATCAAATGCCAGCCTTGTATTTTTCTGCTGCTTCTCTGTCCAAGAGGTGGACAATTTTTCTGCACTGTTACAGTTCTTATTACTTTAAGAATATGAATTTAAGAGTCATAAGATAAAAATACCTTGTCATTTGGCCTCCAATTGAAACTCAGCCATCATAAATCACACAGTATGTTGCTAGGCTGAGATTTATATAAGAATGACTTGTTTCTTTTCTTCTTTCTATTTCAGAAACTACACTAGTGAAAGGATTTAGGCTTCCTGCAAAGATGAACTGTAATCCCAAGGATAATTAGATCTAAACTTTTCATTTACTGATTGTTGGAGTTGGAACAGGACTTACCCATGAGTTTTATTTTCTACAAGAAGAAAAAAAAGGTCCTAGGATGATGATGATGATGATGATGATGATGATGATGATGATGATGATCTTCCTGGAGTCACACCAAAATTAGTTTCAAAGTCAAGACTAAATTCAGGACTAATACTCTTCCCCTTTCAACTCATTTCTACAAAGGAAAGCTCTCCAGTGATGTACTGCCAAAGCCAATACCAAGGAAGAGTAGAAGGGACATTCGGTCACTACCGCCATGGATTATCTCTATAGAACTATCTCACTTTGAGCTTTCACTGTGACTACTTCTACCTGAAAGTTATCTTGTTCAATGCTCACATGACCACTTTTGGTCACAAATCTACTGAATATTCAGGCTCTCTTTTTGGAAGTTATCTCAGAGACCAATATTTATATTTGAACTCATTTATTCAACCTCATTTTATCAACCTAAGAGGACACACAGATTGTGTGCTGTGGACCCCAACAGCTTTCACTGAGGATAGGGTAGAGATAAGAAGTTACTTATGATGTATGATGTATGATAGAAACATTACAATGAGCTTTATGCTTATGTGGAAAGGTATAGAGGAGAGACGCTAGTGCACGGAAGGGAGTGTATCTTGAGGAAAGAAGACTGTCATGTCAAAATAGGAATCAGCCTAATACTATTGCAATGGTTCAAAAATACGTGATACCAAGATTTCCAATATCTGAGAACTGGTGAGGAAGGGTTATGCCCTCTTTTAATTTGAAAAGTCAGAAGGCTGGGGCAGGGAAGGAGTGACTGTCAGGAAGAGGAGAAAGAAGGCTGTTGATAATGGAGTTAAATCCTGAAATATGATGCCTAGAAAATCCCAGCTCCAAATATGATGACTCATTCCAGAGAAACCTAAATTCTGTTTGTTGGCAACAGCTACAGACAGTGAGGGAGGCAAACCATAAGAGATGCTTAAATACAGAGAACAAACTGAGGGTTGATTGGGGAGTTGGGGAGAGGGGAAAATGGGTGATGGGCAGTGAGGAGGGCACTTTGGATGAGGACTGGGTATTGTATGTAAGTGATAAATCACGGGATCTACCCCCAAATCAAAGAGCACACTGTATATACCCTGTTTGTTAGCCAACTTGACAACAAATTATATTAAAAAAATAAAAATAAATAAAAAATAAACTTTAAATTTATTTTAATAAATAAATAGATGAAATTTAAATTTATTTAAAAAATAAAATATTTACAGAAAACATAAATTGTTTGTTGGCATAATCCATCACTTACATATTCTTTTAAAGACTGTAATAAAACATATATATCAAGTATACTGGGATATGTGGGAATAAAATACGGGCAGGTATACAACTTACTCGAAAGAGCATCAAAAATAAGAGTGGGAAGGGGCGCCTGGGTGGCTTAGTCGGTTAAGCGTCCGACTTTCGCTTAGGTCATGATCTCGCGGTTCGTGGGTTCGAGCCCCGCGTCGGGCTCTGTGCTGACTGCCAGCTCAGAGCCTGAGCCTGTTTCAGTCTGTGACTCCCTCTCTCTCTGACCCTCCCCTGCTCACGCTGTCTCTCTCTCTCTCCTAGAAATAAATAAAAAAAAATATTAAAAAAAAAAAGAGTGGGTGGAGAGATCAAATGGGCATTTGATAAAGCAAATATAGAAAATGTTAACTCTAAAATCTAGTGAGTGGGCATAACTTGTTCACAATGCATTCAACTTTTTTGTATGTTTGGAAATTCTGTAATAAATTGCTGGAAAAAATATTTTTGAAGATGTTTTTCATAACTATTTCTGGCTACAACATATGACAGAGAACCCATCTTAATTTCCTACAGTAAGTTTTATTATAAAAACTGTGGTCAGGGCACCTGGGTGGCTCAGTGAGTTGAGCATCTGACTTCAGCTCAGGTCATGATCTCATGGTTCAGTTCGAGCCTCACATTGGGCTCTATGCTGACAGCTGAGAGCCTCGAGCCTGTTTCAGATTCTTTGTCTCCTTCTCTCTCTCTGTTCCTCTCCAGCTTGCATTCTGTCTCTCTCTCTCAAAAATAAATAAACATTAAAAAATACCCCAAAAATCTCTGCAGTCTATGCCAAACAAACAAAATAATCAACCAATTCTACATTTATTAACCCATAGTTGTTTACTTTCCCCATTGCATGCACCCTACCCACCCATGTTTCCCTACCATTCTTACTTTAAGGAAATGACTTTTAAAATTAAATCTCAGGGGCATCTGGGTGGCTCAGTCAGTTGGGCATCCAATCTTGGCTTTGGCTCAAGTCATGATCTCGCAGTTAGTAAGTTTGAGCCCCACATTGGACTCCACGCTGACAGCGTAGAGCCTGCTTGTGGTTCTCTCCCTCTCTCTGCCCCTCCTGCACTCTCTCTCTCAAAATAAATAAATGAATAAACTTAAAACTATATATATATTTTTTATTTTTTTTTAATATGTTTTATTTATTTCTAGGAGAGAGACAGAGAGAGAGACAGCGCGAGCAGGGGAGGGTCAGAAAGAGAGGGAGTCACAGACTGAAACAGGCTCCAGGCTCTGAGCTGGCAGTCAGCACAGAGCCCGACGCGGGGCTCGAACCCACGAACCGCGAGATCATGACCTAAGCGAAAGTCGGACGCTTAACCGACTAAGCCACCCAGGCGCCCCAACTTAAAACTATATATTGAAAAAACAAAATGAATTTCAAAATTATATCAAAAATGCAAGATTCACATGACTTTAACTATTAGCTAATGACACTGAAATATCTTTATATAAATAAACCATTAGTTGCTGCAGAAAATATAAGAGCTTTTCCTGACCACGCCATTTATTTATTGAGAAGGAATTTTTCCTAATGCCATACTTCGGTCACTAGGGAATTGGAACATTTATGAATAATGTGAAGAGGGAAATTACAAAGTTCCCTTTACTGACAATCAGAAAGGTTAGATGGTAAGCTTCGTTTTGTTGGAAAAATAGAAATAGAATCCTTTAATTGCTGATGACACTTGCATCTGAGCATATCGTTTTCAACGGTCAGCCGGTCAGGGGACACTATAAGGCCAATGGCTCTGATGTGCAAGTAGAGTTTCACCACTGCTGTATTTCCCACCCAGTTATGCATACAGATATTTTATAAAACTGTTAAATATTTATGATACAGTACAAAAGCCCCTCTAAAAGCATCTGTATTTAACTAAATCATGTCACTGACAGCAAGAGGCATGCAAGAGTAATTTAACCTAGCAGGAAAGTACTTCTTTTACATATCACTGCCGTGCACAGGGTTTCAACCATATGCTGTTTCTACCCCCACATACCTTCCACAAGAAGCAAAAGGTTTTTAGGGAGGTTTCTCAAGTGAAACATAAATCTTCCGAAGTGTTTCTCAAAAATTCTTCCCTGAGGCTTTGCTATGACTCTGTCACTAGAGGTGAGACTAATAACCATTCCTTTGGTTGAATCTCCTTGACCCCTGGTTAAAATACCTGGATATAGCCCAATATTTACCTCTACCATGTCCTTCCAAATGTTTACTACTGTAGTCTACCAGTGACTATATCAAAGGCATCCAGAAGGTAGCCATGTACAACTGGATTTCCACCCTTACTCTTTCCTTTGACCCAAAAAGACTCTAGTAAAAGAGTTTTGGATGAGTGTATCCAAAGTCAACTTATTCATAATCATTCACAGCCTTAAAACCAAAGAATCTATTGAGAGAAGTACTACTATTTAAGCAGTATTCCAAGTTACCTAAGTTTTTAGTGATGCAAATGAACAGCAGAGAGAAATCGCTGAAAAAAAATTTTTTTTAATGTTTTTATTTCTGAGAGAGAGACAGCATGAACAGGGGAGGGTCAGAGAGAGACACACACAGATTCCGAAACAGGCTCCAGGCCCTGAGGTGTCAGCACAGAGCCCGACACGGGGCTAGAACCCACGAACCGCGAGATCATGACCTGAGCTGAAGTCAGACACTCAACCGACTGAGACACCCAGGCACCCCTGAAATTTTTTTTAAAAACTACAATGAGAAGGTAAGACATTTTTAGGCATCTCCAGGCTCAGAGCCAGCTGTACTCCTGGAGGCAAGAGGTTTTAAAATAACCTGTGGCTAGGGAAAAAGTTGTGTTGAATGGGCACAAAAATAATTATTTTAGTGACCTGTATGCTGTCAAACACTCAGAGCTAAATGCTTGAGTTGTCCAACTGGAAAGGAAATGATATTACTGTAATTCAGCTAACATACAGCAACTGATTAGAAAATTTGCTGTTCAGCATTTAAACAAACTTCTTTTTACAGTCTGGAAGGTAAAAATGGAAAAGCTCTGGATGACCTGCTTTTCAAAAGCAGTAGATGTCAGATTTTGAGGTCACTGTATTACATATGATCAAAATAGCTACCATTTTTAAAGACCAAAGATACACGTTAATTTATTTTGCTATCTATCTGCCTATCCGTCCAAACAATGTTCACTAAGTAGATGGTGATGTCCCAGGCATCTTGCTGGAGCTTACAGATGTGGTAGCAGGAAGGCAAAAGACATCCTACCCTACAGACCCTTTTCTCTGAAGTAGAAAGTGGGACTGTCTGATGAAAGTGAAGCCATGATTCAAATTTTATGAGTGGTAAGGTTTGAGTCTCCTTGGAAAACAGCAGCGACAGCTGACTATGAAAAACAGAGGCAGGGTAGACATCATGGTAAGTAGTGTCTATATGCCAGGCCTTCCCTATTTGTCATCCTATCAGGATCCTTCTTTCACCTCTTGAGAATTATATTTGGAGAGTGCACCAATGGAAGAAGACTCAAAAAAAAAAAAAGTCATCAATAAGAGAAGAAATAACTTTTCTGCTGAGCCCTACCATCCTTGGACTCCCACAAGACTGAAATTCGGGAAGGAATGAGAAAGAGAAGAGAACAAGAACATGATGAGGGTTTACTCCTCAGATCAGGCCGCCTTTTTCCAACAGCAGAATTTAATTTGCAACATTAGGTGGTCCACTTAATCATGCTGTGCGGCTTAACTCTGGCTGTGACGAGCCCAACCCACTTAAATGATGTTGCCGGTAAGTACATGAATCAAAAAACCTTAAGCTACAAAACAGTGTGATGGCCCTCCGTTGCATATTTCTGCTAATATAAACATGACCATGGAGGGCGGAAGATGCATCCTAAACCTGGAATTTTAGCAGGAGATTTTAATTTCTCTCTTTCAATTTTTTTTTACATTAAATCAGTATTTGAAAACATTATGCAATCACAGCAGTAAAAATTATTCATATTAATGTGAAAAGGAAAGATCTGGTCTTCAGTTAATGCCTCTTCTCCTACAAGTTTACGTTGCTGCTGTTGCTGTTTTTAATGTCCAAAAACGTGCCTTTTGTCAGTTTTTTCAGATACATTCTAGGTTCATCTTGTCCTTGCTGCCTTTAGTAGGTTCGTTCGTTCGTTTGTTCATTCATTCATTCAATCTATCATTCGTTATTTGGTAAGTGCCTAATATGTGCCAGCCCTAGCTAACACTACGAGAATAAAAGAAATTGCAATGGTTCCTGCTTCCACAGTATCATGTTCTAGGGGAGGACTCAGTTTTCCTAACCTCAGTCTGGCACAAATGCAAATACTTCAGAAGTGAGAGCCCATGGATTCTCATGGATTCTATACATGCAGTAGGTATGTTGTGGAAACACTGTTTATTGTACATGCATGTCTAAGTATCTGAGGGTTTTTTCCACTTAGGATCAAGTTACAAACAAATTTCGTTCTGATAGTGTTTTGACTAATGATAGAAGAATCCAGAGATCCATTCCAGAGAGCATTATGCCTAAGCAAGAAGCTTTTGGATGTACTGTACAATTATTGAGGCAGAAAAACATAATCCTTCTATTTCTATCCTCAGTGTCTACCCAAACAAAACACCCATCGAAGCAGACTGGGCTACAGTAGTTATTTGATGACAGGTTGATTTTTTTTTTTTTTAGAAGTTATTGGCTTGATTGCTTTTAGGGGATAGATTAAAACACATAAATTGTATAAAATACTAATCTATTTTATTATTATCTTTTTGGTGAATTGAAGACTTATTTACCAGTCATGCCAATACACAGTTTTAAAAAAGGTGGGCCAAGTTTTCTGAATTAGTAAGGAAATGTTCTAATTACACAGAAATCCTGACATTTCAAAATAGAAAAAATGGTACTCAAAATCAAAGAGAAGAAATTATATTACATACATACAGATACAGATCTGATAATTTAATTTAAATGTCAGTTGGTTGTAGAAACTAGTTTAATCAATAAGGAAGTTTAACATGATTCAAAGAAATAAGTATTTAACATTTTGGCTAACATTAGTTCGGGTAACTACCTAGGCTTGAAAATCACTGACATGGCAAAAGCTAAAGATGACCAAAGTAATTGTCACTATTAAAGACATCACATTTATAAATACATGAACCGTTCAGATTTAAACTGATAGTAGTTAAAGAAACAAACATTAAAATGAAGATTAACATCCTTTATCTACTTAGAAACATTTTTCCTTCTTTCAATTAGTTCCCATGAAAATATACAAGGCTCTAGAGCAACCTGCTTCTCATTCAATACCTAAATCAATTTGAATTTTTTCATCCATACAACATAATTTTAATGCTGAACAGTCACTCGCTGAATGTCCAATGATGGCATGTCCAATAAAGAAAAGGATACATACCGGGGTGGAACTTTCTTACTTTACATTAATATTGTCTGAGGGTACATTTTAAAGGACATTGCTAAACAAAGTTAAAAGCTAACTTTTAAAATTAGCTTCTCTTGTTTAAATACTAATATCTCTGTTGCTCAAAGTAAAGCATTAATTTCTAATAACCGAAGTTTATAAACACTTTAAAGTCAAAAGTATGATATATATTACTTATTTTGCTCTTAACTCATTATCATAGTATTTTTCCTCCTTCATTATAAATCCAGTAACTTGTAATACTGTCAAGCTACCTGGAGTATTATGTATTATCTTTAACCAATATCTTGTTCTTAAGAACAATTATGTACACACCCAAAAAGTCAATGGATCGTATGCAAAGTAAAAGAGGTTTTAAAAATAAGTAAAGTAGATCTAATTATGGGCAATAGAGTCTTAAAAGGTCCTAGGTGAACATTACCAGTGCTTTCCATGTTGAATTAAGCATGCAGTTTAGTCAGCAAAGACATTATTTTTATATATCATGTTTATGTCTGCTATAAATATCATAAGCATTCCATTAGCATTAACCTAGTGATTAATGCATATATGATGGAGTCAGGTTCTAATCAGTGATAATAACTGCCTGCAACTATTTCCCCTACTGTTCATCTCCCCACTCTTTTACCCTGACTAACAAAGACATGCCTACCAAAGTCTAAGGGTTCATGTAGTTACAGGAAACCGGATGCATTATTTATAAGGATGCAGAGGCTAGGAAGTTCGGCTATGCCGCTTACCCTAGCAGTAGTAGGCTCTAAGCTATTGGCAAGAGGAACCCTGCCAGTGCATTAGAAGATGAGACAGAGGGATCTATGCCAAATAAAATAGCTAAGTAATAACAAATGTTAAAGAAGGGCCTTGGGGGTTGGAGGGAGTCCTGAGCTTATAGCTGAAGCACAATTCAGATCACCAAGCTTCTGCAGTCAATGCGGAAAGAAGAGTTGTAATCACAATTAAGTCTTTGTGTCTGATCTTTCTTGAGTGCTTGCTTCTTAATTACAGTTATGCACTCTTTTTTTAAAAAAATGTTACTACAGTATCTGTGTACAAATGAGGAAATCACAACCGGTATAAAAGAGGTATGGTACATAGATTGTAAGCTCAGAGATAATTCATTGTGTGTACTGTCCACCTTGTTTAGAAATCCAATTCACTATTTTAGTGATCCAGGACAAATTGGTATTTTCTCTCTTTGACTTCAGAGAAAAAGAAACCCAACCATGAAAAGCCACAATTGCTTCCTCTTCAGGTGTTCAAAACTGATATATTGCTACAGACAGACACCTGTCATGGCTTTAAGTAGGTTTTGAGACAGTGCCATTCAAGTTTCACTTTCGGTTTAATCATCCTCAGTCACTTGGAATTTACACCACATTTGTAACAAAAGGCCGCATGGCATGCTTTAAATGTTAATAGCAGTAGGAGATGAGAATGCCATCTTGCCTCAAAAAAATAAAACCCTAAAAACTGACAAAATAAGTCAATCTAAACACAAAAAAGAAAACTTACTGTAAAGACTATTAAAGCCAAATAACCTTCCCTATCAATTTGAAATTTACACAAAGAGCTCTGATTTTTATTTTTTAACAATTTTATCTAAAAATTGATCTGGAAATTGCCATCAAAATGAAGGATGAGGGAGTTGAAGATATGTATCACCTATTGTGTTTATTTATTTGTTTCTTATAATCCTAAATTTCAGATATTTAATGCACACACCTTTTTATAGACCATAAAGCACTCATCATTGTCTCTCCACCCCAATGTGTGTGTGAGGTTCATGGTATTCCTTCTAAATTATCCAAGTACCAAACAAATAGGATTTCTTATCTAAAACTTTCTGATTTGAATGCTTTTTATCATAGTAAATGTGTATGCATATTTCTGTACTTTGCTCAGGAACCTTGATTCATAGAACTGATGTGGTCCACGTAATTGCATTAGAGGAAAATGACTATTTTCAAAAGTAGCTGCAATGATCACATGCCCTTTAGAGTAAGAGGTCACAAGAGGAGCCCTCTGAGGGGTTTTCTTACATCCACTATAGTCAGTAAGTGAAAAGAGCATAGCATGTGGAGTCAGAGAGGCTGGAAAGCAACTCTGCCTCTGCCACTGCTTGTTAATCTAACCTTGACAAACACTGACTTGTTTGAGCCTCTTAGTTTCTTCATTTATATAACTTGGACTAATAAATAACTGTTCTCAGATGAAAGTAACTGACGTGTGATAGGGGCTCACTAAAAGATATTATTTCTACATTATTATCATTGTTTTTAATGATAATAAAAGACAAATCAACCTTATTAATGAAATGGTGGTATTCCCTTGTTCCCAAACAAGTGACTCTTCAGCACCACAGAGAGGAACAGCGACCACCAGTTAATATGTAGATTTTCGGATAATTTATAATAATCCCATCTAAGGTGAAACAGATTCTTATAAAGCACCATGTAAGTGAATACTTGTTATAAAATGAAGCAACTTTCCAGATACATAATACAGGAAAAAATTGAAATAAAAGCATACACAGTGTGAAATACTTCTCAAAATGTTCAAAATTCTCTAATATTATTTAAGCCAATGTTATTTTTTAAAACACTGATTTTAAAATATTTAAATATCTGGGGTACCTGGGTGGGACTCTTGTGGTCCGTGAGTTCCAGCCCCGTGTCAGGCTCTGTTCTGACCTCAGAGCCTGGATCCTGCTTCAGATTCTATGTCTCCCTCTCTCTCTGTCCCTCCCCGACTCAAGCTCGGTCTCTGTCTCTCTCAAAAATAAATAAACATTAAAAAATTCTTTTAAATATTTAAATATCTGCTTCATGATTTAAGATTTAGATGGTCTACCTATAATCACATTGCATACAACTTTAAAAATTATAATAATCTGGGGTGCCTGGGTGGTTCAGTCGGTTAAGCGTCCAACTTCAGCTCAGGTCCTGATCTCACGGTTTGTGGGTTCGAGCCCCACATCAGGCTCTGTGCTGACAGCTAGCTCAGTTCCTGGAGCCTGCTTCAGATTCTGTAGCTCCCTCTCTCTCTGAACCTCCCCCGTTCATGCTGTCTCTCTCTCTCTCAGGAATAAATAAAAGTAATTTTAAAAAATTAAAAAAATTATAATAATCTAACTTAAAACAACCCACCTCTCTGTTTACATTTATATCCATTTAACTAATACTTCCTGGGAAACAGGATAGTGATATGTTATGGGAATAGAAACACAAATGAACCCAAATTCCTCCCTTCCAGACCTTACATTATGGTTTGGGAACCAATGTGCTCTTCGTGCCAATAACAAGTAGCAATCTTGTTGCTTGAAGCAAGAGTTATGAGACCATCAGAAGAGAACCCCTGGGGGTGGGAAAATAATCAACCTATTTGTATATCAATAAACTAATAAAGAGTATGCTTTCTCCCTTGACTGGACAAAGAATGCATATATATTTAATCTAAATATTTATATGTATGTATTTTTACATTTTCAGATACAATTTAAATAAAATATACCCAAGTTTGCACTTTTACTACAGAAGGAGGGAGGTGAGTTAAGACATTCTGATAATTATTGAGACTATAGTTGGTCCTATTCTTCATGAAGACCCTCTCCACTCGCAGCTTCTAGACTCACTTCTCCATGCACTTTGTACATTCAAGATCACAGCCAATGTTCTAGAAACTTTAAAAAAAAAAAAAAAAAGCAAGCAGCAAGTTTTACTGTCACATTTGTTTCTGTATGTATGTGTGTACTGGATGTTAAGTTTCATTTTTATTTTTTCACGAAGCTGAACAGTTTTAAATCTCTCCCCTTCACCTGCATTGTAAAAATGGTTTTTAAAGGTTCCAGTAAATCCCTTATGTGCCCTTAAGTCACCTATTTCCTTCCTAAAGCTTATCTTGCTTTCGCACAGAGTCTCATTTGCACATACATGGCAATTCTGCTGCCCCCATAATCTATTCATTCTAAAACATACCCAAGGACTCTTTGAATGGTTTATTTTTCTGCAGATAACTTGAGGATCAAGCCTGAACAAGATGCATTTCTGCTCTGGAGTATTAGGGATGTGAAAATAAGAACCTGCTATGAGGATAGCAGAGAAAAAAAAAATCCAACTGGATCAACTAAAGGGAAATGTGCAAAATTTCTAAGAAAACAAAACCAGAACCAAATCTATTATAGCCACTGAAATGATTTTCTCTCAGATATGTGAGGCTGTTTCACTTCATATTCCCTTACATCCTATCTTATTATTAAAAATGTCCTGTGGGGCAAGGTGCATTCTGCCTGGAACAGCTCATCAGTGGTGGGTCATGTGAGATTTTGCAACTTTTTTAAAGTAATTGTAGCAACTTCCTTCCTATAGCTTTGTAGACTAAGAATTAAAATAACAATGATCTGTTTTCAAAGTCACATTCTCTGTGAAGGAGGGTGAATTTTTATAGGTTGATTAAATAGCTAGATCTCTAAGTTAAAGTGTAGAATGACATTTATATAAAATACCACAAGATAATATTATATATTTCCTCTCACAGATTCTGTTTCTGAATATATCTTAATTCCTACATGGGTAATTTATAGTTGAAGATTCAAGCAGATGATACAGAAGCTTGTTGTCAATTAATCACTGCTTTCAGTAAATCAGTTTGAAGAAGTTGAGGAATCAACATAAAAGAATATTTTGTTTTCAGTATTTAATCATTTTAATTGACTTACTTTATTATTTTAATTTACTACATGTATTGTTCGGTTATAATATAATTAGACAAACATTTTCAAGTTTACTACTTCTTCCACCTTTAGGTCAATTCAATAAACTTTAGAAAATAAAAATTAAAAAAAACTTAATGAAAATAACATTTTTCAAGAAACGTCAACCTTTCCATATACCTTCAGGTAATCTAATCAAAAACATCTCTCTGAATTTCTTTTAAGTCCATCTGTGGACTATGGGCAAATTTTTGAAAATCAACAGTACTTCAATATACCATACTATGAATATGCTCATCTAAAATTTCCAGTGAAGTTTCTAAACCCTTTAAAAGTTCCCAAACGACTTTCAAAATCCTACTTAGGGCAAAGTAATTTCTGATTCCTCTTAATCATACTTGGCCTGTTACTTTTAATGGTAAATCATAGATTTTCATCATCATTTTAAATGGGATAAATTTCAGAATTCTGATTTCTTGTTAAAATGACTCAACTTTAAACATGAACCAGTGACAATTGGCTACTTAAAAATGGAGACAACAATAAAAAAACATTACACAAATAATATTTCCTTTTAAATCACATGCTACAGAATGGGTAAGTGTATTCTAGCTTAGGCAATATTATTTAAAAACAACTGGATTTAAAAATCTGTTCCCCGTATTCTACTTTGTATCATGAGTATGTGTCATTACACACAAGTAGCACAATTAACCATGATCAACCTTTCTATTTACTGCAAACTATTTCCGCCCAAGGACTATTCTTGATTTCATATCCTCCAATCTTCTCCCCCTTCAAGAAATAAACATTACAGTTCCTAGCATCATGCTGGAGCCCTCTAGGAAACAGATGACTAACTATGCACTTATTTTAATCAGAGAGAGAGAAAGTCTTTGGTGATCTAAGACTCAAACAGCAAACACAGGGCCATCAAACTTTAATTTTACATTTACCACTCACTTGCTATTTGACCTACATTTTCACTTGGCCTATCCCGATCTATATTTTACAATTTTTACTACTGAAATAAAGAGATTAGTAGCCCAATATTCCTTTTAAAAATTAAAAGAAATACTGAGGAAATTTCTTACGACAAAAATAGTCCTGCAATATTTAACACAGCCTGTCTCTGTCTCTCCTCTCTCTCTCTCTCTCTCCTTCCTACCCGCTCATAATTTCTCCATGTACCATTTTTTAAAAAGCTTGATATTCACAGAAGAAGAGACCCTGGAATATCTGAGCAATGAACCAAACAATAGCTTATATGTGATGAATAAATTCACCCTAAACACCAAATCTCTAAGTAAGAGATGGTCATGGACTTGAATAGAGATGAGCATAGCTGTAGACGTTAACCCACATTGGCCATAGAATTGGTTTTAAAGATTTTGCTGACTTCTTGTAGACTGAGAGATCAAATGAAAGTGCCATTCCAGAAGTTTTTTGACAATGAGTTGAACTATGAGTACACAGTTATTAAAAATTGAATTAAATCCTCAAGCACCTTATATGGTAGATGCATTACAATAAGGGCAGGGAAAGTGGGGATTTGCCTACAGATGAGCTATTGGAGACATTATTTCCTCCAGGTTTCAGTGGTGATGTCTATAGGCTGATAACGCTTCAGCAGGTGTGATTTCACACTTCACCAAGACCTGCAGAGTTTTCTGTACAATATTAAATGAAATGGGCTAAGCATGTTTCTTTTCCTATTCTTACTGTTAAAAAGGAAAGAAAGAAAGAAACCAATCAATATGCAATTACTCTGGTGAAAGCAACTCATAATTTTTCAAAAACTACTTCATCAGAAATTTCTTAATAAAAGAATCTGGATCAAATAGACTCTGACTTCTAACTCCAAAGTCAGAACATTTTACAGATTTCAAAAATGCTTCCCATGCATTCTAATGTGAAAATTGTAACTCACTTTTATTTTTTTTACTCTTTTCTGCTTTCTTCGGAAAAGCATACATTTCTGGATTTAAAAAAAAGGCGTTTTAAAGAATGATCATGCAATCAGCTCACAGGTTCTAATAGTCTTTCAAGATACCTCAATTGTCTTCAGTTTTCTTATTTTCTTTAAAAGCTCTGCTTTAACCTGGTCTGCCCAACTGAACAATGTTCAGTAACCTCTATTTTCAGTTTTCCTTTAAAATTCTCTGAGACGTGTTTTTCCTGATTCTTCTAACGGGGTCTGCTCATCAGCCACAGAGGACGGGGCTGGTTTGGCCTGTCTAGTCCACCCTGCGCTTCCTTAGGTACACAACCTTCCCCCCTGTAATGAACCTATACCACGCAGTTCCCATGGGGCTGAGCCCATCTGCTTCACTAACCCAAACACACAGAGCAGTAGACATCTGACCTGGCCCCGGCCCGACTTGAGTCATTAATCTCCCTGGATACCGTAACCATTTTAGGAGCAGGCACATGCCTCAAGTAGAGTCAATCACATTCTTCCTTAAATTTTGCTGTGTGCATGAGGAGTGGACTTTCTCTTCTTTTTAGTAAAAGGCGAAAGATTTATTCAATCTGAAGAGAAACCAGAGTATCTCTTCGTTTTAGATTATGAGCTGAGGGGCTACAGGCTTAGAGGTATCAGCAGTTCTCTCCTTGTTAGGCAGACAAAACCCACTGAGAATGAAGCTACCACTTGTAGAGAAGCAAAGCATAAAGCTGAGAAATGATTCTATTAGAGCACTGGTGCATCTGGATCGAAATGAGCCAGTTATGTAAGCCAACATACCCTCTTTATACTTAAGCCCTTTGGGGTTAAATTTCTATCGCTTGTAATCAATAAACTCTTAAATCACGATCCATATTTCTTATTTCGCTGCTGCTTTATCATGTTGCTCCCCATCCCTTCCTCTATCATTCCTCCCCCTACCGCAGGGAGAGAGCTGCCTCCTAGAGGACCCAGAGGCTAATTTAAAGACTCCTATTCCCATCTTCCTATTTCTCAGATTCCCAGATAACCTGATACAAAAATAAAGAATTAAGAAAATCACCAAATTTATTTCTACCTATTTAATTCTAGCTCTGTTCTAGATGCTTTCTTGATAGACACTTCTCTGTCTCCATTCCCTTCCCTCTACTTTGTAATTAAAAAAATTAAAACTGGTTTGTATATAAACCATTTCATTGCTCCATCCCAAATGATTAAAAACACTTACTATGGTTTCACTACTCTGAAAACAGAGGGGAAAAAGATGTCCTTCCCTCTTCCAGCTGATATACAAAAAGACTAATTTTCCTAATGCTAAAGAGAATATTTCAGTAAAAATCTCCCAAAAGAAGAAAATACAAAGAAACAATTGCTACAAGTCTGATAATTTTCTACTAATGAATTCCAGTACCATACAAATAATTTTCAGGATTAAAGAGATCATGTAATAAATTAAACATTAGTTCGCCTGGGATAAGGCAATGCATCTATGTGAAACATAAACGACCGCTGAGGAAGATATGCCTGTTTGATGAAGATCACACTGCCATTAGCATGATGGCTCTAAGATTATCCCCATCTCTGTAAAGTAGCATATTTGGAAATATACTACATCGTTCTTAAAGTAACAAAGCTGAATAGCAAAATCACTGTAATAATTGTAGGCCAACAGATTTGCTTCCTTTTAGAGTATAAAACCCTTGAATTGTGTTGCCATTAACTAAGGGCTCGCCTGTCCATTTTATTACCTTGTAGTCTGTGGAAAGTGTATTGGTTCAATAAAAGCTGGCTCTGGGATAACTGGAACAAATGTGATTAGATTCCTGGAATCTTCAGAAAAACTGTATCTTGATGCCTATTTTTTTTTATTTTTAAGAAGGCCCTCCGTCAAGCTGGCTGTATGGATCCCATAAAACTTTGTAATAAAAGACCGTAAGATTTGTTGGGGTGCCTAGATAGCTTAACCGACCAGTTAAGTGTCTTACTCTTGATCTCAGCTCAGGTCATGATCTCGCAGTTCGTGAATTCAAACCCTGCTCTGGGCTCTGAACTGACAGTACAGTGCCTGCTTGGGATTCTCTCTCTCTGCCCCTAGCCACTCTCCCAACTCCCTTGCCGTGCATGCTCCCTCTCTCTCAAATAAATAAAGTTAAAAAAGACCATAAGATTTGCAATCAGAAGATTCAGGTTTAAATTCCTGCTCTGCCACCAACTTAGTTTTTGAATTTGGACATGTCAGAATGTCTGAGCCTCAACCTCTCAACTGACAAATGGGACGAAATCTAGGTCACAGAGTTCTTGTGTGAATAAATGACTCAACATATAAAAATATGCCTTATAAAATATACATTAGGATGCAAATATCAGTTATTTATATACACACAGCACATCCACATATATGGTTTATTCCATGGTTCAAAAGAATAATTCTGTAAAAGTTTAATTTCAACTGAATACACAAGGTTCATTATAATTTCGTTACAAGCTTGATCGGAAGTTTTGAGAGTATCTCCTCCAGTAGTGGAAGGTAATGAGAGACAGTGAATGACTTTAGAAAGGTCAAAGGCAGAGCTGAAGAACCATATGACAGTTATAGGTGTTACATTAAGAAACAAAGTAAGATATGCTCATGTACAAAATGAATGAACTGAACGTGAAGCCAATAACTCGCCGATGCCCAGAAATGGCTGTGATATACACGTCCGTGCTCTGGTTCCGAGACACCGGATTGCCCTACAAATCGGTAAGTGTCTAGGCAATTAGCAAGATGGAAGGAATATCGTTGGGCAATTTCCTTTTTAAATTATTCCCTATTGCTATATGATGCACGGGAATTTGCTCGTCATTCCCCACAATAGAGCCACCACACCCTTGAAAGTGTCATCTTTCTGGAAACCTGGAAGCACGATTTGCATTCAGTTGGAAGTGGCCCTCCAACGGTGACAGGACAGATTTCATATTTTGCCACCAATAAAGATCTGAAACTGAAATGCCATTTTTCCATCTGAGAATCATTTAACAAAGGTTCAGGCAGTTTCCTCCACCTTAAAGTAGGTAAGTCAGTTACAGCTGAGGGTGGAGTGTAAATCTCACCAATGGACCACTAGACTTGGCCCAATCTAATCAATACGTATCACTGTGTGGCTCCCAAGTGAAAATGCTGTATCTCATATAACAAAAATGTCCTGCAGACAAAAGAGGTTTTCCCTTCAGCGAGCTCTTTTAGGTGCCAAATTAAAGACTGAATTGTCCGTTTCATTCAGAGATTTCAAAGAGGACTTCCTGGATAAGTTCCTTTGAAATGCAGCCTTAGCTGAGACTATATCATATTTTGAAAAGATGCAGAGATTTCCTAGCATAGAACTTCCAGCATCATTACTTAGAATGCAAATAATTAGCTCCTTTCCTCCTCCAAAAATAAAGATATTTTCCCACATTGTTCAAATGAGACGTAAGGCCACCTCTAATGGCCATTCTTTCTTTAGAGCCACATGGCTTTTCCAGGTATAGCTCTTTCCCACAGAGAAGGGAGGCCACCTTAAAGCAACGCTGTGCTAAATGATTCTCATTAATTTTCCCACATTAGGCTTCCAAAAGAGATTCGAGGCAAAGAAGTTTATACAGACCTTGAAACTGAGTCTCAGGGAGGTTAACAACTTGCCTCAGATTATCCAGTAATTGCAGCACTCATATATAGACTGACGAGCACGTGTCCACTCAAGAAGTGTGTTCTTTCCATTTCGCCTTACTGCCTGCCATGTTTTGATGGGGTGACATACAGATCGTATGGGCTCAGCTGGTCCCAGGCCATACATTTACCTTACGCTACCACTCATACTCCTAATCGGCTCTGTGTCAAAGATGAACTTTGCAGTCCATTCACAGAATCGCATTCCTGTTAATCTTAAAAGGCTTTTTCTTTGAGGCAACAAAACCTCATATGTCACAGCAGGCTGGTGTATTGCCTGGGTTAGAATTCTGCTTGTATGACTTCAGACAAGACAGATCGGCCTCATCATCTGAAAACCGGATTAAGGTTTTGTGAGAATCATGAGTTGTAATCCATGCAAATTACCCAGCCCAGTGCCCGGTACACAGAAAGCCTTCACTAGATGTATACTATTACTGTCATTATTATTCATTTATTTTTGTTATTATTAATTGAAACACTTACTACTATTTAAGACTGTTTTCCAGAAGCTTATCTTTATTTTTCCAATTACTATTCATCAGACTTTTCATTTTTGTTTCCCTCATTTATATATTAAATTGGAATGAATGGTTCTTAATACAGTAAAGTGGGTGGTATAACAACCTTTTACATTTTTTGCTGATCCTACATAAAGAAGGAACAAGGGCGTCCTACTAACTGTTTTGTCCACATTCTTCTCCTTATGCAACATCACTTACATGTATATAATAGGACACTCATTTAGCAAATTCTATGTTTCAAGTCACAGATGCCTCACTTAACCAAAAAAAGTAAATAAAGGAAAACAATGTTAGTCCAGGAGATCATCATAAGACAGTTCTTGAAAACTTTATAAGTTAGTAGTTCTAAAAATAGTGAATATCAATGCAAATTTCAATCCTAATTTCAAAACAGAAATAAAGACACAGGGGGAGTAAATGATAAGGTTTTGTAAATGAAGAACAAAACCTCCAGTCAAGAACAACTGCTTAGGGGTGCCTGGGAGGCTCAGTCGGTTAAGCGTTCGACTTCAGCTCAGGTCATGATCTCACGGCTTGTGAGTTCGAGCCCCACACTGGGATCTGTGCTGACAGCTCAGAGCCTAGAGCTTGCTTCAGATTCTGTGTCTCCCTCTCTCTCTACCCCTCCCCAACTCGTGCTCTGTCTCTCTGTCTCTCTCTCTCTCGAAAATAAACATTAAAAAAATTTTTTAAGAGAACAAATGCTTTATTGTTACAATTATTAAAAATATTTAAAAATTCAAGATTAGAAATATGTTAAAACATTTCTGATTTGTATTTAATAACTAACATGAGAAAAATGCTTATTATGCATTAAGTAGATGGAGGGTAGATAAATAGAAAGCCAGAATGAAAAACGCCAATTAGAAGAACATATACTAAAATATTAGCAATAGTATTTCAGATGGGTAAGTGGGCAATTCTTATTTTCTTCTTTTTGTTTTTTCTATTCCAACAGGAGTTAGAGACGACAGAGACAGAACTTGGAGGGCAGGCATGGTCAGGGGAGGCTTTGGAGAAAAGCAGGAAGTCAGCAGAAAGGATGGAGAGATCTGAGCAGGGCTGAACTCTCCCAAGATATACTCAGCAGCGAGATGCTCTCATCAACAGGACTCACAGGGGAGGAAAGGGGATGTTTCCCCATAGAGGTGAGCACATTTGTACCTAAAGAATGGAAGAGTAACGGCTCCATGACCCCCAAAGCACATAACACATAACAGGTTTGCTGACTCCATACTCTTTAGAAAGGCTTTTCAAAGTGTACATAGAAAACACAACTGCCAAGAGTTCAAAGAATGTAGCCCCACACAGACATGATTACATCGCAATAGCACAGCTCAGTTTTCACGCACAGGGATTTACCGGTGTCCCCTTTCCGGCTGAAACGAAGTGAAAAGAAACCTATTCTTCGGGGCTGATTATTTCTGACCCATGTGAACTCTCCCAAGGTCTTCAATTCTTAGATATCATTTGAATGTTTAGTCCCGCTTATTGCTATTTCCGCTTTCTCAAGTTTCCCCTTCAGCCTTTACTAGATGGAACTGTGCTGACGCCACAGCCTTCTGCAATGCGGGGTTCTGTGGGTACTGCCCAGAGACGAGTTGAGTGCCTCACGCTGCTCTCACTGCTTTTACCAAGACTAGACTTAGGATCATGCCACTATTGCTTGTACTTTCAAATTAGAGAGCCTCTTTTCATGAGAGTTAAAAAAAAATGCAGGCATTAATCAATTCCACAGCATGTCCTGAGAGTCTAGTGTGATCGGGGAAGGAGGGATGCATGAAGATGGCACACTGAAATATTTTAACATGATATCAAAACACAAAGCCTTCTTTCTTCGTCAAAAACCTTTACCAAACAACAGGAACTAACTTTGCCGAGAGCTGCAGAGTCAGATTTCAAAATTATTTCTCTCTCACCAGTATTGCCACGAATATAAATGTGAACCGAGAGATTCATTTCAGTTCCCCAAAGCTCTGGAAAACCCAGAGAAGTATTTCTTCTATTCCAAGATTGCTCGGATGTGCTTAAGGATGGCATCCATTGCCCCGTTAGTGACAGAATGAGGGTTCTGATGACAAGAGTTTCAATCACTTTATTCAATGAATCACACAGAGGAGAGACTGTTCCCAGACAAAATGCCAAAAGGAAAAACCCAGTATTTGCCCTTGTATAATAAACCCTCAAACATCTAAAACAAAGCTCCACATGATTCCTTAATGCTAGTCAGCTAAAATCTATGTAATTATACTAATCTTTTTATAAGTAGAATTAAATAACAAATATCCCAAACTCCCCAGAAGGGATTATCATTTCAGACTATGTAATGACTATCGTTAGAATACAGAAGAAGCCAATTTAGTCCTCTCCAATATTTTATATCCTGTTTCATATCCCTAGACTGCTGACATCAATCTATTTAAATGATGCTTTATCTAGCTGAAATACAGTCAAAACATCAGACTTCTTGCAATAAAAGATACGTTTACATCATTTCGTTACAATTGTGGTACCAACAACCCAAAGGGAAAGGCTTTAGGATCAAACCGGATCTATTCCCACAGACTGAGAAAACAACTAGAGTTGCCTAATGTACAGACCTTCTTGCAAGTGGTCCCTACCATGCTACCAGCCAAAGGAAATTGTTCCTTAGACACAGCCTCTGGGCTGGATTAGGATGACTGGGGACTTCTATTTATTGAAGAGCTTATCAAACTGAGAAACAGCTTTAAATAAAGAGCTAAAATAAGGGAGAGAAAGACTGTAATTATAGGCTTTATTTCAAGTTCTGATAAATTCCGCTGGTGGATATCAAAACTAAATTCTATGCCATTCACAATTTGTGAGTATCAAAACTATTTTTACTAGTCCTCGCTAATTTCTTGAGTTCCCCTGACATAGCACAAAGCACCAATCAATCTCACCGTAGAACTCCATAAGCACAAAGCACATTTCACATTAAACAGATGAAAACCAATCTGAGATCTTGCCTGGGGACTTGCTTTCAAGCATTCTCGTAATTAGTCACTTGCTATCAAATTTGAATTAAGGGCATCTATATATAGTTTCCTTACTCTGTCACAGCAGGTTTTACATGAGAACAGGGGAGCTTTAGAATAGGCCCCAAACAGCTGGGTATCAGCCCGGTACCAGGCCTCAGGCAATTGCTGAAGGCATCAAGACACGCTAAAAACAACCAATGATGTTCTCTATTGCTCACCTAGAAACAGGCCCCAGAGGCTCGGTAGTCATTTTTCAACATTCAAAGATACTAACACGATAAAATTACCACATATGTCATGTCTTCTAATAGCCACATGAATCTTAGGGGAGGGGATATCCAGTCCATCCTAAGCATAGCAAGGAACCATAGCCTTCCAAAGAGCAAATACCATCCTGCTCCTGAACTTGATGGATGTTCCTCAGTAAGGGCAGAGGATAGACAGGAACACGATCTTCAGAAGCAGGTTCTGTCTTGGGTTAAAAACTAGTGAATGGAATATTTCAATATACTTACATGAAGAAGTATTTGCTCCTTCTGTTGATACTGATATTCTAATGGGAGACTCTATAAAACAAAGAAGTGAAATGAGGCTTTATTGAGTCATGCAGCTTACATTCTTAAATCAGAAATTTGCCAGGCTTGAAGGTCATCTAGAAAAAGAGGACTAGAAAACAGTGCCACAGAGAAGCTGAAGTGTTTCAGAGCCAGAGGAACATACACACAATATTCAAAGACCAACAGAGGACCACAGAGTTCAAAGACTCTTGAAATGGATGAAAATCGAGTCATTCCCCCTGTGATTATACTCCACATACCAACTGGTGTATGAACTTCCTAGAAACATCGCTCTGAACAGATCCCTAGTATGAGTGAGATGGATAATTCCTTGCCTCAAGTGTGGCCTTGATATTAAGAAATAGGAAATGAAAGAGAACAAATCCCATACTCAGAGAGAATGAAAGTCAACTTTCATGCATAGAGGAAAAAAAAGTATTCTCCGGCAACATGGACCACATAAACATCCTGACCAAATACGGTACTAAATAATGTCCATGCAAGACCCACTGGAGCAATTATGTTAGGATTAAACAAAACATGCTAAAGAAATTCATAACATACAATCACTGGAGATATATGTAAGTGAGAGTCTTGTAGGTACCAAGCATAAAGGAGGGAAAACTGGTATTTAAATACAGACACAGCATAAAACACAACTCATGCAGGAAAAAGAGCATGGGACCTAAGGGTTTTTATTAGTCAGAAAGAAGAACAACTTAGTATCAAAGAGGGATTGAAATTCAGCAGCCAGGAAGTTATAAAAATTCAAGTCATATATCAGAAAATAAGAGTTACAGTCACTGCAAATTCCCAAGACAGGCACCACTTAAACTGAAAAGCCCAGCTTCCTAACAGCATCTACCAGAGTCAGATAGTGAAGTCCCTTCCAGTTAAGAAATGCCTGAATGGAAGGGGAAGAAAATTCAGGTAACTCAATGACTTTTCTCTCTTTGTTGTTCTTTTTACCTCTCTGTTTCCTCATCTTTCTCTCTGTCTTCTTCCCTCTCACACTCTCTCTCTCTTTCCTTCCTTTCCTTCCTTCCTTCCTTCCTTCCTTCCTTCCTTCCTTCCTTCCTTCCTTCCTTCCTCCCTCCCTCCCTCCCTCCCTCCCTGAGAAATACAGCCCTCTTAGACTCCAGGATCAATCATCCCAGCCTAGAACACACATACATACATCTTTATGAACAACACGTGAGTATGCCCTAAACATGGCCAAAGCAGGGTAGGATAGAGAAATTTAGCTCTTATGATCTTGAAACATGGCTTTAAAGGGAAGAGGAGGAACTGGTGAAAGTAAGTTTAAAAAAAAAAAAAAAGGGGGGGGGACGCCTGGGTAGCTCAGTCAGTTAAGCTTCTGACTTCAGCTCAGGTCATGATCTCACAGTTCACGGGTTCGAGCCCCGTGTCAGGCTCTGTGCTGATAGCTCAGAGCCTGGAGCCTATTTCAGATTCTGTGTCTCCCTCTCTCTCTGCCCCTCCCCAGCTCATGCTCTATCTCTCTCTGTCTCAAAAATAAATAAACATTTAAAAATTAAAAAAAAAAAAAAAAAGAGGCTGTGATCGAAGATATGGCCTCCTAAAGTTTCAACAAGGTACAGGCCATAATGCAGGAAATCAATGAAGCCAAAACATTAAACATGGGGTAATGAGAAGGAATACTGAGCTGAAAGCCTCTGCTCTCCTCCTTACTGAGATATAGGACTTAACATTTCTAATGCTTCAATTTTCTCATCTGTACAAAGAAGAAAAATAATGTCTTGTTTCACACAGCTGTTGTGATTACGAGATGCAAAAATCTTTGTGAACTGTGAGGTATCATGCAAAAACCTGTTGTCCTTATATTTCTGAAGTGAGTTTTGAATCTAGGTCTCTAAAAACTTGCTTCTACTTAGATGTGAATTTTTCAATGTTCCAAGGTCCTGTTAACCATAGAAAAATAGAGAGTAAGGAATATAGAATTGAAAAAAATTAAATTCACAGCAGATTGAATTCATAGCCAGTGGAGAAATCAATGAATTACGGGTATACATGCATTAGTACAGTAGTAGAGTTGGGTTATAAGTAGCTCATATCTGCTCAGACTAATTGCTACCAGCAAATATTATAAACAAGTAAGAAACAAAAACAAACAAAAAAAAGCAACAACTTGAAAAACTCAGGCTTTCTGTAAATGTAGTGACCCACAACTGATCATTAGGATCCCAGAGGTCAGAGATTAGACACAAATACATTATCCAGGATCGAACTGTGATAGATGAAAGAGATCAGAGGCAGCTCAGAGAAGCACCTATGAAGATTATATAAATTGAATGTATAACCCAGATGTCTTCTCTAGTGCTCTAACATCACGAAGTTGTATCTAGACCTTTCTTTTCCCCATGCATGCCTTTCAGGCCCAACTTCAGAAATACAGCAAGAACTGTACTCCTTTAAGTAAAATCCAAAGAAGCAAAACGAACTGGAGAAAACACTGGAGCAGAAAGCAAGAACAGTTGCAGTTTGGATGCAGAAGGGGGTCTGATTAGTAGAAGGTGCGGCCAGCAGTTAGGTCTGTTGTTCTGATTAGTAAAGTTTGGGGAGCTTGTTTTCCTTACCTGAAGACACATATGCTCTTTCAGTTGAGGCTGGCATGCCAGTGATGCTCTCTGCAAAAAGAAAAGGTGATAGGATATTATGATGTATAATCAGGAGGCCAGGAGCCACTTCCACAGCCT